>VXAY01005685.1:308128-342221 GCA_013399855.1 Oxyruncus cristatus
GACTTGCCCGACCCAACATTCAAACAATTATTTTGTGGGACTTGTTTAGAGCCAAGTGTATTGCTCTGAAGATACTGTTAATTTTAAAGAACTTCCCTACAAGTCTCCAGCTGAAAAACATCTTGGATGTTGCCTGCCTCACAGGGGGATTTTCTATCAAAGTCTGGACAGCCAAGGCCTGAGCTTGTTTTTTTTCTGAGCTGGTTTCAGAAGACTTTAAAAATGAGGCAGAGCCTCATCTGGGTGGCTGAAGTGTCAGTGCAAAGCCATGAGGCTCCAGGAAAGGAAGGAGTTTGCTTTAAGAAAGGACAACAAAGATCATAGAATCATAAAATAATTTGAAGTGGAATGGACCTTTAAATGTCATCTAAAGTAACCTAACTCCCCTACAACGAGCAGGGCCATCTTCAACAAGATCAGGTTCTCAGAGCCCCATCCAATCTCTCCTTGAATGTTTCCAGGGATGGGGCATCTACCACTTCTCTGGGCAACCTGTTCCAGTGTTTCACCACATTCATTGCAAAAAAATTTCTTCCTTATATCTGGTCTAAACCATCCTTTTTTAATTTAGAACCATTACCCCTTGTCCTATTGCAATAGTCCCTGCTAAATAGATTGTCTCCATCTTTCTTAGGGCCAAGCAACAGGCCTTTCTAGGCCCCCTTTCAGCACTGAAAGGCTGCTATAAGTTCTCCCTGGAATATTCTCTTCTCCAGTCTGAAGATGTTTAGTGCTGGACCAAAATAAAGGTTGCTGACATCTAAAGCATAATTTTCCTATGAGTTAATGGGAGAATGGATGTATTTGATTCAGAAGTGGGTATCTGTGAAGGCCTCCCAGGCAAACACCACTGGTGGGGTACATGCCATGGCTGGGTACGTCCCCTGCATCAAACCAAGGTACTATCAAGGATAATTAAGTATTTGTAGTGTGGACCCATACAAGAATTTCTGGTCTTTTCCAATCTCCACTCTATAAGAGTTCTTTCATAAAAGTTAACGTAGTTTGTTGGAGGTCACTTGTAGTGAGAGGAAGAGCAAGCTTAAAAGGCAGTGACTTCTGTAAAAAAGATAGTAAGCTAATGTAGTGCCTCCGACTTTTTGATTCTTTTTGTTGTTGTTGTGAGAATCGGGAGAGTATTTGAATTTTTTGAAAATATACACTATTCAATGTAAGAATATATGTGATCACTTTCTTCTCTTTGGGGGAAAACCCATGGAAGTTCTACAGACTTACTAACCACTCAGGTCAAAGGGGAAATGCTAGGAAAGGCAGTAATAGTAATCTTTAATGAGAAGTCAGTCGTCAATGTAGTTAATAACCAGCTTTTTGAAGGGTTAGCATCATTGGATTTTATTCCTAACAAGCCTGTCATTGACTGCTGGCACAAGTTAATCTCTTTAATCCTGTTCAGTAAAAGTGATCTATGGCCTTCTGCAGTATGTTAGAAAGTTAAAGCCAAGACCAATGGATTTGGCTTTAGAGTTTACCTCTTCTAATCAACACCACACCCAGCAGGGCAGAAAAAATTGTGTAGGTGTATATGTTTAAAATACAGAGTGCACAGAAGGCCACAAAGGGCTCAAAAAGGGTTCAAAAATATTAATTTTTATTTTTCTGTGCCTCCAGAGCTCTTGACCAGCTTTAGTTCTAATTACATTGGACAACAACACGTTTATTCCTGGTGTACAATACCGAAGTTTGCCATGCATGGAATACATCTTAGTGAGAACATGAGCTCTCAGGTAGCTACATTGTTTAAAAACATTAAATTCTGTAGTCATGCCCTAATAGATTAAATTGTGAACTGTGCTCTATTACGAAAGTATTGTGACGTTGTAATGTTTCAGTTATGCCTTTATTGCAAAGGTTAAAGGATATACATCATATTACACCCACTGGGCTTTTGTCATTAAGGATTTGTGTCTACTGAGATTGGCATCAGGAAGAAATGCTTGTATTGGAAGATCAGTAATATTGCTAACTTGGGTGGAACCAAGTGTCTGGTTTAGGTTTTCCATGAATTGTACGTGATGAGCTTTAAAGATTTCAAAGCAGGAAATTGATAATGAAAATGGTCCTTAGTTCACAGATCTCCACCATCAGAATTAACATATTGAATACAATATTTGTTTTTGCTTAACACTCTGTACTCTGATAAAATCCGAATGAAGGTATTACTAGAAAATAAGTACACTAAACTACATCTAATCTTTCAGTGTACAAGTCAGTGGAATAATTTTAAAAAAGCAGCCATTACAGTGTATTAAACCCCAAATGTTTCTTCTAATAGCAGCTGCCAGGAACAACTGCTATAGTATTTGATCTGTTTGAGATGGATAGAACACTCAAATGGTCTGTGGAAAACTACATTTTGAAATGCAAAAGCAAGGGGATGTATGTAGGTCACATACAATACTGATGTCTTAATGAAAAAGCAGTGGACACATTATATAGCAAATCAAAATAAATCATTCAAGGACTTGGGAAGTGGACTGAACATTGTCAGATCAGATTAAATGCTCCTAAACCGCGTCAAGAATAAAATTTCATGTGGGAATTGACCAGAGCAATGCTAAATGGGGCAAGGATTAACCACATATGCTTGCATCATGCAAGTAGCAATGGCAACTTTAGAATTTTCATAATTTTTGTTTGCTTTGGATAAACAGCTGAAAGGTTAGATGACTCTGTGAAGACTATCCAAGTCATTTGAATCTGGAGGAATGAGCTGGAAAGCTTTCAGAGACAGATTTTTCACATGAGATTTCCAGCAGAGCTAGAAATTTCTAGCTCTGGTCTTAGGAAAAATGCTGCTGAGAACACCGTGTCATAGTATTCTTGCTCCTATGAGGAAAGTCTATGTAGGGAAAGAAATATGCATATCTATCAGAAACCTAGTTTCAAAATCTAGAAATCTTAAGAGTTTATGGAATGTGATACCATTTTTTTTCATACTTTCTTCTAGGAAGGATGGATTTGAACTTCTGAGAAGAGTCTTGGCTTGGCTTTTGACCAGCTACAGTAGCGACTTCTGATCAACAATTTCATTGCACAAGGCATAGAAACATTTCTTGCATTGCCTGATGTGTTAGTTGCAAAATGTGTTTTGTTAATCTTTGGGTTTCCTATTTTTCAACTTCAGTCTCTACAGGGATTCTGTGGGGAAGATGATTGACTTCCAGGTGGTTCGATGGTACTGCTGGGACACAATAAAAAAATTACTTCTTCTCTCGGAAAACTATGACTCCTGTAACAGCCATTGTCTTTTCACTCTCACAATTTTTGCTCATTCAATATTTTTACTCAACCTTTACCAGTTCAATAGCATAAAGTGTGTCAGGGAGGCAGTGCTGCCGAGTAGCCAGTTCAGTTCCTGGGAGCCAAGTACCTGGAGTTATACAACTGGCTGCTCTGAGGGATCAGCATCTCAGCACAATAGCTCACTTCTCTGTAACAATCTCTCTGTCCACTCTACATCCTTCTGTAGAAATCATTATTCCTAAGGCCAGGGAATTATAGTCTTCAGTTGAATGGGGATGTTTTCTAAGCTGAAAAGTAAAGAGGTAATATTAATAAAATGAGCATGAAGTCAGTCCTGAGCAACAGCAGCAGCTCTTGAAAAAAGTGCCCCACAGCTCCCAGACAATTCAGATATCTGGGAAGAAAATGGATACACTAAGTAACAAAAAAGAGAGAAAAATTGGCAATGGTGGACCTTAGTCACTATCTATAGGGAATCTTTGGGACTCAAATGGATGATTAGATAGCTGAGAAAGTAGTTGGCTAGCTAGACAAAAGAAAAAAGGGCACTACTCTAATAGGAAATGGATTATTTTATTAATAATGGAATGCCGTGGAAAGACCTATTGCTCCTGCAAGTACAATCAGATGCTGTTTTTGTACAAAATTACTTTCTCAGATCTACACAATATATCTCTGCTTATACTAAATGTAAAGAGCTTCTCTTGACAGTTGTCCTTTGAATGTAGGAAGACCATGGTATCAGAACAGTTTCCATGGAGAATTTAAAAAATGAATCAGACTTTTATATTCAAAAGCTATGCAGTCTCACCCTTTCCAAAATGTCCAGAAAGGTTAAAAGAAGGTTTTCTTCATTTTATATTTCATATTGTCTTTTTAAATTTTCCCCCTCCTCTTTCACACTGTCCCTCTCCCTGACTTTTTCTGTCTCTTTTCCCTCCTTCCCTGACCCCTTTTTAAGATTTCAGAGGCAATTCCTCTCCCAATTTTCCTTTATCAAAATTTCATGATGAAGACTCCATGCTGTTGGCAATTCATAATTTTTTTTTTTAGTTTCCATAAATAGACCACTTTTTTTTTTTTTTTTTATATAGACCACACCTCTCACATTTTGTAAGCTTTATTATCCCTGTAGAAATGACTGGCCATTTTTGACCTCTACTGTTTTTTTTTTCTATGGTTACTATCAACATAATGATGTGTCTGTCATAATTACGCAAACCCGTTGTATGGGGTGTCCTATCTTTTGTTTTCCTACAATACATTCTGAAACAGAGGCTGCATTCCCTATAGCTCAATGAAAATTTTCTATCCTCTTAAGGCATGGATTTTTTTTTTTTGTCCTTTGTCCTCCAATAGAAATCCAGGAGTATTTCACTTCTGTTGGCCTACACTGATTGTTGCAGAGACATGGCATCACCCTGACTTTTTTTTTTTTCCCTAAGGGGAGCTTAATGTCAGCAGTAATAATCCTAGACTATTGCAAAATTTGTGCTTTTTAATATGTTTCACCTAGTATTAATGTACTTCATCCATTTCATTTGGACTCCTTAATTCCAAAACTAATACCATGTTCAGAACTCTGTCCATTTCTTACATAGTCCTCAACTAAAGATCTATACAAAGACACACAAAATAGACTTTTGCCCACCTGAGGGAGAAGCAACGATTAGCAAGAAACAAACCAGCAAATGTGAAAGACGAGTAAGGACTGTTTTGTGCTAATGTTGGCTAAAGGGGCAGTGCTGATACAATTGACTTACATCAGGGAGATAGGAAATTAATAGGGAAGAGTGTCAAAAGTGCTCCTGCTGATGTAAGGAGCTTCTAGCCAATTGCTCCTGTGGACTAAAAAGGGAGGGATTGATTTGGAGTTTGCTTCTATATTTTAATGTAAATGTAGCCTTTTTTTTGTTTTTTTTTTGGTTTGGAATGAACCTTGGAGTTGAGGAAATCATAAAGAAATATATAGGGAGGACAAGAAGTAGTTGGACAGGATGAGAATGAAAAGTGAGAAGTGTGTAGATTACTGTTTTTTGACACATGCTACCACTTAGCTCTATCATTTACCATACTCTTGCAAAGAGAGCAACACTAATTTACATGCCATCTTTTCAAGACTTAGGAAACTTGATTTTGTTTTTTTGTTTGTTTGTTTGGTTTTTTTTTTGTTTGGTTTGTTTTGTTTGTTTTTTGGTAGTGGGTGGTGCAAATAACTTCTCTGACATATATTACAATTCAATAATGCTCTAAAATTTGAGTGCAACCAATAAGTCCTTAGTCTGCCACCATAATCAAGAATAACTAGCAAGGCAGATAAGTGAAAAGGTGCTAACTATGTTAGGTTAGGATACATTTCTACTAAATCAGAAGGCCTGAAAAGCATTTAAAATCATGTCTTTCACGTAGGAGTCAATGTTGAAAAAAAAAACCCTATGACAATTTCTTCTACCAGAAAAAAATTATTAGGGGTTTTCTCTTTTTTTTAACCATTATCTCTGTGTACGTATGGAACTAACTGTACTACACACTGATTTTGTGGTAGTATGGCTGCAGGTTGTTTTCAGAATCTGTTTTTTAAGTTCAATATCTATGTTAATGGAGCCAGTGATCTAGAAATGAAGCACAAATGTTTCCAACATTCACAGTTTATCAAATATGTCTGGGTTTAATATTAATATGTGATGTTTGTTTTCCTTAGCATTTCTCAGGTTATTTTTCAGCATATGGTTTTCTTCCTTCATGATTCAGCCAGTCTGATCTCTTGTGGGATTTAAAGAACAGAATAGACACAAACCCTTAACATCTCCATGGAATCGAGATTGGGAGGGGGTAAATGTGAAGATGCAGAGGATGCTGGACCAGACAACACAGAACAAGGGTGGACAGGGACACAGAATGTAGCACAGAGCAGGCCAAAATGTGTTTGCATGACACAGATCTCTTTTTTCTGCCTAATAATCTTGATATTGTTTGTTACTTCATGAATATAGAATGAACTCACTAAAATGGTATCACTTTATCTCTCACCATTAGTGAAAGACTAATTATTACTTCTCCTAAATTTATTTTGTAACAGGGTAATTCTGTTGTTTTCAGTTTATCTGCTTCATGCTGACACAGGCAGAGATCAGAGAACCGTGACTCAAAGCTTTCAAATATGTGCCTTGAAATAAAAACATAACCAGGAACCACATTAAAAAGGGATTTAAGATATGGAATTTTACACTGCAATCTATTACCATTTTCATAGAAGATGCAAGAGTATTTTTTCAAGTGCATTGCAAATGCAGTGCACAAGGCAAGTGTGAGATGAATAAAATAATTGAAACTATTACTATGTCAATAACTTTTGCATAAATAAGTGGTAAGTGGTTGCAATTTGAATCCAACAAGGATTCAACAGAAGTGGAAAGTGCTGCCCTTGACTAAGAGAATGAAACATCATGTTCGAAGGACCTGTGGCATGAATGGAAAATTGTGGGATTAAATCCATTTCCTCCACAGAGTAGAAGGTAAAAAAATACGTGATTTTGCTGGTTCTTGCAGGCAAGAAGAAGTTGGAAGGTTGTTATGAAGAACCAGGAGCATGGACTGAAGAACAAAGAAGGAAAGCCAGAAACAGTCAAGACTGGAGAGACTATAAACTGATTCTGATGTTCTTTTCTTTGTTAGTAAAAACAAACTTCACAGGCTAGGGTAATGTGGATGGTATTTGCAGATCAGGCTGATGTACCTGCTCAGATATATTTACAATCAAAAAGCATTAGGATAAACAGTATTCATGAATACACAAGAAATACTACATATATATAAAGATTAACTAATGCAGAAATTAAACTTATTTAGGCTTAACGGAGGAAAACAGGTTATAGATCAAGCTCCTGAAAATGAATTCTGGGGAGGAGGGAGAAGGAAGGTTATACAGCTACTATCATATTGACATCCCAGCTTTGAAAATGAGCTGAGAAGCAGGCCATCTGTAGTGGTTTTGGTCTTGGCTGGATTTCAAATACCCACCAAAAAGCTGCTACATCACTGGAATCACCCTCCCTCTGCAACTTTACAGAGGAGAGAAAAAAACCTCTGAGGATTCCTCAGTAGAGATAAGAACTGGGAGATTCGCGGGGGGGTAGAACTTAAATTTATTATTCACAAACTAAAAGCTAAATTCACTGCTAACAAAATAAGAGTTGAGTAAAAGAATAAAATAGTCTTAAAACACAACACTTTCTCTCCCCCTCGTTCTTCCATGTTCTCTCTCCTCCCCCCAGCAGTGCAGGGAGACGGAGAAGCAGGGTCAGTTGTTGTCTGAGTCCATCTCCTGGCAGCAGCTCTTTCCATTCTGCTGCATTTTCCATTGGGTGCAGGGGGATCTCTCTCTTCTCTGCGCTCCGATGGTCCTCTATGGACTGCAAAGGGACTTACTTCACCATAGTCATCACTACGGCTACAGGGGGTAATAGCTCTGAGTTCTTTCCCTGTTTCCATGGCGGTCCCTTCCCATGGGAGACACTCTTTGATGGACCTCTTCCCGTGGGTCACTCCCCCACCAGGGCCACAAGTCCTGCTTGGGACAACTTGCTTCAGCGTGGGCTTCTCTCTCCACCAGCCACAGGTCTCCTGCAGGACTCTGCTCCATCCTCGGGCCTCCACAGGGTCACAGACTCTTCAGGTATCCACTGGCTCCAGCATGGGTTGACCTCTGCACCCCNTTGGGACAACTTGCTTCACCATGGGCTTCTCTCTCCACCAGCCACAGGTCTCCTGCAGGACTCTGCTCCATCCTCGGGCCTCCACAGGGTCACAGACTCTTCAGGTATCCACTGGCTCCAGCATGGGTTGACCTCTGCACCCCAAAGGTCTTCCACAGGCAGCAGGGCTTCAGTTCTACGTCCTTTCCCCTGCTCCGGGTAAAGGGGAGGGGGCATGTCCCCTCCTCCTCCTGCTACACTGACCTTGGAGTCTACACTGTTATCCCATGTTCTCTTCTGCTCTCCTCTGGGCTGGAACTTCTTCTGCACAAGAGACCTTCTCTTTCTGTGTTCTTAAATATGTTATCACCTTTTGATTGGCTCTGCCTTTGCTTGCAGCAGGAAAGTCCCTCCTGGAGCTGGCTGTCATTGGTTACTTTTCATAGGACAGCGAAACTTCTAGCAGCTTCTAACTGAAATCACCTCTATGGCCCCACTACCACTGAAAACTCAGCCACCTGAACCTGTGACACCATCTGTCAACACAAAGATCAGTAGGAACAGCAGATAGGGACCAAAGAGTCCAAAGACTAAAACCACTCCAAGCATTCTGTTCTAACTTTTATTTATCTCAATAAAGTGATTGAGAAGCATTACTACAGAATTGCTTGTCAGACTTAACATTGCCAAAGCATGCCATGAGTGAGGCTAAGACCCAAGAGGAATTGTTCATATGCACTGAAGTAGAAAAGGCTGTTCAGAGCTCGAGAGCTGGTCCAGCGCCAGAAGGCTTTATGAGGGTGCCTTAAAACTCCAGAAGAGGAGATAACTCTTGTTCTGAAAAGAATATTTACAGATATGGAGAAAATGGGCAACATTGACCCCTAATGGGGAAATGAGATGCCATAAATCCTGTAGTACCATAACTATGATTTATTTTGTGTAAGGAGACACCATGGCTGGAGCAAGAGAGGCTCAATGAGAGATGCTAAGGATCTTCATGCATTTAGGCAGCGTATCTCAGTAACTTTGATGTATATTGAGTATAACTTCAGAAAAATTTCGAGGTTTTCTTCATAGAATGTTGGATACAGGCCAGGCAGTCATGCAGAAGACAGTTTAAAACTGACACTGAAATGTGTCGGCTTTATTTGGCCATCAGAATAAGTGTCTCTTTTGATGTTAATTTTGCTGGATATACTACTTTCTTTGATCAACAGTGTAATCCTGGTGTTGTGTAAAAGACAGAAGACACAAGAATTGGGATTTCTCTGCATATCTACACTGTGGTAGCCCTATGGAATTCGCCAAAGGAGTGTAGCTAGGTTACTGTGTTTCTGTGATGGTTAATAATATAGCAATGATGATATTAACAAATGGATAAATGACTGGTTAAATTTGAAGCAGTGAGAATTTCTGTGGGCAAGAGAAGGGAAAGTATCAAATAAAAAAACTAACTGAAGACTTGAGAGTAAAGTTTTTAATTGTGGAATTCCTCTTTGGATTTAGGCGACAAAGTATTTTTAGTTTTTGTGGTCATGCAGACAAGATATAGGTAGGAGACAGAAGGTCATATGCATGAACTAATCCTTTCATCCTCTCACTCAGGTCTCTTCTCAGAGCTGCTCAATACAACCACAGCAGAGATGAATAGAGCTCCATTACAAATCTTATATCTACTTTCCTTCTGAACCAGGTACAAAAGCACAAAAATTTATTTTCCCCACATATAAAGAATTCTTCATGCCCCATGGCTTCTGTTCTGGCCAATAAAATAGATCTGGCAAGTGGTATGTATTTGCACAAAAAAGTTTGAATTAAGAAGCTATGACTGTTAGCACTGCCTGCTTACTTTAACTATACAATCACAAAAATAATTTTAGTTAATTTGAAAACATGTTGAGTTTCTTACTCATTTTGGTAGCATGATTTATAGAAGATGGGATATGCTGACATACAAAGTCACAAGCCATTCTGGAGCTCAGATCTCAAGGAATTCAATGAGACTTAAGCTACTAAAGGCCTTTTTGAAACTTAGTTCTACACCAGATAAAACGTAATACATTTGCTATATTTATTTTTAATTTTTTTTTTTTTTTGCTTTTATCATTTGAATTAGGTAATTGAGTTTTTACAATAGGGGCAATTAAACTGGAAATATTTCTGTTTTTTTGACAACAACACAAAAGTATAACAAATGCAAGTTGGAGATTTACATGTTTAAGACAGACCTAAAACTTAAGACTTTACAACCTTTGTTAGCTGCGTGTGTTTTTAAGTATCTTAAGCGCACTCAAGACCTCTACTTCCAGCATTTGAGTTGGACAGTTTTCAGCTCCTCTATCAAGAATTCCCCATATTTCATGATGCACAGGAGATGGATGAGAAACTGCAGTTCACAGCAGCTGAGCACCTCTGACTATTCCCTTCTTTGAGCTTTGTTTTTTATTTTGTTGCTACATTTCTTATTTTTTTTTTCTCAGGGTTTTCTGTGAGCTACTTAAAAGATTTACCTGGGATTATTCATACTCTTCTGTCCATTTTCAGAGTAATGAATCAGTTATTTGAGAGTCACATAGTGTTTGTTAAATACCTCTTGCCTGCTGACGTTTAGCTGATTATCCTGCAGATTATCCTGTCCTTAATTTATTTCACCTTTGTTTCAGTTTCAGGAAAGACATTGACTTTGGATTAAGATGTGGCTAAATCCACAGGAAGCTTCTGGTACTGTTTTCCTGTTGTCAGATTCAAAAACAAGACTGATTATATTCTCTGCTCTTTTTTGTCATCCTGCAGTCCCTAGGACTGTATCTCAGCTGGGTTACAGCCTTCAGTCCCCTCAGATACAGACAGTTAACAGGCATTTCTTTGAATTTTTAGTCAAAGCACTTGAATGCAAAACTCCTCAATACTTGTACTATTAACTTCAGCTACTGGGGGTCAAAATGATAAAACAGCTTGGAAGAAGATTGCACTGCTCCTTCTGGGAGCCCGGAGCCATTCCCTGTGCCACAGTTAAGCAGAGGGGGAATTAGTTGAGCCAAGGCATGTATTTCAGCAGGGTCTCAAAATTTTATTACAGTTGTGGCTTTCATTGGTTCACAGCCCAAGACAGACTTGGGGGCCTGATGGAATGCGAACACTGAGCCTTGTGGTGGCCTGTTCCCCGAGCACATTGGTAAGAACATTGCAACCCATGAATTTTTCATGCCCCGTGGCTTCTGTTCTGGCCAATAAAATAAGATCTGGTAAGCAGTATGCATTAGCATAAAAAGCTGAATTAGAAGATATGACTGTTAGCATTTCCTACGTACTTTAACCACACAATCACAAAGTTATTTTTTTTTTGTTAAAACTCCAACCTTTTTTTTTTTTTTTAAGGATTCCTTTTAAAATACAAGACTCTATCCGATTGATTTTCTAACCGCTTAAATTTTTAGGAATGGTAAAAGCCAATCCCAGAACCATTTTCCTGAGAAAGTATCTCTTTCTGTACAGAAAGAGCAATATATATTTTTATTCTCATTTAAAATTGGCTTAGGAGTGTTGCAGAAGACTGGACTGTCCCCACTGTGTAATAGTGAACCCGATGCTCTCCACTTACACAGCTGACACCAGCTGATCTTTCCTGACCCTCACTGAGAGTTCTCCCTTGCTGTGGCTGAGCAAAATTATGCTCTCTCCAGTTGCTGCACCAGCACAGGCCAGTCAGGCCCTAAACTTTCACCTCCATCTCTTGCCTCATTTCGCACTACCTGGGGTAAAATAAGTAGCAGGAAAAACAAAACAAACAGCAACAGAGCACAATTTCTTAATCTAATAGCTGAAACATTTTTCTATTCTTATGAAATAAAAAAGCAGGGTTTTTTGACAAGAAGCAGGCCTTGGCACAACAGGCAAAATTTGATGAGTGTAAACACCTAGAAATACAAGCCTAGAATGAATGTTTTATCTCGTTATCACTGTATAATAATTTGCAGCCACAAGGGAGATGCAGTATGTAAATGCCTATGTCTCTCAGTGCTGTGGCTGTATTGGCTAGTGTTTAACCACTCATAAAGGCTTTAAGAGCATTCTTCAGTCAAGGTGTAAGACTGTCTATGCTTTTCCACAAGAGGTGTAGGAAGTCCTCCATAAATTCTTGGAGGAACCTCTTAATCAAGTGCCCGAAGAGATCAAAGGTGTAGACTCAGTGCTGTTATCTAGAAAGTCTTGCTTTCTGCCGTACTCCACAAACACACCAGTGAAACCACATTTTCTATTGTAAAACTTGTTTTACCCAATCCAACCTAATCTTGTGTTTGACCTCTGGTTTTTAGTATCTTTTGTCTATTATGCTTGTGGTATTTCCTATTACCTTTTTTCATGCTCAGGAAAGCATTCTGTTCTCTAATATAAAACAAACCCACACATTCCTCTTTGGCCTTCAGATTTTCCAAGAAATTTTCCTAATTGTGTAATAAACAAGGAGAGGAGACACTGACTAAAAATTTTCCAGCCAGTTTTCAGAAAATCAGTGGGTGATACTAATTAGATTTGACAGAGTCTCTAGCACTCTGTAAACATATCTTCCTAATTTGATTCACGACATGGTTTAATTGAGGGATGAGAATCTAAAAAAATTCTTTTAGGTTCCTGTATTGCATATGTGTGTTTCTGTACCACCCTTAGCTCTCAAATGTAAGAAAAAAAAGGGAGTTTTTCCTTGTCTTCAAATATTTTATCTGTAGAATGTGAGCCTTATTATTCATCTAATCCCTTTCATACTAAAATAGTGTAACAGCCCTTACTGGTAAATGAAATTTCTATTTCTAGTGAGAATGGTATATATACTCTTTTAGAAACAGCAACTTTTGTTTCATTGGAGAACTTAGTCCTGACTCTACAAAGTCCAACAGATCAGGATCTCCAAGGCCACATAGATCCTATCAATATTTGCAAATGCTCACAAATTCAAGAGGTAAGCCATTAAAAATTGCTGGCTTACAAGGTTTCCTTGTCACAAACTGCTTACTACTATGATTTTCCCACAATTACCTCCAATTTATTGCAGTGACTTACAGAAAATCTTTGTATTTCTGAATAGGTAGTTACATGTAAAAGGGAAATTCTGATTATTGCCACCATATGCTGAGACAATCCCATTTTAAATGTGTGTGTACACTGACTTTTTGTGCGGTCAGGGCAGCCATTTATACCTGTGATCAAGCACCAAATTATAACTATAAACAGCCATTCCCTGTGAAAAGCAAAGGAAAATAAGATACACGCTTGCATTTTCAGGAACAAATGGTATTGAAGTACACTGTTTTATAGATATAGGAACAGATTAATTGTACTATAAATAATTACTTTAAATACTACTAATAATACTGGAAACTACCCAGCAAAACCTACAGCCCAAGGTAGCACAGAATCATAGGATCACAGAATGGATTGGGTGGAAGGCACTGCATGGCCCAGGTCTAGAAATTGTTTTAATGCACACACTTTAGACGTTGTGATCTAAGCATATGCCTGAATCTGAGTGGGTATATGTGCTTTTTTAAAAAATTTATTCCTAAATGGGAATATTTGTGTGTATAGATGCGCACACATGTACAATTATGTGCATATTTATATCTGTCTATAGATGAAACAGGTGGACCTTCAGGGAAGTAAGTCAGGGAACAAACTAAAAGCACACGAAGTTATTGATACTGAAAAACCATTTCTGTTTCTTGGTAGAGCTTAATAAATCACCTGGTGGGTTGCTCCACATCCTCAGCTATACCAGAACCTGAAAACCAGTGGCAAGAGGTTTTACCTGTACTAGAGTATTGCTTTCACAAGGGTTGTGCTTCTGAGCCTAATGTCATAATCTGTGACTACTCAGTTTATTTAGGGAGGACCCCGGAGCTCAAGGGCACCACAAAGGGCAGGAGTAATCGTTTTCTGCCTGTTTAACCTTTACTGAGTCAAACTTTAGAAGTGAAGGAAATGCACGAAAGCCCCATTACCCTTAGTGTCCTCTTTGTCTCCATTTGCCTCTGCACATATTGACCCAGTGCAATGACAGATTAATGGTGACATTAAATGAGGTATTAAATTTAATCTTCTTTACTTGATGTAGCAAAAGTTCCTTTTGCGAATCGCCTTTCTTTAATTTTTACTTCATGATTGCCATTTTTCATTCGCTGATTTTATTCATGCTAGACTAGGCCAGTGACCTAAAACTGCCAACTGAGGAGTGAAATGCTAATCACATTTCTTCAATTGAAAGCATCAGTGTAAAAGCTTCCCATGCATTATTTACATTAGTTATTTTCTGTCCCAGAGATCCTCCTGGTTCCTCCTAGATCAGCTCAAACTTAACAAACAGTATCGCTTATTTTGACTGTAAATATTTATTACAGTCCTTCCAATTGACAGAGTCAATCTACAATTGTTTATTCCTGGTTCTCTTACAAAAATTCTGGATTTAGAAGGTCACTTCACTATCCAATGGACTTATTAGCAATTTCAAAGCTTTCTCTCGAGATGTTTTGTAGGGTTTTCTTATAATATATTAATGGTGTGTGGTATTTAGTCTTTAGGTAGAAAGATATTAAGTTTTACTGCAGCTTACCCAGCTGTAGTGTTGCTAAACGATGACTTCTGACATGAAAAATTAGTCACCAGCAAAGAGCCATTAATAATATTTAGTTTTAGATTAGATATTAAGAAGAGATTCTTCACTGTGAGGGCTGTGAGGACTGGCACAGGTTGCCCAGAGAAGCTGAGGATGCCCCATCACTGTGAGTGTTCAAGGCCGGGTTGGGTGGGGTTTTAAGCAACCTGTAAAAGGTGTCCCTTTCCATGGCAGGGGAAATGGAACTAAATGATCTTTAAAGTCCCTTCTAATATAAACCATTCTGTAACTCTATGACAGTATGTGTGGTGTCACAGGCTATATGACTTGATTCAGATTAGGTACTTTAGACGAGACTTTCTTATGTAGTTTCAATAATACCAGAAGCTTTTACTAAACTGTAAGAAATGGTTTTAGTGCAGGACTTTACATTATTTCCTAGAATAAAAAAAAAAAAAAAAAGCAAAAAGAACAAGGCATTGGTTGATGCTTCTTTGAGAAAACACTTTAAAATAAAAAACCTTGCTTAATGTCTTTTGTTTTGAGAAATCATATCAGTTTCAATAAAAATGTTCCTAGAATATTTTCTCAGCTCTAGAACAATTACCCTTGTGATGGCATGATTCTAATTCTGTTGGATATTTTGCATCCTCAGTTCCTACAGATGGAAATGTTCACTTAAAATATTCAATTCACATGCCAAATCCCCAGAGGCTCAAGTCTGGGGTGTACCCACTGTCATTATCGTATAATCTCTGTAACATTGACTGTGCCCTTTGCTTTCAAATGTGTATAAATCCCAACACCCTCTTGCAAATCTTCAGTGCTTCACTATAGCATGAAACTTTATCTGCAGGAACTCAGCATGTCAGAGTCAGTAGGCATAGGTATTAGAATATTATTAACATGTGGCAAGCTGAGCGCTGCTTATTTCTGGCTGTGATGTTGGCTTTTAGTCACCTCATCTCACTTTATGTAAAAATATAGTGCCTTTCTTTATGCATTCTTTATGGAAACATGCAATTTATTTTAAATGAACCATATTTTAATAGATCTACATTTATTTTATCAAATAGTGGTGAAAGGCAGCAGGTGATAAGCACGTAGCTGCTGAAGTAAAATAAAACAAAGAATATAAAAGAGTATAATAAGTAACAGAAAGACACTTCAAGGAGACTATTAAAACAGATTTGGGGAGCATCAATCATTCAGTGCTGTAAACATGAAAGCGCTTATTTGATCGAGTAAATCCAGAAATTATTATGGTGCATTCAGTCTGTTTATCCTCTCAGAGGTCATTCACATACACAGGAATTTCGACGTAGCAGCACTGAACTCAGGGACTAAACCACAAGGCATATTTCAATTAGGAAGAAGCAAATATATCAGGGGTAAAACGGGAGGCAGTTGTGCCCCTGGCACAAGAAGCCACATCTTCACTTTGCCGGTGACCATCCATGTCGGCTGTCGAGGTGTTGGAGACAAGAGGGCACCCTAATCATCTGCTCAGGAAACAGTAGTGACTAAAAGCATTGCAGTGTTAGAAGATGAGCTCTGCTCATCCCCTTGAAAGATAAATACAGCTATTGAGGAGAGGTGGGAAATGAAGGAGTGGTGCAAAAAGAGTCGTGTGAGTCCATTAGGGACACTTTCAAGATCAGATGAGACCTAAAAGCTTCAGTTTAAGAAGGAAACCTTTGTAAACACTGATGAGTCAAACTACATGAGCTGGGTCACTAAAATATTTGTTGCTATCCATCCACCCCTCTCTTCATGAAAGGTAGCTTTCCTGTGTTCTTATCCTCACTGCAATAGGATTTAAATCAACAGTCTGATAATTTTAACCTTGTGGTAGAGGGGTAAAATCCTTTTTTTCCATAGTAAATTTATATATGGAGGCCATATGAATGTTTCAAATATGAAAACTTGATGGTTTTGTTGATTACAGCATTCTTCCCTTGGTTGAACACAGTACTGTATTAAATTTGGTCACTTTACAACAACGTTACCTTCTGTTTTTCAAGCTTGACTGTATATACAAGTCACCAAGAGATAACAATATTCTATTTAATTAAATATTCTATTTTGGGCAGCTTGACTACATGAGGTTTTGAAAATGTCACTTGGCAAATACTCCTCTTTTCAGTCCTGTGATGGTGAGCTTACATGTTCACTTCCCAGGCAATTTTTCAGTACATGACGTCCAGTCATGAATAGATAAACTCTCTGTAAACAATAAAACAACATTAATTAAGAACATGTCTGAAGTGCAAGATGTCTAAATAAAAGAAGAGTTAGAATGAATAAGGTGGATCACAGACTGAGTAGTAATCAACAGTGTCATGTTGCTTCCAAAAAAAAAAATCTTACTGTCTATAGAGCTCAGAGTATTTCCATTTTAATAAGGCTACATCTGAAGAATTGTGTTTAGGTTACTTGTGACCTTTTAAAGAATTCTGAGCAGACAACAAGAGTAGATCAAAGTTCTAGAAAAGAAGTATAAAGAAGGATAGAAAGATCTGGAGTTGTTTAGTTTAGAGGACAATGTACAAAGAAAAGTTATAATAACACCCTTCAATTATATAAAGCCCTGGTTGCTCCAAGTTCAAAGGCAGTAGACTTTTCCAAAGGATACAACAGGAACAAACAAACTTTATTTGCAGCAAAGAAGATGTAGATTAGATGACAGAGAAAGAGTGTGCTGACTATAAGGGTGAGGATGAATGTCCTTAGAAGGTGACAGAGTCTACATGAATGGAGATGTTACAGGAAAGTTTAAACAATCATCCACCAGAATTATCTGACACTTTGTTGGACAAAAATCTTCTGAAGATCTTTCTGTATTAAGTCAGAGTTTCTGATCTGGAAATATTCAGTACAGGGGGACAGTCCAGAAAAATATAGGCTACAGAAAGAGCAATGTGTTCTCACACCTCACATTTTTTCCTCTGTGATAATTGAAAAAAATTAAGGGCAACACAGATTTTTCATCTGAACAGTAGAGCTGTATGGATTGCTCTGATGAGTCAGCAGTGACTGACTTTCTCAGTCCAGCTGATCTTAAGAGAAAGAATAGGCAAAATATTCATTCCAATGTTCTGATAGAGGAAAAAAACCAAACAAACAAATAAATAAATAAATAAATGAACTCAACAACTACCAGTTCTTTAGGATTAATCCTTAAGATTAATTTTAGTTTGGGAGAAGAACGTTGATAGGTGAGAACATATCCATGCAGCTACTGGCTCCTCTTTAGTAATATTCTTCTTTTAGCTGTTATGTGTTAAAGAACCCTTAATCCAAAATTCCCACTGCACAGTGTCTTAAACAGATCTTAAAAATCCCATTTCTGTTAGAGGAAGCTACCCTCACTTTCAGGTGAATCTCATTAAAGGGGTTGTAGGAGCCTCGTTAAATTTAAGGTATTGGCTGCTAAGCAAGTCAGTTTTCCTCCTAGGAAATGCAAAGGTAGGGTTAGGAAGATTTAAAAAAAACATCTACATAATTCTCATAGTGTTTTGTTTTCCCTAAATTTTGACATTGGGAGAATATTTTGCTGTTTCTATAATGGTTTAGAAATACATTAAAGTATTCAGATAGAAATAATGAAAGAAAAGCTGTTACATATCTTCTACATGTATATCTATTATGTTCTAAAGATAATTATGCTAATTTTTCACACTGAGAATATTCTACTACCTAATCCTAATTCAATATTTGTTATAGAAAGAAAAGCTACATATTTTAGAGTATAAGTAGTGAAGTTTAGTAAAACAAACTGTAACTTTAAGACCTCTGGGAAGCAGTAATGTTTCTGAAAGAGTTGGGTGGTAGAATGAAAGTCCTCTTTGTAGTTCCTCAACCAAAATTTTACTGGGGAAAATGATCCTATCTTATTCTATGCAGGGTTAGAATAATTTCATTTGTATATGTAGAATCTAAAAATCTGAAATGTAATCTACATGCCACAAGACTCCGTATTGTGTTGTTTAGACACACTATTATGTTTGCCCAAGGCTCATAGGAGAATTTGTCTTCCTTCATGTGTGTGTCTTGTCCCTCTCTGAAAGAAACAGTTTTTTTTTTTTCCTAAACATGCTGTTTGGTGTGCTGAAACATCATCACACCAAGCAGAGGTTTTCAAGCAGAAGGATTAACAAACACTCTTCAGTCTGTTGGGGTAGGCAAAATATTTGGGTTGTATATGTGTTTTTATTTTTTTAAACTATAGTCTTGACACACGTGATACAGAAGAAGGTTGACCCGACAGAGCAGTGCTTATTCTCCCAGTAAGTTCCTTTTGATTTCAAAGGCATACCAGTGTGCCAGCACCTGGTAAGAGTATGTGGACAGGAAACACACCACCCCTTTTTGAGCTATAAGTTTTTTCCAAAAGAAAAAATACTGTGGTGCAACTGAGAAGGGTTGCTTGCCAATAGCGTGAGTTTCTGAAATATTTCAGAGAAGGCTCACTTACCCTTCTGACAGACTATCTCCTGCTGAAAATGATATTATCTGACAATCAATAGCTGATGCTTCTGCTCTAGGCCTTCTCTGACTTTTATCAGCCTAAGGCCACCCCAAGGAAGTGCTGCATTCCTACTGATGGGAAAGATTTAGCACCTTTCCCATCAGGTTACTGGTTGAAGTAAGGTGGGAAAGTCATCCCACAGCATCTCTTGGGACTTCAGCTACTGTAGAAAGCAGCTAGCCAAAAGCTCTCCTGCAAAACTCTCTGGGATGAAACCAGATTCCAGGCCTTACTGAATACAGTCCATGGTGGGGAAAGGGTCCTGTTTATGAAGCCCTCAGGTAACTGGTGGTGGTGGTAGGTTGGCACTTCCTTCAAAGAGAAGAGTCTCTCCAAAGGGCCTGAAAGGCTTGCTCTCTTCTGGCATCAAGAAACGTTCTTTCCTTATCTAGACTGCCTTGTTTTCCTTTAATGTTGTTCAAAATAAAAACCTATTTAAAAGAGAAACTGATGATGTTGGAAGAGTTTATTTACTTACCCAGGGGAATGAAGAGCCTATAAAATGTAACTCAATGTATGCTAGGGTTCCTTTTGCTGGTAGAAAAGGTGAGCTGTTCATAATAATGGTTGCTTTTTCCCTACAGGTGTGAGTGAATGAAATGAAAAGTCGAATGATATCATCTTTTTACTCAGTTGCTTATGGACTGTAAGCCTTGGATTCATAATTGCATTAAAAGCCATAGCTTATGCTGATCATTAACAAGGAAAATTTCACACTAGAGATTCATTGTACTAAAGACCAGTTAAATTACAGTACGCGTCTGCACATTACAGATATTATGATTCATTTCTGGATTTAAAATACCATAGCTAGGAGAAATTATCTCGCATATTTCAGAGTAAAACTAAAACCTGGAAAAGATTACTGAAGGTTTGTAGCATTTGACTTTTTTCACTGTAAAAATGTCACTCCCAGCTCCAATTACTCTGCCAGTTTTCCGGTGGCCGACAGTAAAAATGTTATGGAGGTAGACTTATTAACACTTTTTTTCTCAGTGGACCCCTATTCCTCCTTGGCTGGTCGAGCAAAATAACAAGAACCAACGTCAAAAGTGGATACAGCGTCACTAAAGGTGCCTGGAAAAGAAAAAAACATGTAAAGCAGGAAAGCACAATATTCTACTCTCCTATAAAGAGTCTGCTATGCTGAACTGTTTTATTTAGCATTTTTACTCTAGCAAGCTTACAGAAGAAATACAAAGAAGAATGGAGAATAACAGATATGAACGAACTACACATATACCTCTGTTTTGGACATGAAATAAATTGAAAGCAGTTAAGACTTAATTAGGAAGCCATCTTGCAGTTATGCACTCCATATAAGAAAGGACGGTAAACCAAGGGCCTACCAAATAATTAGTTTTTCTTAAACATGCATCTAATTAAATTGCAAGGTACAACAACTCTGATTCTCTCCCTAATGTGCTATTTAAATGGTCAAGGAATAGAGCTTCAGACAGATCCTCCTTCTGGGAAACAACTGCATTTCTCTTTTCCTGAGCATTACACAATGAATTTACTAATTAGTCAGGGCAGATAATTGCTCTTGCTCATTTTGTAAGAGCCTGTTACTGCTTATGTTTGTGTGTGGGTATGGTGATACTTTTCTGTTGTTTTGATTTTTAAGACTTTATTGTCTCCAATATTTGCCCTTTACTAACTTTTGCCTGGACATCTGTTACCCTGGACCTAAGCACTGCAGCAAAGGAATTGAAAATATAGTCGATGGGGAACAAAGATGGTGTAGGATCCTGGATTGTTGATAAATAACCCTAAATAAAATAAAAATAATAATAATAATAATAGAAAAGTTCAATGCATGCTTCTGGGAAGCCAGAATAGACTTTTACAGGGAGAGGACCAGGAGAGAGTCCAGGCTTTGCCCCATGGAATTGCACTGGGCAATGTGTCTCAAGATGTAGATATGGATTAAGAAAATCTCACAAGAAAATAGACCTGAATTTCCTCATCCCAGAAGTGGGTCAGCTTCAAACTGCCTTAAGGGAAATGTATAGCCTTATCTCTTAGAGTGTTTTGACAGTGTGGAGCAGGTTCAGACAAGCATATAAAGCAGAATTAACATTTACTTCCTGACCCTTATATCGATTTGTGCTCATCGAATGAGCAATCCTATTCAGCTAATCATGTGGATATAGTTTGCATTGCTTTGCTTTTGTTTCAGTAATATATATATATATCAATCAGAGAAAAATAAAATTATATTTTTCTTCCCTTTATTGCAAGAGGAAGTATTGTGTCTAAAAGTTTCAGCAAATAGCAAGAAATTGGAGTCTGCTGAGGCATAATTTTGATTTGTCTCTGTGTAGGTATGTGGATAAAAACTTGGTTGCTTCTGATTTTATTTGAGCCATCAGATTGAGAGTAGAATTTGAAAAGTAAAATTTACACTTCACATTCTGTTATTTAAGGTTTAAGGTTAAATTTAAGTGTTTTTCTGGAATTTCCAACAGCCTTCTGAGTCAGTTACTGTTCCAATATCAGTCTTAATAACCAAAATTCTGGGACATATCTTCACTTGCACTGTAGGGACAGATTTTTTTTATTTTTTTAAGGATTTCCATCAGTAAATATTGTCATCTTGACTGTGTTTTAGGGGATCCTGCACCTCCTTCAGTTGGTTACAGTTTAGAATAAAATCCTGCCAGTAAAGATCTGTCTTGGATTGTGAACACAACTGTGTACCATGAACATATTTGCACTTTTTTTTTTCTAGCTAGAGAAGACAGTATTGATCACAGTTAGTTATTAAGAAACAATTTATAATTTCATTCTGGAGTGGTGCTGGTCATTTCTGAGTCTTTCTCTAGGCTGATCTTATCCCACTCGAGGCTACTGAAGTTTCTCAATATCATCCCTTCATCTTGAATCACGTCAGCTTCATGCTGCATTTTCTCAAGTTTAGGTGTGTACAAATTTGATTTTTTTTTTTTATACAGGTTTTTAATTTCCACTTCTCCATGGTGAACTAACTCCTAAAGAACAAATAGATGAACTACATAAAGACTCAGATTACTTTGCTCTTTTCTCCCTAGTAATTATTTATGAGCACACAGCTGCTATTCTCTGCAAAGTTCACAGCAAAAGATATGAAAGTCGAAGGTAGGCAAATGTGAAAAAAAATTATGCAAAATGTTCTGAGAGACTACCAATGCAAGTAAATTGTTCTGAGTTCCCCCTTCAATCTGTTTGTATTCAGATTGCATGTACTTTTAAACTCATCTACTTTTTCACAGAAATTTCATTAAAATTTCCATTTAAATACATTTTCATTTAAATCTATGCAGAAATCCAGCAGATCATTCCAACTCGCTGTCATTTATTCATTGAGTAAGAAATTAATTTTCCCAACATTTGCAAGTTTATTTGTTAGTCTTAATTTAAATTACTAAAAATTTTACATCCTTTGAAGAAATTCAATATCTAGATTACTTGTTTCTCTGACCCAACTGAATAATTCTGACAATTCACAGTTTTTGTAGACAGAGGGTTAACTTCAATCCTTTTCAAAGGCTATTTGGATAAAAGTAAGATCCAATTAACGTACATTATTAACAGTAGCATCTTGATATACATATAGGTTAATAGACTCATTAATAAAACCAATAAAACAGACATAGGATCATCTTAACTGAATATGCTCCACGGAACTCAAGTTATTGCTATTCTTTATTATACCAGTTTATAATTCTGTTACAATAATAACTTGGTGACTTGAATAAAGTACTACATATACAGATATAAATGTACCTAAGGGCTCTTTTACTGGATTGCCTGGATCACATTCTCAACTCTTGCTGCACTGTGAAAGCTTTACGAATGTATCACCTACTGAAAGATTCTCGTGGCTTTAATCTCTCAGTTCTGCCTTAAGTGCAAAGGACATCAGGGACACTTGAGGAGGAGGACAAGATGGAGACCCAAAGGCATAAAGACTTTGGTACTACACCTTTTTTGAGACACTCATTGCGTGTGATGCTGATCTTGTTAACAAGACACTCTAAATGTGTGAGCTCATACAAATGGTGCCAAAAACGCTGCACTGTAACTCTTTAACTTTACCCAAACAACTCAAAGGATTTCCAGGCTATACTTTTTACTGGAATTCTCTAGATGCTGCTGAATCTGTACTGTTGCACTAAATTTACCCTTAAAACATATGTTTATTGTACACACACGAGACTAGAGCCAAATAGTTTCCAGTTGCCTGAAACTGTGCAGTTGCACTCCACGGCAATTCCTTCTCAAGCACAGTACTTGCCATATTAAATACATTTTTATTAAAAGTCTACTCTCAGACATATAATGTAAAATGAATTACTGACTTTGTGTTTGTGTGTGTGTATGTTCACAGGACAAGACTATTTAAATTATCTTCAAGTATTGCAGTTGCAAACAATCTGAGCCAAATTACCATGTATGCCAGTGCTAAACACCTGTTATTCTGACCTGTGGTAACGTATTTTGGGAAGGATAAGAGTGGGAGAAAGGGAGGAAAAATATCAGGATATATTAAGATTGTAGATCCTTTATGCTTCAGTGGAAGACTCTCTAGAAGAGGGACTGATGGACGTGCTTTCAGAGATACTTACTAGGACCAGCCCTTCTGAATCCTGAACTAAACTTTAACCAGAGCTAAGCATGTAGCAGAGTTACAAAAGAAATGGAATTGGAGTAGTCAGGTACTATGTAAACAGAAGAATTGAATATACCAGCAATATTTGTATCTGTGCTGCATATTGTGTGGTGCCGTTTGATGTAATAAATAGGTAGGACAATTTTGCTGTTCTAGAGAATCCAATACAAAATTTCCTCAAGTAATAACACAATGAAACTATCGGAACTGAAACAAACTATGAAATTAATCCTTACCTGTCGGTCTTTTCAGCCATAGTTGTAAACCCAATTTCATACCAAATTCAGCTGCACAGATGTGGCACCACAGTCTGCAGCCATCTCCAAATGCTTCATAAAACAAAGTCAGAAGGTAGATTCCCATCTTGCAGATCTCACTTCCAGCTTTTCCACTTTAACTCAGAACAGTAACCTTAGTAATGAAACTTTTTTTTTTCTAATAAGAGATTAATGCATTAATGCAGTCTTTCATTTGAATAAGATTAAAATTTCTTGAGACAGCTTTACCAAAATTATCCCATCTTCACATTAAAAATGAAACTGGTCCATTGAGGTCATTGACAGTGTCAACTAATGGAGTAATGAAGCGGGAGGCTTCCCCTTGCCTGACCTTTCCACAATATACTTTGCAGCTAAAGAAGCCTTTTCTTTTTCCAACTCCTTCAATATTCTTATTCATTCACTCTTTAAATGCAGTATATCTGACTTTCCAATTGCATGAACAACGAAGAAACAGATTAATGATTGGGCAAACTACCAAGGTTGTGTTACTCATCTTGTTTTTCAAAGGAGTGAAAGGTGACCTGTGAAACCACCAGTTTTAAAAAAGGAAAAACAAAGAAAAATGCAACATGCACATATGGATGAGGTTTCCCATTTTGCCTTCTCACATAGTTTGTGAGGAGCTCTTGGCAGAATATTTGGGTGCTGTTTCATGACTTTTCCTGTCAACACAAGCTGTTGGTCTCTGGTTCATGTTCTTTTGTTTAATTGTTAAAGTTAGAAAACTTGCAAGAGTAAAATTACTACCTTTTAAAGAGTAGCATTTTGTTTATTCAGCAGAAAAAATGATTTATCATTCCATCTAAATGGAAAAACTGTAGCACATAGAAACTTGTCCACAGGGTGATTTTGGAGAGTTTTTTGGACATGTCATGGTTGTTAGTTAGTGATCTTTTTTAATATGAAAATTGAAAAAAAATAACAGGAACATAGACAAGGAACAGCTTGTACAAAATTTTTAACTCTAAAATAAAACTTTATTGGAAAGGATGAGTATCCTCTCACAGTCTTAGAGAGAACATATTTATATTTTAATAAAATTAAATATATTTGGAAAATAATGTACACAGTTCACTTTATGGGCAGTTAATATTTGTTCCCTTTGCAAGACTGACAAAATAAATTTTTACACAATTTAATTCTGTTGTCAGTGCTAGAACAAAAGAGAAAATAAACTTGGATCTCAGCAGACAACCTAATTATGTTACCAGTGTCTCTTTACAAACACAATTTTCACCCATTTTGAAGTCTGTGCAATTTAAATTCTCTTGTACAGGAATCTTGTACAGGAAAAGTACAGGAATCCCACATGAGGCAGGGAAAGGTGTAGTAGAGAGAGTTAGTATCAGCCTTTGATTTCTAGATACTACTCTCAGTATTTAAGCCCCATCACATGAAAACAAGCTGGAGGATCTCATTCCAACCTGTGTTTGTGGATACTGCAAAATTGTTTTACAGTTCAGCAGTTTGACAAAAGCACCAGACTCTGCTTGACAGAAGCCCAGAGAATGAAATAAAATAGGTCCCCTTGCTTCAGACAGGAACGTGTTGTAAGACCATATAAAGAAATGCTGCCTGGGGCTCTCCTGCCCTGCTCTTGCACGTGGCTGGGGAAATCTCTGCAGCCCTGAGCAGGGTACCACAGGCAGCTCCGCCCAGACGGAGCTCTCTGAAGGTCAGCTTTATTCTGCTTCCCCTTCCTTCCCATCCAAAGCTGTGTTTAGTTGTTCCTATAACATTTATGATTCTTACTGTTGGGGTTCATATTGCAACATCAAGATGAACCATCGATATGTGGTCCCTTGAGCATAAAGAGGGGAGATGTGAAAGTTTAGTTCTGCTTGCCCTATCTAGAAGCCTGCAAATTGAGACTGAGAAGGGGTTTCTCTCTTGCTTCTGAGTTGAGAGGAGGCCTGCTGAAGCCTAAAGCTGTTTGGAATTAGTTTTCAGAATAAAAGCATGCTGATAGGTTATGAGAACATATGGTACAACTTTACTTCACAGGAGGTTTGTTATTTCAGAGGTGCATTTTGCATATGAAGTTTGCATAAGGGAAGAGACCAAGAAAAAGGTAAGTAATTAACTCTATTCCTGCTTCTTCAAGAGGCCTATTCTGAGGTAACTCAGAAAGTTCATTATAAGCCTGCCTCTTCCATCCTTGTTAGAGTAGCACTTTCCATTTCATGTGAGCCAACTGAGCTTGTCATTTGTGTAGAGCCACCTGCAAACTCTTCTGAGCTCTCTGTTTTGTCCCTCATCTTCACTACCTCAGGTAGAGTCTACTTAAATTTCTCTCACTTCAGGCACAACTACAAGATCAAGTTTTTTTTCCCTAAGCTTGAGACTCTAAATTAAATAAGTTTTGCTTACAACCCCTGACAGAGTATTCTTCTCAGGGAAGAAGATCATTTTAGAGCAGAATGTGTTGGGATGCATCACAACTAATCCAAGCTATTGCTCCAGGCTGTCTGCAAATTCTGGAAGACAATAGTGAGTTGTCTCATTATGCTGTCAAGTGTTCCTTGATATCCCTGAAGAGTAAAGGACTACAGACTGATTAAAATATAGACCACTGTGCAATTCCTTATTTATTTACTTATTTGAAAGGCACCTTTACAGCATACAAACTTGCATGACACCTTGACATCTTCAGGTTGTCTAATTCTTTTGTCATGGTACCAGCTGTTGGATAGGAGTCTGTAAAGACCTGCAGTCCAGCAAGTAATAAACAGTGGAAATGCTGGTTCCCAGAGAGACTTGGGAAGAATCTAGGCCTTCTGAATATGGCTACTAGTGCAGATACCATAATCTGTATTTTTCAGGCTAGTATTACTTTTCAGGCTCTCCTTAGATTATTTTGTGTAGGTCTAGAATATCTAAATCTCTTTCATCTTTTCTCTTTAACCTCTTCAAAAGTAAAACTCTTTCTCTGTCAGCCCTCAGCCTTCTATTATGAAACAAATCCTCTTAAATATGTCTGAGTTCAAGATTTGTGTGAATTTTGTACCTTAAATACTGAGTTCAAAGATGTAACCTGTGAACCCATTTTCATGTTTCCTGAGGCACAGAGATGGTCCCCTGTTATGTATGAAATAGCAAACTCTTTTTAATCTAGAAAAGAAAGTAAAGGAAAAAAAGGTTGATTGTTGATTCCTTTTGTGAATGAACATAATATATAAATTCCTATATCCTTTCTGAAATATGTATAACAAATATTTTTCACATTAAAAATTATTGTAAAATTATCTTTACTTCTACTATTTTTCTCTCTTTCTTTCCTGGATTTATGACTGACAACTAACAATTAAATTGTCCCATTAGCTAGGCCGTAACTACCTGTCATAAATATTTACTGGGGTACTAATCTATGTGTAGCCATGCAATTAAGAGCATGTACTGTGGCCAGCAGGACCATGGCAGTGCTCGTCCCCCTGTACTCAGCGCTGGTGAGGCCACACCTCAAATCCCCTGTTCAGTTTTGGGTTTCTCACTACGAAAAAGACATTGAGGTGCCAGAGCATGTCCAGAGAAGGGCACTGGAGCTGGGGGTGGGTCTGGAGCACAAGTATAAGAAGCAGCTGAGGGAGCTGAGGTTGTTTAGCCTGGAGAAGAGAAAGCTCAGGCGATACATAATCGCTCTCTACAACTCCCTGAAAGGAGGTTGCAGAGAGGTGGGGATAAGTCTCTTCTCCCAAGTAATAAGTGGCAGGACAAGAGGAAACCACCTCAAGCTGTGTTGGAGAAGGTTTAGTTTGGGTGTTGGGAAAAATTCCCTCACTGAAAGGGTTATCAAGCACTGGAACAGGCTGCCGTGGGAAGTGGTGGAGTCGCCATCCCTGAAGGTATTTAAAAAATGTGTATATGTGGCACTTAGGGATGTGGTTTAGTGGTAGACTTGGCAGTGTTAGGTTAATGGTTGGACTCAATGATCTTAAAGGTCTTTTCCAATCTCAGTGATTTTATAGTGGTACTTAAAGAGCTGTCCTTGCAGACCTTCTTTTTACTGTAATGGCACCACAGGTTAAAATTTACATTATACTGATTTACTCTTAGGCATGTGGAAACTTCTAGAGGGTGATCATAGCATTCTGAACTTGATTTGGATTATTGAGTTAGCAGTGGTTTTAATTTTTGTTTCTGCAATGAACTCACTTAAGATAAATAAAAATACTTTTTTTTTTTTCCCATAACCCAGAGTAAGACTATGCAAAGACTTCATTTCAACTTAGATGTGCAAAATCTGACCCCAGGTTTACTATTTATTATATGGATCTATTTTATTTTCAGTGAAATACTTGTTAGGTTATTAACAACATTCTCTGGAAAGCTGAGTTGGAGATTGCCTTGTATTCTTTGACTTCACCTACTTCTTTCACTTGCCAAAGCATACAAATGAGAGAATTTTCAAAGGAGTTTTTCATCTAGATATCTCTTAAAAAGAAAAGCTAAAATGCAGCCAGAAAATACAGGAGGAGAAATGCTGCTTTATGTCAGGATTATGAGCATGGGAAAATTCATGTACTATGGATGTTAGCTGCACTGTGGTTTAGGTTGTGTGCTTTCTTTGGCATGATGGGGGTTTTGGGGGAGTTTGGGGGTGGGTTGTTTGTTGTTTTTCTTTGGTTGGTTGGTGGGGTTGAGGGTGGGGGTTGTTTTTTTGTTTGGTGTTGTTGTTGTTGTTGGTTTTGTTTGTTTTTGTTTTTTGTTTATTTGGGTGTTGTTGTTTGTGGAGTTTTGGGGTTTGTTTTTTGCCTTTTTTGTTGTTGTTGTTTTTTTTTTGGTTTTGGGTTTTTTGTGTGGTTTTTTTTTTTTTTTTGAGGGTGTTTTAAGTGTTCACTGAACTCTCTGGAGAACATAAAGAAATAGAAATTCCCTGTTCCTTTTCTTTTTCTTTTCTTCCAAGATACTAACATATGTCACAGTGAAAAACCCTGTGCTCTTGGCATATCGCCTTGCCCAGGGTAGGTTCAATACAGATGAGGATCTTTCAACACAATCATAGAATCAATCTTTTTAGTAATATTAAGGACTATGGCATAAATTGGTTCCTCTTTGACTACCTCTGTTTTTAAATCTCTCCTGATATTTCTAGTCCATCTTCTAAAGGAAAGCAGAGCCAGACATTTACATTGCTGGTCTTCAGTCACCATCTCTCCTTCATTTTCTTCCCCAGTTTGCAACTACTGACAAATTTGCCCTGTGTTTGACCTGAGATTCCAGGTTCCAGAGATGCTACATTTTTATACATATTATTAGGGTGTAGTTAAAAAGGAGAGAGAGCATGTGACAGCCATCGTTATGATCTTTTTTTTAAGGAAGAGACTGCAGCAGGAGCTCACCTCAGTAAGACAGGGAAGTAGCCAGGCTCAGGATTTTTATTGTTATTCAGTGAATCATGCAGGTCAATGCTCACTAATGATGACAAAATAGAAGTGGAATTATAAGATGGCTACGTAGAGTATGTGGCTGCAACTCACTCAAGTTACCCAACTCTTCTGCTTACTTTTCCTAACTCTCTGCCATGCCTTTAGTGCCACCCAAGTTTGAAACAGGTGTTGGAACTGTGCTGTTACTGAAGTTGGCATATAATAGAATAATGTTTTTACATGTTGACATTTTCGTAGGCAGCACCCTTTGAAATTGGTTAAAATAACAGGAGTTGATAAAATGTTAACCAGCTGGAAGATTGGTTGCTGGTCATCTTATACTTCATGCTTTTCAGTGGACTGCAGCCTGGTATTACTCCATCAAAGATCTTGAGAAGATTGCTAAATTTTAAATGTACAAATAATAATGTTACATTTAGCATAGCTTCCTAATTTTTTTGAAATCTTTCAGGCTGAAGCAGGAATCTGAGGGAGAAGTGGTAGTTACTGGTTTTCATTCTGAGGTGTTGATTCAGAATTATATACGATCTGTCTTACCCAACACTATTAGAAGACATGATAAAAGATACAAACTGATTTCTTAGGCTGCACAAGCTTCTAAACACACTGTTATGGCCCATCGCTGAGGTAGGTTAACTGAGGTCCTTGTTAATAGATCCCTTAGGGGAGATTAGAGTGAAATGACACTGAATGATGACTGTTTATGTATACATATATACATATATATGCAGGTTTATTTTAGAACAATTTCGTTGCAATGGAAAGGAGGAATGTAGCCATTTTGGTTATTATCTGTAGAAATATAGCAATATAAAAATATCCCTTTAGAAAATATTTAAGTAAAAGAAAGAAAGATGAAGAAAGGATAAGAGTAGATAGTGGAGAGGAAAGGTATCACCATCTGTGATCACCAGCAATGAGACTTGATTGCTGCAATTTTGACATCCATTGGTCAAAGTGATGGTCACAGTCTTGATCCATCAGGGATGGGGAAAGCCCATAAAACACAAAGTTTAGTGGGTTAATATATGTTCAGGTTCAGGTGGAAACACCCAGGTACCTCCCCTGGACAGGGGGAGTTTTACACTGTGTTATGTAACACTGTGGATCACATGCATTCCTCTGGTAGAAGACCCTAAAAATGAGTCTGTGGGTGCTTTGGGGGTCTTTGATGGTTTATGACACTTTCTAAGACATGACCACTGATTGACCCTGCTTAGCTGAGCCAGTTATGCCTCCTCAGAAGGGATGAATACCTTCAGGCATACATGATACTTCCTCAGCGGGGAAGGACATTGTCGTGCTAAAAAGCATTATCGAACCTTACAGGATCTGCTTCTTATTGGCCTGCTCCTTATTTGGCTCAAAAAACAGCCTGTTGATGAAGAAAGGTCAGTTTGTCATGGTCATCCTCCAGTGGTGGGTGTTCACCCCCTCTGTCTTANATGATACTTCCTCAGCGGGGAAGGACAATGTCATGCTAAAAAGCATTATCGAACCTTACAGGATCTGCTTCTTATTGGCCTGCTCCTTATTTGGCTCAAAAAACAGCCTGTTGATGAAGAAAGGTCAGTTTGTCATGGTCATCCTCCAGTGGTGGGTGTTCACCCCCTCTGTCTTATGTAGATCAGAGGTTTCACCACCACACACCCAAAAACTCTCCTCCTCCCCTTTGGGAGGAGGGTGCAAACCTGGCCTCAGCAAAGCACCTGCTGCTCTTGCAACTGACTGATTGTTTGAGCCATTGGCCTTTAACATTTCAGTCTCTCACACACATGAAGTACAATAATGTTTTGTTTGTGTTTCACTTGTGTCTATTGAATCTCTTTTTCTTAGTGATTTTCCAATTGTTGTGATGTACGCTGCGGTTACTGTAAGATTTCCTACTGTCAGTCAGGGTATACACAGATATTAAGAAATAAAATGATAAACAGTGACAAGAAAATGTCAGAAATTGTGTAACTTAAAAAAAAAGGGTTAAAAAAAAAAAAGCATGGTTTATTTTTTAATTTTCTGTGAAGGCTTTATTTAGGTCACTCCTTAACTGGTCTGGCTTATCTTTTCTAACTGTACAGGAGATTTTAGGACCACTTTAAAGGATCTGCTTTGGCTATGACAGCTTTAGATGACAGTGAAACAGGCATTTTAATCTATTGGACAGTTAAAACAATAATTCCATACTACTACTTGAACAATCAAAGATACTCAGCCACTGCAGTATTCAGGTAACGTTTGCAAGTTCTTCAGCCTGGATTGTTCTTTGTGTAAAACAGATCATGTTTAATTCTCCATGAAATAAAATTTTACTATTATGGTTGGCTGTGATGAGATTACAAGGAGAAATAGGGGGTGAAAGAAATGAAATTCAATTCATTTTCCAAGGTGCTGCAATATATCACATGTTCTATCTGTTTTGTATGATCTAGAGGAAAATAACTTCGTTTCAGTCAAACGACTCAAGAGGACTCTGAGAAAGTCTTCACAACAAACAATTGGGGAAAACCAGCTTAAGTATATGAGTAACAAACAGCTCAGAATAACTAATTCCCTTCACTGCATCTGACAACTGACCCCTAGAAATTGCAATGCCTGTTTGAAAATGGGGTTGGAGAAAATGCTGTGTCACAAAGTGCACTGTGTATTATCACGTATAGCTATTGCAGAAAACTGATACTGCACTGAAGATGCGGAGCTTCACGATATATGAATGTGGCTGGAATCATGTTTCATGTTCTAAAGGATGTGTTGTTACCAAAAATGAAGAGCATGTGCAGAGAGGGAAAAGTTTAGACTTAAACTCTGGAGAAACCCAAGTAATTAATAATGTTAGCAATAGCCTGCATATTATATTTATCCAGCAGAATAGGTATAATAAGAAGGACAGAAATTGCAGATTAAGCTGTAAAATAGTTGTGGGACTGCAGGGGCATTTACATTTGAAATTTAGTTTTTAATCATAAAGATATTTAAATAGTTCAGGGTAAAGAAAAGTTATAAAACTGAGGATGTCATCCAAAAAGAGGTTGTGTAACCCCACTCTTTCCTTCTCTGATAGCTTATCCCAGGTGAGAGTACACAAAATGTACTGCTAAATTGAGGTGAAAGTGCTTTTATAGGTATCTTTCTTTGCTTGTAAACTTTTTTCCCTAATTCTCTACTAAATATTTGACTTCTAGTTTTGTTGAACACACATTATACTTCCTTTACAGTTTAGCTTTGGTAGGTTGCTGAAAAAGGTGGAGTGTGCAAATTATAGGAATCAGTTGAATCTCTTGCATCAACTTCATCTTTCAGTTTGAGAAAATCTGTTTATTATCCATTTAAGAGGAACACACACATGTATGTGAGCAGATAAAACAAGAGCTTGGAGGGATGATCTGAGATGATTTCAGTTCTGGAGGAGACTTGGACTAAAGATTGTTACTTAAAAAATTGTAAAGCCTCATGAAGAAAGATGAATTTTGGATACTGTGTGGGTTGGTAAGAACTTTGAATAACTTGGCTAATATATTTAAGAGCAATAGGTTGTCCAAAGGTAGTGTTATTAAATGTTCCAAATCAGTCTCTATTACATTGAAGATATTTATTTAGATACATGAGAATATCTTGCTTAGGGAGGAAAAAAAGGTTTAAGAATATCTTGCTTATTTTATGGACACATTGATATATTATGACTCATTAATAGACTGGTCCCATGCACCAAGCAAGATCAGGGCAAGAATAAGAGTTTTAGAAATATGAAATATATTGTGTGGAAATAAAGAGAAAGATTTTAACCCATTATCTGTATAACAGAATGATGACATAACATGAATTGCATTTTAGTAGTTAACTTTGTTTTGAAACTACTTAGCTTATGTGGTCATAGCTATTGGACTGTAGAAACTGGTATTAGCAATGGACAAATCATCTACTGCTACAGAAGGAGATAATAACCCACTATAGCACCTCTTGGGAAACATAAGATAAACATAGCTTGACACAGTTCGGTGAGTAGAAAGCATTTCATGGTCCCGTAATTCTTATAGATCATGATTAAAGGCCTGAGTGCTACTCAAAATAATTTGAGGGTAGAAATGTAATTAGTGTATTATATTCCCAATTTGATTTAAAAAAAAATAAAGAAGCAAGTTTAACTACTGAGACCTGGGCTACTCATTGTAAACGTACACTTAAACCAGCCATGTAGCAGAAGTTGTAGTGAACACTGGCCATAATCCAGCTTTTCAATCCATCAGTCAATGACCTTATGTCCCTACTTTTCTACTTGTGGTAAAGTCAACTTAGGTGTGCCTCCTCTGTTTAGCCTCCCCAGCTTTCATACAAGTATAAGAAACAGGAGAACAAGTCTTCGCTAACTTTAGACAACTACAATGCTTTGTCTGCATCTGAACACAGCTCATCCACAGCTGCATTTTCAGTCATCAACCCCCACATCTAAACAGTCCTCTTTCTCTCTATTTCCGTTTTAGAATGGGATTTTTTTGGTTAAAATCGGGTACAGATGTCTGTGTTTTGTCATCCTCAGTCTTTCTCAAGAGCTGTGTCAGGTCGTCAAGACCAGATTCCAGACTCTGCTTTACAGAAGACAGTGAAAAGCTGCCATTTCCCTAAGTGGCTCCTAACAGGCATGAGATATTTTCGTCGTCGTTTTTTTTTTGTTTGGTTGTTT
>VXAY01005685.1:342239-382539 GCA_013399855.1 Oxyruncus cristatus
TTTGTTTTGTTTTTGTTGGGGTTTTTTTGTTGGTTTTTTTTTTGGCTGTTGTTTTTGTTTTTTTGTGTTTTGTTTGTTTTTTGGTTTGGTTTGGTTTTTTTTTTTGTTTGTTTTGGTTGGTTGGTTTGGATTTTTGGGTTTTTTTTGGGTTTTCTTGGGGGGGTGTTTTTTTTTTTTTTTTTTTGCTTTTAAATGACTGCTACAATCTACCATTTCTGTGCCCATGGCTGAGTGCATTGGCCTTGGGACCCTTCTGTTTCACAGGCACACGACCTTCTCCTTCATGTTTGGAGGTACCACTGTAGCCTCACAGGCCATCAGGAAAAGGAGTTGGAGCCAAGTAGAGGTCCAGTTCCTGTGACTGGATTGGCTCACCCTCTGAGTAGTATCCTGAGGTTATGAAAATGAAAACTGAATGTAACCATGAGTAGTTAAAGCAGTTTTCTTGTTGATGTAGCAGATATGGTATCTCCATGCAGAATATGCTTACCTTTGTTTTCAGTAAACCAAAACATGTCCAATTTACACACTAACACAATTCACCAGAATTAGAGAGGAACTTGAAGAGGGAACTGGGACTGCTTTTCCTGATTTTTCAATATTTCCATCCAAGAAAGGAAGCCTTATAGGTGACACAGAGCTGAGAGAGAACACAGGCATGCAAAGGTAAAACTGATATAAAGCATGTGAAAAATCCCAGGTGGGATATGCAGGAACCTACTCACATTCTCATGTAGCTTTCAGAGGCAGTTTTTGTCCCCCAGTGTCAGAACAGCTTGTTGCTCACTTGCATAGGGATTTACTGAATCTGGACTAGTTAACTGGAACATCTTTGTGTAAGTCAGGTGGATGCCTATACCAAGGTATAGCTTTCCTGTGGTTCTGTGTTTGAGAGAGGGGAGAGATGCATAAACCCACTTTTCTCACTTCCACTCTTTGCCAGGCATCTAAATGAGAAGAAAAAGTGAATTGAAATAAATAAACATCTTCAACATGTACTGCAATCATTAATAAAATATACTGTATCAGGTAATCCTTTATAAAAGCCCCACTAAAGGACACTTTTAATAACTGTAAGTTTTGTGAAGTACCTAGTAGACTGCTGTACATGAAGACCCTGAAAATCTGATGGGCAGAAGTATTCTGTCAAAATTGGTCTTGATAGAAAACAGAATGAAGCCGATTTGGTAATTTGAGAATTCATATTTGCAGAATTTAGCAAATCAAGAACTACATTCATTGCTCAGAAGCAGAGTGACCCATAGTCACAGCTATTTTAGGGCCTCTCTTAAAAAAAACAGCTTAAAGGGGATATAGACTGCTCCTCACACTTTTTTTCTTGTGGTATTTCATAATGCTCAAGTTTATATTAATTTCTTTTAAAACAGCTCCAACATAAATGCATTCTTACGAGAGATATTTTCTGTCTTTGGAGGATTACAGTAATTGAAGTTCCCAAGAGGACTCTAAAACATATTGCCAGACTGATGATCTAGAAAGTTTCTACAGCGTTCAGACTGTCTAGGTCTTTCTGTGCTGCTTTGAGGTTGCACATTTGCAATCTGCCTGATCACAAGGATGCTGTCTGAAAGAAGACAAAATAAAAGAATGGTGTTCAAAAATGTGCACCTTTTTTTTTCTTGTGAAGGCCTGTTCAGCTACTTCTAGAAGCTCTGCAGATGTCTGCAAAATAAGTTGCAACTACAGCACCCACAGGGATTTAATCAGTGGCTTTATTTGTCTTAGTTTGTAGGCACACAAGACATCTTAATGATTATTAAAATAACAAGTTTATAAGAGCTTGTTGTGCTCATAATATTTGCTCTTTAATTACTCAGAGACCTAAGCAAACAAGTTAAGCCACAGATCTTAAAACTGAGGGAATACTTGTGCTCAAAGACCATAGCCTAATGTAAAAGTATAAAATGTTAGAATGGAGTTCTAATTGTTGACTGCATAATATACAGTGCTTTGAGTGTGCATAACAGATGGCAATGTAGTACCAAGGAAAGATCTTCCTTCACTTAAATGAGAGCAGACATGATGCACAAGTGCAAACAAACTTCTTTCACAATGTGTTAACAGAATTCTTAGAATGACCAAAATATTTTGCAGAGAGGTTTGTTACCATAAGGCTCACCCCACAGACTCTGTTTAAAAAGCAGGTTTGGGATTATTTAGAAACTCAGCATTATCTTATAATAATATATCCCTGGTACAAATATATTTTGCTACTGATAGGGCTATATACAAACTATGTACAAAATTGATATGCCAACTGATATACCAATGGACTTTGGTAAAGTGATACCCATACATGAGAAATAATTTACTACCTTTTCTAAAACCCAGACCTGTTGGCTGTGTGAAGCCCTAAAGTACCTAAACCCAGGAAAGGACTTCAAAAACAGCTGCAGGTGGTAAATGCAATCAGATGCTCTGCGTGGATTCGGCACATAATTCCCCCAAGGAAACAGATGAAATCATTACACTGAGTGGCTGTATCCTTGAAAAGTACTGCTCGTAATTGAACCATTCCAAACACTCTGCCACAAAAAATGCATCCCTCAGATGTCAGACTCTGCCCTACTGAGCAGTGTACGTGACCCACTGACACAAGTCATGGCAGGGTTTCGATCTGGCTGAATAAGCCATTTGATCCAACTATTTTTCAGTGGATATTGTGTGAGCATTTATTTATATTTATAGCTAGGTAACACCAGTCAAAACCTTTAGAAATCCAATATTCCCTTTTACAAGGAACTTTTCACCTTTCTATTGCCAATGTAAAGAAAAGAAGTCGTAACAGGCCTGGAATGCTGTAACTTTGAAGAGTGAAGTGGGGAAATGTTGTATTCAGTGAGGACAGTCTCTAATTGAGCCCAGTGACTATTTCCTATAAACAAGCAGAAATACTGGTTTGGTTTTCAGTCAGAGGATATTTTGAAAAGGCAGAACAGCTAGCTGAAAGGAGAGTGTGGAAACAGAAATAATCAGCCTGAGGAAGAAGCAAAATTCAGAGGCCTATACATTGTGTTTAGTAGGGATGTATCAGGAAACCTCTACCACAGAAACCTGAAGGAGTTGGCACACAAAGCTGGCAGGAGAGCTTTCAGCAGATCTGAGTCAGAGTGATACTGTACTTCTGGAAAATACCAAATGTGGCAGATACTTTCAAGAAAGGGGGAATAATTCTGTCCAAATACCAGACTGTTAGTATGGTATCAGTAGTATGCAGCACTTCTGAGGTGAAAAAGAAAAAGAACTTAAAGAAAGAACCCCTTGGAAATGTGTTAATTAAAATACTGCATTGACCAGAAGCAGGTTTTGTGCAACTAATTTCATATTGCCTATGATCCAGCAGAGACTATTTCAAAAAGTCTTTGCACTGTATCAAAGACTTCAGTACTGTGGAAAATTTTAACCAACTCAGACTACTGGGGATTAGAAGAGAAATTGGTAAGTAATTAACTTGTGCTAGGCACAAAAGCAGTAAGTTTAGGCTAAAGAGCAGCTATTTAACGAATGATAAATTATTATCATATGTTCATGTTGAGGAAAGGTTGGTACAAGACTCCACCTATGCAGTGACCATTCATAAGTTCAGTCTACACAACAGAAATAAGATTCAAGCAAGAGCAAGCTTTTGTATGAGGCTTCTGAGAAGAATTTAAACAGAGCTGAAAAAAATGCCTTTCTTCTAGAAGGAGCTAAGAGAGTTTGTGGAAGGGATTATATTTTAAGGAATTGTACTAACCATTCCCTAAAGCAATTGGTCTCTGACCACAAAAGTAATTTCTTCAACACTCAAGAATCGGGAGGAAAGTGCCTAACAGTGGTTAGTGATTACTTTGAGGGTTTAATTGGTAAAGAGATGCTGCTCATCATCACTGTTGGCTAACTGCAGGTCAGCTATCAAGTGTTTTTCTAGGCTGAGAAGAGCCAGCACTTGTGTTTGCCCACAGGCAACTCGGTGTTCTGGTAGCTCTGCCAGAGTGTGGCTGTGGATGCCTCAGGCTGCCCTTAGGTTTTGGGCAGTCTGTTTCCATAAATTGGAATGATGGTATTTTCCTAAGGCACATGAAATACGTGATGTCCTTGCCCATGACAGGAGGATTGCGTCTAGATGATCTTTGAGATCGATTCCAACCCAAACCATTCTATGATTCTCCAGTCTGAGAGGGGGGTCTCTTGACCCTCCAACAGCAATCATTGCTCTTGACTCGAGTTTTTTGCTCAGGAATATTTCTGTCCTGACAGGTTATTCTTAGGCTCCTAATTACTATGAATATGCAATTTGTGGGGGTTTGCTTTTCCAGCCCCAAAGTATACCAGTTTCTTATGGCACACAAGTCTGTCACAGGAAGTTTCCTTGTGGGAGGACAATTTAGAAAGAAGACAACACTGGTGGTGAAGGGCCAGTGCATTTTGAGGAGTCAGAATGGGAAACCAGAAGTATACTGAGCAGTCACAAGGTAAAATCAACTCCACAGAGAGAGATGGGTAAAAGTTTATACACAGATGTCTTCCATTTGGCTCCAGTTTTTAATTAGCCAAGTTTTCAGGAATGAAATTTAATTTTTACGTTTAGTGAAATGAGATTTTGTCCTGGTCTTGGCTGGGAATAGAGGTAGTTTTCTTCTTAGTGTCTAATGCAGTGCTGTATTTTGGATTCAACATGAGAATAATGTTGATAACACAGTGACGTTTTAGTTGTTGCTGAGCAGTGCTTACAATAAGTCAAGGACTTTTCTGTGTCTCATGCTCTGACAGGGAGCAGGTACAAGAAGCCAGGTGGGACCACAGCCACGACAGCTGACTTGAATTGGCTGAAGGGATATTCTGTACCTTAAAACATCATGCCCAGCACATGAACTGGGGAGAGCTGCCCATGAAGGGCTGATCACTGTTTTCGGATAGGCTGGGCTTTGGTCAGTGGGTGGTGAGCAATTGCATTTTGCATCTTTTTTCTCTTGGATTTTACTTCTGTCTCTTCTCTTCCCATTATTATTAATATTATAATTAGTATTATTAGAATTATTATATCTTTTTTGTTTCAAGTATTAAACTGTTTTTATCTCAACCTATGAGTTTTATTTTTTTTCCCTAATTCTTCTGCCCATCCCACTGTCGGGGGTGGAGGAGAATGAGTTTCATGGTACTTAGTTGCAGGCTGGGGTTAAACTGTGACAGATTTCTCTTGTTCAGGGTTTTTTTTTTTTTTTTTCCAAAATGGCAGAAGTTTAAGGCAGAGGCTTGGGGAAGGAAGAAGACTCAGAGGTGACAACAGATAGAAGTAAAATTTTAGCTATATAAAAGAGAATGAGNGGGAGAGCTACCCATGAAGGGCTGATCACTGTTTTTGGATAGGCTGGGCTTTGGTCAGTGGGTGGTGAGCAATTTCATTTTGCATCTTTTTTCTCTTGGATTTTACTTCTGTCTCTTCTCTTCCCATTATTATTAATATTATAATTAGTATTATTAGAATTATTATATCTTTTTTGTTTCAAGTATTAAACTGTTTTTATCTCAACCTATGAGTTTTATTTTTTTTCCCTAATTCTTCTGCCCATCCCACTGTCGGGGGTGGAGGAGAATGAGTTTCATGGTACTTAGTTGCTGGCTGGGGTTAAACTGTGACAGATTTCTCTTGTTTAGGTTTTTTTTTTTTTTCCAAAATGGCAGAAGTTTAAGGCAGAGGCTTGAGAAAGGAAGAAGACTCAGAGGGGACAACAGATAGAAGTAAAATTTTAGCTATATAAAAGAGAATGAGTGTGTGGCATCCTACGTGGTAGTATGGTATCCTATCGAATAGTGTTAAACACTATCAGAAAACAACTAAAATAAACTTCTCCATATCAGTTCATAGCAAAAGTAGGAGAAATAGAAGTGCTACAGGTAAAATATGTATCAGAGAAGAATTATTTCTACTGCCTTTCTGTTTGCTTCTACTAAAGTTAGAAACCATTACAGGCCATGCAGCTCCCTCATGTGTTTATTCTTCCCTCACAAGCTTCACCCTGCTCAGTATATTGAACGGCATATTTGCAGCATTTGCAGCTTTGTTATCCTACATACAGCATTACATGGGCAAACTGCAATTGCAACATATTTATTTTTAATAAACAGTGAATATGAGTGGAATTCAACAGCAGGGGCAAAGAGGACTTCTCTTTACTGAGGAGATTAATACTTAGAAGACCATTAGGGCTGAGGGTGTTCCAATGGTGCAAACATAAGCTCAGCGCCTGGAAGGCTCACACTGTTTGCTTTTCTATTATGAACTTCCTCTGTGACCTTTACCAGAGGAAAGGTCCCTTTGTGTGTCTGTTCAGCAAGTGTGAAATGGGAATAAGTGCATTTCCCTACTTGTAGAAATAAAATAAAATCCATATAGGTCTCTGGTATTATGGTTTTTATGAACTATACAAATACCTAAAATCAAATATATATATATTAAATTAAAAAAAAAAAAAAGAAAGGTGAGGGTACAGAATTACAACATTCTCTACCTCTGAGCTACCTCTAAGCTATTTATGGTTCTTCTGCTTGTTGAGACCTTTTGTTGAGTTCCTAAATATTAGTAGGTATGAGGAGCTGCTTTGGGCCACGTACACATATAATACATAGCTTTAGTGTTATCACCCCATTCATTTCTGCGTGGCTACCACAAACAGTAACAAATGAGCCCTATTTTGAAGGATTAAAGGTGGGCAGCTCTCTTCCCGCACTCTTTTCGCCTCTTGCAGACCTGAATTCCGCCCCCTTCCCTCCCCGCGGACCCAGAGGCAGCCCCCGGGCAGCCCCTGCCTGGGGAGCGCTGCCGTGGGCACGGCGGGGTTTGGGGATGTGACTTGTGTGTGGAGAGCCCCATCCAGTGGCCAAGTAGAGCTTCTGCACCCAAAACCTGTGTGTGTTTCGTGAAAAAAGCATCACATCATTTCTACTGAGAAAACAGGGAGCTGCGAAGAAGCCGTGGGGCGCAGCGCGGGGGTCACAGCTCTCCCACCAGGCCCACCAAAGGCAGAGAGCCATCCATGAGGAAAGACTTGGACCCACTCTTGTTTACATTTAAGAAAAATTAGAAAAGGAACTGCATATAACATATAACCTTGACCAACATCTCTTCCTGATCTGTGTATAAATTCGAAAATAGATATAAAGGTTGCATGGAACTTTGGGCAACCTGGTCTAATAGAAGATGTCCCTGCCCATAGCAGGGGGTTGGAACTAGATCACCTTTAAGGTACCCTCCAATTCAAACCATTCAATGATGCCATGATATTTCTAATGAATAACTGTGATGAAAATAGCTGACACTTTGTGAAAAACACTTCATTATATAGGAACAGATACTTCAGTATTTAATAACTCAAGCCTGATGCAAGTCTATTTCAGGCCTTACCACCTAAAGAAGTCTATCATAAAAGTTTAAGCAACCTGACATACAGCTGAATAAAATAATTACCAAGCAAATTCTGTTCTTGACAATTAAGCCCGTGGTGAATCCAATTAAGAATGGTTGCGCAGCCTCTTCATAAGGAATCCTTGTTTCTATGGTTTTGTTGGATCAAATTACATTTTTCAGCAAATTTTCCCTGGCAAATTATGCCAATATTACTATTGTCACCTTTGTACTGTCAGGCATACTCCATTGTCTGCCACTGCCTTGCTCACCCCATTCACAGGCCTCTTTCCTCACGCTGCAGTAATCATGCAAAGTGTTACTACTTCCCTCTTTCATCTTGGTGGGAACTGAACCTTTGGAGATCAAATGTAGCTTTGAATGTATCAGCCTAACTCTTTATAATAATTAAATACTCAAATGGAATAGCACCTACTAAGCGATGGAAGTTGATTAGCAATGTTAAAACACCTTCCACTGATTCCAGCAAGCAGGCTTTGGTGTGTCATCCTCCAGATTTTTCAACTCTAATTTTTTTTGCGTGTACAAATAACTTCTAAACGAGTCAGTGATCAACTTTGGTTCTTTTTCTTGTGTGTGTTATATAAAACTAATTTTCACTCTAAATGTTATCTAATACACAGTGAGGTTTAGCCTAAAACATTCAGAAATCTGTCCCCTTTAGCAGATAGTTGGAAGAAGAATGTTCAGTGAAGGTAAACTGTTTGCATACTTCCAGACCAAACGTGGTGACTGGCGCTGTGCTTTTTGCAGTGAGTGTAGCTCAGCGTATTCTTCCCAGCAGCAACACTCCTGTTGTGAAATCACAGCAGAGTGAAACAGTGTTGCACAGCTAGAAATGAGCACCTGAAGCAGAAGGATATAGGGAAAGCAGGAATATGTGAGCTGGCTTTGCTGCCAGGTAAAGGAATGCAGCTGAAGTATCCACTGAATGAAAAGCTGGTTCACTGTGGGTGAAAAGGGATGAGCATTACAGTGTTTGACTTGGGTGTGTTGAGAAAACTCTGAGCTGGGCAAACAGGATCTAAGACATGAGCTTGAAATGGTTTTGTGCCTTGATATCTCTCCAGATGAATTAACACTCAATAGAAGCCTTATTAAAGTGAGCATAAGAGAAAATTTCACCCAAGTTATGATTTCATCCAACAAAGCAAAAGTCCAAGGCCTTGACAAGAGACAGTCATACATGCAGTATGAAAATTCTTCCCATTCAACTTGCCTTGAAAATTTGGTGTTTTAAGAGAATCAAGAAATTAAGGTCAAAAGAGACCAAGAGGTAGCTACGAGTTGGTTTTGTCTAACTCATTTATTTCAGTCTGACTAGTGTCCCTAAAGCTCTGCAACCTACCCCAAAACCATTGAGGCATCTTATTCCTCTGTAAGAATGCTGGTATGCTTTCACTGCAGTAAGCATCCTACTACAGACTTGGACCCCAAAGATCTCAAGGATGAAGCTCTACTGAGTGGCAAGAAGTGGTTCTTACACTATGAAACAAGGGAGAAAAGTTTCTTACTAGCAAGAGTTAGCCGTCAGGTTAGGGCAGGAAGAAGTGGAGGCACTTTTTGGAAGGATGAAAATATTGTTCTATTCCTAAGAAAGAGAAGAATGAAGAAGTTTATTTATGTTATAGAAGAAACATCAAAAACTTATTTAGCCACTCTTAGATGCCATCCTAAAAATGATCCTGAACAAAACTTGGACTTTCATAAGCTAGGCCTGAAATTTAAGTATGAAGATCCAGGGTCATTTAAATGGAGCAATTTACCCTTAACTATTCTTTTTACAGCACTAAGATTCACACTATCCAAATTTTGGTACCTAAAAAGTCAGATAATGTAATCTGTCTTGTTTCCCTCGATTCCCACTGCAGTGACTGGAGACCAAGCAAAGGCAAGTGCTTGGCTTTGGGTCTGGCTCTGAGCCATCCTCTAGAAGGTCCCCTCTTCTGTCACTAGTGACTGGAGCACACAGGTACAGTTGGCACCTAAAATGAAGTGCTGTGAAGTGCCTCGGGAACAGAGTGCAATTATATCTTCCCACAGTGACTCTACTTGTCTTACATGGATATTACAGCCATTTAAAAAAAAAAGGGCCCTCCCACTCCGAAATAGGAATGGCGAATGAGTTGTGCTAAAGGAGGCACTATGAAATCATTCACCTTCCCTTGCACAGATGGCAGTATTAATAAGAGGGAAAATTCAGCAGCTGCTTCACAGGAAATAGAGTTGAACAATAGCTCAGCGCTGCAGGCTTTGCTTTTTAAACCAACATGTACAGGGTCTGACAGAGCTATTTCAGAGCACCAATTGAAAATCCTGAAAGAATAGTATTTCACTAGAAAATGTCAGTTCAACAAAATCTAAATGGTACATGAGAAGAGAAGGTTATTTTTAGACAATTGTCACAACAGTTAATTATCAAACCTACCTACGGAACTCAGATTTCTAATAGGTACCTTAAATTGTTCAAACCCCCACTTGTAATGATTCTGTTCTTGGAAAGCTATGACTTGTCTTTTTTTATTTACTTACTTTTGATTTGAAGATGAAAGGATATTTCATCAGAGCTCTCTTTCAAGCCAAAACTTTTATGTTTTAACAAGCTCTGCTACCTGTAACATTTCAGCTAATATACCACTCAAATGAGCTAGAGATTTTATCTGAGAAGTTTAACAGGTAAGGGTTTCTTTTCCTTAGATGGCCAGGGACTTAGCTTATTAACACTTTCAAAGTGCATCAAATATGTTCTGAGTATCTTGAAATAAAACTATTGCACTTCATATTGAGGGTATTTGCAGCTATGAGCAATAAATAGGATGTAAATTCTAGTGGTCTTACAGCTCTGGGAATATGATTTGTTTCTGCACTGAACTGATTTTTTTCAAAGTGAAGGCAAGTGAAGTACCCTTATAATGTTCAAGAAGAGTCTGCACCTTAAGCCTGCTCCAGTGTTCCTTGCTGTGAAGACTCAGGAGGATCCAGACTGCTGCTGGTTCGAGTGCTGTGCCTGCGCTGCCCTTAAAAACCACCCACTTTCCCTTCACATGCTGCATGTGGTAAAGGTTGATACAAGTGGTCTCACAGAGGAGAGAAGGAAAATTTTGAACCCCTAGAAGTTTCAACTCCTTCTAGAAGCATTTTTGAGAGAGCGTTAGATGTCTGTCTGGTAGCATTTTCATCACATCGTGGAAACACACAGGCTATTACAGCACCTTTCTAGGTGTTACCTAGTTTTAAAGAAGCTTTATTTCATGCACCTTTTAGCTTTTTTTAGATTAGTTAAATTCTTCATAATGCAGAAAATCATGGAAGAAAAATGTAAGTCTAAAATACAAAATATTGTATTACTATAATACTATATTATATAAAATATAAATTATGGAATTAAATGAATTTTGGTTTATTTTTACCTTTTAAATTTTTTTTATATCATGATAGAACAAAAATATCAGCTTTTTGTGAGATACCATTGGAAATATTGTGGAACTTAGTTTTCTCCCTTTCACAGAAGAAGGTTATTTTGTCAGTGTCCCGTCAAACTTTCTCACTAAAAACAACACACAAAAAAATTGAAATAGCAGAGAAAAATCTTCAGTTTCATAAGCAGTATTGTCATTAGCAGCTGGCATTATTTGGGAACAACAACAAGAAAAAAGTAAATTTTTTTCAGTCATTTTTGTTAATGAATTATTTGCCCTTCAGCTGCCAAACTTTGCTGCATGTGTTAGTTCAGCTGTTGTCAAATGCTCTATACTGGCATGTAAATATATTCTCTTGAGCAAACAAAGCTGATCTGACTGTTGGTCTGAGAAGATATGAGGCTGCCTTTGATCACAGTGTGGATGTTTCATAAAGGTCAAAAAACCAAGAAAGTGTGAGAATTCAGCAGTTTTTGTCTCAGCTCTGTGAAAGCATTTAACCACACAAACATTGTAGGTCACAGATATTCTGCTTTTCTAACTTCTGTTTCCAGTGAGTCAGAATCTGTGATTTGAAAACAGAATAGTTTGGGTTTTTTATTCTGCCATCTGCTAATAAGGCCACAAGGCTCATCTTAAGTATATCAGTATATGCACTACAGGTATATAGGGCAGCTCAGCTTACAGTCCTGGACTTGCAGCAGTTAGAACTAATAACAACTTTCATTGGTAAAATCAAGCAGCATTTTTTGCTCTTGCAAATTGTACTTCTCTTCATTGTACTTCTGGTTTTTTTCTCTGCAACAAGAATCTTACAAATACTTTGGTGCTGCACACACACAATTTTTTATGTTTTGACAGCTGTTTATGTTATTTTTTCCTAAGTGGTCATCAAATGACATCATGGGCTCCTTTTCAGTTTGTGTACTGTTCTTGACATGATAATGAACAGAAAAGACTGAGGAGAGGGGCTGGCCATGCTCCCTGGGACAGGTTGTTTCCAGCATGCTCCCCAGCATCTCACTGCATGCTGGAAGGTCTTCTTAAGGTCAGCTTATTAGTCATAGAAGGGACAGTGTATTTTGGCACCTATCATACAGTGTCTCTTCACGATTGAGCTTTTATATATGGATTTAATTTTTCACCTTGAGATTTATTCATTTTTCTCATGAAGGAGATAAAGTTTATCATATTTATTAATTTTTTTAAAAAATGAGTCCCTTTCCTTTGCTAATACAAGTATTTCCCTGTTAGAATTTCTCCTGTGTTTCTCCTGTGTTTGATTCCATGTTACAGTGAGGGACGGTAACTATCTCCCTTCCACCCTCTTTAGTGAGCACTTTTCAATGTGAAGAGTCTCAGATGCGGTGTCGAGAGTGAAACCCCGAATCTTGTAGTTCACAGAACCAAGCACAAACATATATATGGGAGAGTTCATTAATGGCTTTTGCCTGTGGTGAAACATGCTGGTAATTAGCCTCTCCGAGGAGCTTCAGACTGAGGGAAGCTGGCTAGCCCTTTTCCTTCAAGCTTGCTAGAAATAACTCTTCAAATATTTATGTAGTTAGATTTTCAATGAGTAATTGGACTCACAGACCGAGATCATAATAATTATGACAGTCCATAAAGCTTCACCAAGTAACAGTTTGTGAAGTTGACTGAGGTAAAAGTCAGTTGATTACAAGACAAATGGTGCAGCACTGTCCTCTTCTATTTTAAAAGATGAGGCACAGTGATTAAACTGTAAGTTTCTGCTTTGAAAACAGAGATCTCAATACTCTTTGTGCCTTGGGATGCATAGTACATACCTTCTACATGCCAAAAAGCCTCATGGAAAACACACTGAATACACCTGTGGAGGAGGAGGCAGAGAATGAACCAGGCAGACTGAGGAACAGAAGGGGAGGTTGTGTTTCCTCTTCTGTGCATTAGACATGGCACGGCTGCACTGTGGAAGAAATGATGGTGTGCTGTGTGAAACAGGGATGCAGAGGACAGGACTAGTATTGTCAGCAAAGCCCAATGTACACAATTATAATCTACTAGGCACTGGGGGTTTTTTTGTTGCGAAGAGCATAATTATGTTACTAGTTTTTATTCAGTTAACTTCTTTTTTTTTTTTTTAAATCCACTTGCAAAAGAGAGCTTTTCCCCTCTGTGCTGCATTTGTTAGGAAAATGCTTGCAGTTGTCAGGCAATCTATGATTCTGCTCCTCCTGATGCCAAGGGTTTGCCCAGGACATGAATTCACCCTTAGTTATCGAACAGCGTTTGTCAGTATGGTCTAGTGAACACAAAAGAAATAACACAGAAGCTTATTCAAATTGTCTGTATTCTCTTTCTTCCTTCCTAGCAATGCCTCTAATACTTGTTTGTTGCCTTTATTTTCTACCAGTCAACTCCAGAGTTTTTCAATAGATAACTATTTTTTTCCTTAACCCTCTTTTCAATGAAATAGTTTTTGTGAAGAGCAATAGACTGATAAATTGTTGTTAGAGAAAACCATTAAGAAGGAATATGTCCGCATTTAGGTTTTGTTGTAGATCTAAGTGAATGGTTATTAAGGGATTCTGTTTCCCAAATATAAGCTCTTAAAAATGAAGGAACAACAAAGAAGAGGCAAGTACTAACTAACTTTTACCAGAAGGGAATGGGATGTTATTAGACAGGGAATGCAGAGGTATGCACACTGAGTCATGGGGAAGAACGCTTCAGGTACTCGCACTACAAGAAGGTTAGGGAGAAGTGGGTGATACTGGTAAGGAGAATAAGGAAATAAAATGAGAAGATAGCCACTATTTAGGTGTTAGTGACTTGATGTGAGCAATGGGTGACAGTTAAAATGAGAAGTTTCTGTCAGACATGTTCTGATTCATGATCATGCAGGTAACTCAGGCAGTGCCATCACTCCCAGGAGAGGCTCAGAGCACGAGCAGGCTGCATGTCTGAGGCCTCAGCACACACATACAGGTTCTCTGCAGCATCACGAGGGAGGAAACTCACACCTTCATGAGCACTGGGACAAGGACTGGGAATCAATTCTGTCCTGATTCAACCTTGTACAGTTTCCTTCTTGCATTTTTAAGGACTTCATTACTACTTCAGAGTGTTTTGTGTCCCATGTGCATAATTTCTCTGAAAGTGCTATAAGGAAAAGACTCATCACTAGAAAGAGAATGATACTCTTGTCAAAGGGAAAAATGCAGTGGGGATTTTTTTTTCCACCATAGTCAAGTCTGTTATATTAAATCATGTGGAGGGGAGGAGGAAAGGGGAAAAAAAGAGCATGAAACTGAGTGTAAATATTTTATTCTTAAAAGTAAATCTAAAATTCAAGTAATAATCACTTTATTACACTACATTCTGTGTTACAGTTTAATGACTCTTTTGAGAAAATAGCCCTAAAGAAAACATGTTCCTAGCTTGCAGTTTCTAGCTTGCAATTTATGCACTGTGTTCCCAATTATTATTTTTCAGGGCATGAAGCTCTCATGTTTATTATGCACCCTCAAGCTTAGGCATACATATCATACCAAGTGTTGCCTCTGCTGGTTCAGCAGCCCTGAGAGATGTTCTGTGAACACCATTATGTTTTCAGGCTGAAATTAAACGGCAACTTTTAAAAATAAGCCTTGATGCATTATCACTAGAAATTGTGATAAAGCCATCAGACAAAAAAGAAAGTTGTCACATTCCTGTCATTAAATGTACATACAAACTTGTTTATAACCTTCAGTTAAGTGTAATTTGCAACCTAAAGTCAACAAAGATCAGTAACTGGCTGATGTACTACACATTCAAACAGATATCCTGGGTCTCAGTAGCATTCTGCAACACGTGTTACTTTCTCTGAGGAGCAAACATAAGTTTACTGGTGAAGAAGGTATTTTAAAGCTGCAAGAAAGATTGATTTTGCAATAGCACTCTTGTATCAGATGAGCAGGACTTGACAATAAATGCAAGACAAATGAAGAGCCAGGCTGGAGCTCACCATTGCTAATCCATTCCTCTCAAAGCAGACACTGAAAGGTATCTAGATTGCAGTTTTGTATCTGGTACCATCTAAAGAGTAATTCAGAGTAGTCTCTTCTCAGTATAAATATAAAATGATACAGTAAAAGAAAAAACACTTATGACCAAAATGTATACTAAACTTTATTTCTTAATAATGTTTTGTACTTCTTCAACTGACAAACGTATCAGTAGAGGACAGTGAACCTATTCTTTGTGACTACTTCTACATTTTTCCCAATGCTGTTCAAGCATCGAGTTTTGGCTTGCTCTTAAAGGCTCTAACAAAAAAAAAAAAAAATTTGGTCAAACTGACCTTTCTCTTCAACTTAGTTTACAGAGCATCAGTTAAAACTCGGTGCACATGTTGATCTACTGGAAGTGAAATGACTTAATCAACCTAAAGTTATTTAATTTGGCTTTTTAAAAGCTGTGAGTGGGATCTTCAGTTAATTTCAAAACTGGGGGCTCTGTGTATGTGTGTGAAGGTGTTTCTTGGTACTGGAGGAAAATCAGATGTGAAAATCTTGGAACTCATATTACCCTCTTAACACTGCTTTTCATATAAGCAGGTCCCTGTGATTTTTTCAAAGGGAAACACTTTTGCCAGTTCTTACACTCCTACTCTCTAAAAAAAACAACAAAACAACAAAAAAGCCCAAATAAAAACACAAATTTAAAAAAAAAAAACACAAAACACAAAGAAAACACAAAATAACCACAATGAAAGCTACCCTAGAACAGAAGGTTGCTCAGCTCTGTAGGCTTCAGGAGCACAAAGGTTGGTATCCTGAAGACAGCAGGGAAGAATGGAAGGTTCAGCAATGTGACCAACTGCCTTGAAACACCTGGGAAGGCTTTAGATGACGACAGTGTTCTCGATCATCTCATGTCTTCTAAGTAGAAACATATGCATTTTTGAAGTGGGGGGGGATATTTCTCAGCAAAGCACAATTTTTCGTGGAATGACTGTCAGGTTGATTCAATGAACCCTCCTCATCCCTCTTTGCTACCATAGGGAGAGGAATGCAATTTTCATTTAGTTTCCTTTATAACCTCAGAGATGGCATTCATGGGGGAGGACTTTGTGCTTGTGACTAAGGAGGGAGCTGACTGGCGTGTGTCAGGGACTGATTCTCGAGAGTATGTCAAGAGTACTGCCCTGTGGCAAAGCAGAATTGGATCAGAACCTTGATTAATGCAAAAGAGTGGGCTGGTGTGATGTTCAAGCCAAAAAAGAAATAATAATAATAATAATAGTAATAAAAGTTGTACATAATAATAATAAAAGGAGTACAGAAACAGGTTTGCCTTCCAAAAGAGTTTTACAAGCAGAAGTGTACGTTGTCTTGAGCAGTTTTGCATGTCTGCATATATGTAACCTGGACTGCCTAATAAGCCTTAGTGTTCTGCTAATATAATCGTCTCACTGAGGGTATTTTGCTGTATTTTTCAAAATGTATGCCATCATTTTTAATAAAAACAGAACCTAGACTGTTCTCAGGAAAAAAAAAGTTTAACTTATGTATAAAAAAAAACCCAAAAAACAAACCACAAACCAAAAACCAAAAGAGTGTGTTCCACACAGAAAGGTGATGCAGGTAGAGTGTGAAGAAGATAATATATTAAAAAGCTAAAGAATAGGTGGTCCAACATGTACTGAATAAGACATAGGTGTATCAGCTGTAGTTAACAGTAATCTTTATTGTGACTGGTTTTATATTGAGGAGTCTCCCATCAAATAAATGTTTCATTAGGAAAGGAATAGAAAAGAAATAAAGAGATTTAAAATACCATTTCACAAAGAAATAAGTAAAGGAAATGAAAGGAAACACATTTTCATGTATTGGCAATTACTTAGGGCTGGAAGCTTAAACCCATGTGTGACCAAACCTGAAATGTAAGATGGGGAATCCCTGTGTTTTCGCTCAGCATTAAAAATCACTTGATCTAGGGACAAATTGTTCATTGTTTTGAAATATTTCAGTGAGCATTTGGTGGACAAATGCTAAAGGATACCCTGGGGCCACTTCACTTAGCATAATAATGTTAGGTAAACCTGATATTCACTTGGCCTTTGGATTTCCAAAGTGAAATCTGAGGAGAGGTGGGACAAAGGAATCAAGAAACTCTCCTTTGCCTTAACAAGGCTTCCTGGAGGCAATTTTCATCTGCTGGTTCATCTTAAATAGAGCAAGTACCCTCCAGTCCCACCCATGATCAGAGTCTGAGAGGCTGTGGTGGTGCTCAAGCACTCCCCAAGTTCAGCTGTCACTAAGATGCTCTGAATTTTCACAGTCTTGCAAAACTCCTTGCTTTTCTCCCTGGCCTGGGTCTGAAGCTCAGAGGTTCTCCAGATTAGTTAATTCTCAGTCTCCCTGTTCTGTATCCATTCATTAAAGTTCAAAGAGATCAGGAGACATGAAAGCCCTGGAAACCTTGAGGCCTGAAACTATTGGCTCAGTGTTGTGGGAAAATACATTTTTTGTTTGTTTAACACAGGCCTTTGGACTTTCCCTTTCACAGGAGCTGCAAGATTTGTATAATTTGTCCCCAACCAAACAACAAAATGCTATGAAAGGAATTTGATGCTGAATGCACACCTTGCTCCTCACAATTAATTAGGAGGAGGGAAACAGCATGTCATTACCCTAGATTGTACCTTGTGGCCATCTGTCTCTGAGCCACAGCACACATGCAGGCTGTGAATATATCTAGCTCTACCTGTTCTGACCCAAACCATTAACCAAAATTCAGTTCTTGTGCAGTTTCCATCAGGCAAATAAATTGATGAGGGGCCTCTTTGATGCAGTCCTTCTTTCTGTTAAAGAAAAAATACGTACAACCACTTGTCACTACCTCACTGTAGAAGTTAGAAAGATGGAAGGAAGAAGAAGCAAACACAGAAGGTTTTCTTCCCCAGTACAAGGTGCTCTCCATTTTAATTAAAAATATTTTTGTAGTCTTTTTTTTCTCAGGTTGAGAATGTTTTTTGACCATTTTCATGTATTTCTAACTGGTGTTTCTGGTCCTGTTTACTGGCTGGCTGATGACAAAGCCCTGACCTGGTGGTTTTTAACAGGCTCCTGAGAAATCCTTTAAATTCTATAGACAGAGAATAGCTTCAAGAAGTTCAATTAAACAGTGGCTTTCTGTTGATCTAATTATCATCAAAGCGACAAAGAAGAGGCCATTTAATTTTTTGTTTATTAATTTAGGTAGAAGTAACCAAAAATTGTGACCAACAAATTCAGCCAAGGAGTAAGGTTTGTGGTTTTGTCTATTAGCCCATTAGCTGCAGGACAGTATTGTAATGGTAGTTGGTAAAAAAAGATTGTATTCCTCTCTGTATTATATTGATTAATATCAATATGCTTTAAGTGTAGCTCTGTAGACTTGACCTCCTCTTGCCAAAAGGTTAGTTTAGTTTGCAACAAAATCTTTGATACATCATGTTTCGAGGTGTCACTAAAGATTAAAACTCCTACATTTATTCAGGTAGTAATTTAACTTTAATTTTTGCCTCCAAAGATGAAAGACTGAATTCTCTTTTAAAATGAAGAAGGCTAAATAAAGAGGTAAATCACTACTGATAGTTTCAGATTTGAATGTGGTTGTTTTTTTTTTTTTCCAATTAAGTCTTCCTTTAAAAGAAAGATATAAATTTCGGTATTTAATGTTAGAGATGAGCACAAGCACTGAAGAAACCAGAGAAAGTCCAGGACCTGTGCTGCTGTCAATGAAGCTGTAGTGATTAATCTCATATTCTCAGAATTCTGTTATCAAACCACCACTTGATTGCCTCCAACACTCCTTTGTACTGAGTTATCGGGTCTGTCCGCATGACAAATGATTGCTGTGCCAGACCTTTGATCAGCCCTCCTTTACCCAAAGGAGTGAAGCAAATCAGAGGAAAGAGGTAATGTTTCTGTAGAAACTGCCACTGATAAACAACAGTTCGCCACTTTATCGAGTGGCATTTGTCCCTCTAAGTCAAGGCATTTCAGAAGAAAACAGGAGAAAGCTGTCAGGTAGTGCAGCTACATGAATCTGAAAATTAACTACTTTGCATCAGAGGCTATTTTCAACCAAACTGGAATGAGACAGGGCCAAGTCCCTGCATCTCAGGACTGTGCTGCCTGTTCAGATACTCTAATTGACTCATTAAGTCTGACCACACAGGGCTTGTCATCAATTCCAGAGAGACATTAGTGAGAGCACCTGAGTGATGATCCTCTCCCAAAACATGATGAAGGGCAATGCACTCACCACAAGTGCTCCCTACTCCCTACAAGTGCACCAGAGTGCAGACAAAATGGTAAAGTGTTTGCAGGCTGCAGAAACACTCACAGTTCAAAAAAGACATTTTCTGTCCTCCCCAGGAAAAGACAGATGCTGAGATTGACGGCATTCCATAGGATACCTATTTGATTATACCAAGGTACAGCTAGATGAAATACCTTACCAGAAATTTGCCTAGAGTAGACCTAGCTTCAAATATAACTCATTGGTGACACAACACTCGTTCCCTACAAGCTGTTGAAGCAAGATGGAAAACTCTTTGTAAAGTGATATTGAAGACTGGCTACCATCCCAAACACTAAAAAGACCTTGGAAGCAATCAGAAAAATATAGAAGATGAGGATTAATTTTGATCAGGACTGGATTTTCTTTTATTTGCAAGACACACAGGACATGAATGTGAGTGGAGTTTCACTGTACCACAGGGAGTTTAAGGAGACATCCTGCTGTGACAGATTTATACCTCCCCATACAGAGAAAAGGTGGTTAGTGCTGTTCTGTGCTTCCCTGAGTTGAGCAATCAGTGATAAGATTAGCTCTGACTGCTACTGCAGAGAGAGAGAGAGAGGACTCTTCTCCACCCTTATTTCTCAGCTATGTTTGGGCTAGTTACTTTCACTCTAGGTTTCCTACAGATCAAGCTGACTTTTCTTTCTTGGGTGTGTGGAAGGTGACTTCTCAGTAGTCCTGTACAAAGATTTATGTTATCCCTCCTCATTTTATTTTTTTTTCCCAAAATAATCCCTACTGGAAGTTCCAATTAGGTGAGGATGTACCTATCCAAATGAAAATAATTTTTTATACCTTCTGATCTGGCAGACCTCAGAATCTTTTCCACACCAAAGAAGGTACTTTAAGATTACATCTAAGTTTGTCAATATTTTAATTTTCCATCCATTATCACTTCACTGCAGTACAAAACATCAGGGAAAACACAGTCCTTTCTCCAAGATATATGACATGGAAAGGTATGTGACAGATTGGGCATCTAACACTGGTCTTCCAGAAAGTGGTACAAGCAGTCTTTCTCCGTGGATTTTGCAATGCTAAGCAGATATATTTCTTTTTCTGGAGGCAAAGGTGAAGAGTGTTGCTATTGATGAAAGACAGGTTGTTATGGATCATTGCTACATTGATGCTGACCAAGTAGAAACTTCAGAGGCTACAACAGCCACTGTTTTGTTAATTCACATCTCCCATGACGCCGTATCATGTGGATCTCTGTTCCTGTATGCTACGGATCGAGCACATGGGTTTCTGAGCTCTGCTTTTGTACATTTAAAGCAGAATCAAACTGAAAGTTCCTTTAACTATGCATTAAACATATGAAAGAATTTATAGTTTTATATATATAACCAGATACATAATAGCATCACAGTGTATAACAAAGCAGGGTATATTTTCTTTGCAGCATGTAAGAGAATGTTGCATGTGAAACTGGAAAACCACTACCATCTCAAGTCATCTAATTTACTTCATTTCCCTCCATCTACAACAAAGCAGCTTATGTCCGACATGATGTGTCTAGGGTACACATTTCTGCTCAGTCAGGCTTGGAGTTGATGCAGTATCTTTCATTTTTCCAAACAAATGAGATTACTTAAATGCAAATGAGAGAGCCAATACGCAGCTGGGTCTGTGAGCATCCTGTGGCTTTGTCAGTTCTGTACCAGTGTGTATTGTACATATGCTGATACAAGGTTTTGGTCTGATAAACTTGCAAAAATCAATAAAACATTTTTCTTTTTTCCTTTTGAAGTTCCCAGGCTACTAAAAGCATATTGCTTTGACAGTATTCTGCTGGCACTTTAGAATAAATTTTTGATTTTCGGTCATATAGATTTTATCATATGGCTTTCAGGCAGCTAGCAATATCTGGGCATTAACATTTGTGTTCAAATGACCAGAGAAAAGTTCTTTCTAATATTGATTGTTTATATTAATGAGTCTGCTGGTGTATTACCTCCCGATTTTCAGGAGAGTGATAAGGACCATGACATAGTACAGGAAAATTATGGGACTCTTTTAAGAAAATGCATATCACAAAAACCCATGAAAAGTAGTATTTTGGAAGGGAAAAGCAAGCTATTTGCAGCAGGAGAAACAAGCGTATTAATGTCCCTTGAAATGGATTGACCAATTAATTTTTTGTAAGGAATGGGAAATATATATATATATATATTTATGTTCAGATATGTATTTATTTTATTAAACAAATAAATATGAAAGTTTTCTAAATTGCTGGGCACTTAGAGTTGAAAAGCTTAGAGTTTCCTGGAGTCTGTTCACGCAGCCCAACAGGCTGACAGACTGCACAGTATCTTATGGAACCCTCATTCAGCATCCTGAGCCAGCAATAAATCAGAGAACAGGTTGCCCAGAGAAGATGGGGATGCTCCATGCCTGGAAATGTTCAAGGCCAGGTTGGATGGGACTCTCAGCAACCTGGTCTAGTGAAAAGGGTCCCTGTCCATGGCAGGGGGGTTGGAACTGAATGATCTTTAAGGTCCCTTCCAATCCAAACCATTCTATGGTTCTGTGATTAGAATAAACATAAGGGGTGAGATTTTTCATCTCTTAAAGTGACAGTTTTATGTTCTCAGCTCTGTGCCTATTTCATAAGGGTTAAAATTCCACAACACTCCTGCATATGCTGTAGAAATTGTTGGTTTTAGCCTGCGAGTGTCTTGGCTCTGTTCCCAGTATCTGGCAATATGGTGGCTGCCCTTATCTCAGCTCCATGATCTCTTTAGACATGGAAATGCTGCATCAGGTATCATTTTTCTTTGGAAAGAGTTTCTAGGGAGAACCAGATGCAAACAGGTATGAAGTCAGCCTGCTGAGAAGGAGCAAACTCAAAAAAAACCCTCAGAGCATGCATTACTTCCAAAGCATGCTGTCAACACACTATCCCAGTAAGTCTAGGCTGTTGACAGATAGAAAATCCCTCTCAGTTTACAGGCAATTGAACAATTATTTTTCAAAAACTGACAAACTACTGAACTGCAAGAAGTAAACAGCACTAACCTGAGTATTATGTGTGAAAAAGGGGCTGTAAGTGAACAGAGTCTGACAGACTACAAGAGACTATATACCGAGGTAAAAAGGAAAGTTTCTGGGTCACAACTCCTTCAAAGTGTAAGAGGTACATGTGACATTAAAGAAATGCATCACACATTTAGGATACCCAGCTCAGTCCAGAATATTAAATATTCTGGGTTCTGACTGGAAATCAGGTTTTGTTGAGTCTAATGAAAGTTTTTTTTTTATATGACAGTAATTATCTTAAAAATTAAACTGTGATCTTTGCATCTGAATTTATTGACTGCTGAGACTGAATGCTGAAACCCACAGAATCACATTGTAGAGGATTTGGCCAGTATAACAAAAAACCTTTAGCTTCTGATATGATAGACTATATCTATAAAAGTAGTTTTTAACTAATGACTTACATTGTAATACAATATTTTATAACACAGTTTTCCATATCTGTCCTAGCTACAAGACTAGTTTGGTTTCCAGCCTGTGCGAAAGAATTTAGAAGCACTTTCAGTCAAGTGAATGTGAAAAGTCTTGCACCCCTGACTGAAGCAATCCCATTCTTTCTTGGGCTATACTGGAAAATGAGTCAGATTAAAATATCAGTTAAAAAAAAAGGTGCTGATTTTTCAAAAGTGCCTTGCATGAAAGTGCACTTGAGAAAGAGAATTTTTTTGTTCCAAGGGATTTGGGAAAGATATATCCTGTGAAAACCAGGAGTAAAGCATCCTCCGATAACTCCTTTAATATCAACCTGTTGAAGTGCTTTTTGAAACCAGAAGGCATCTCTTACATCCAGAGATGATGGTGTTAGTGCCCAAAACCTAGAATACCATGCAGTATCAAAAGTAGGACTCAACATTCCTGTGTGAGGTCACCCTAAGTGTCCCAATTGATGCACATGATGTCCAGCTGGAAGTTTGATCTGCTGGTACTGTGTAAGATTAGAAAGACAGAAAAAATGAGCTAGTGAAGGAAAGGAAATATGTAAAAAAAAAAGTCCAACAAATATAACAGAAACATCTACCCAAAATTTAGCTGATAAACAATAATATTTCCAATATATTTCAGTTTGGAATAAACTTCTGAACTCTTATGCTGAAGGCATTGAAAAGTGAAAAGCAGTGGGTCAAAACAATACACTTTTATGTCTGCTTCTCTTAGTTTGTGTTTTAAAATATTGTCCCTCATATTTTTCTTTAAGTCTTTTTTTTTTAAACAAACTTTTTGCAAGGGAAAATTCCAAAAACTCTTAACAACCCTGTCAGTGCAACGCTAGCTCCAAAGTTTGGCACCCTTGGCAATAAGGATGAATATGAAAACAGGGTCCTCACTATGGGCTACTTCTGCCTCTTAGAGAGATTTGAGAGGTTGAGAAGGGTTCCTAAGAGCATTAGGGGTACATGAAAGAAGAAAGACAGGGGATTAACCAGAGAGAATGGAAGGATAAGGTTTGTCAAGTAATGAAGCAGATGACTCTCAGGAAGACTGCAGAGCTACATATAATTCTGACAGGGAAGGGCAGAAGCAGGAGTTTAAGAAGTGAGTCACCATTTCCCCCCTCCCAGCCCAGCTGATAAACCAAAAAAATGAGCAGCTTTAAAATTAAAGCATGCTGCCAAGGACCTGAACTGGGAACAACTTGTAGGCTTTATATAAATCTTCTTAAGACCTTAGCAGAGAGTAGAACTTAAAAGGCTGGAAATATGTGAGGATTTTTTCCCCCCTTACTTAGATCCTGAGCTCCTTCAGGCTCAAAAGACTTAACTTTTTGAGGAGAGTATTGGGCGAGTGGAGAGGTATGAAAATTATCATAATATCTGGTATCCTTTAAAAAATAAGTAATTGTTCAAAAGTAATGAATATACCTTAAGTTGCAGTGAGTTAGGATGTTTATTAGTTAATATGTTAGACATTTGTCTGCTATACCTTTTTTTCTGCTTTTGGTAATACTGCTACAACAATCCTATGATAGCATAATCAAAGGCAGAAAGGTGTGAGAAAGAAGAATTTTTTTTTCAAGTATGAAAACAGCAAATTCAGTGTGAAAATCAAAACGACTTCCAGCATTATTACCTTCAAATATTTCTTGCTCCTTGACATTAGAAAGGTAAGCTGTGTTATGATAGACCCACTTATTGTAGAGGAACAAACACTCCATCATGGTTAAAAGGGGGAGCAGTCCCTAGCTACTCTAGTACCTCCTTGGGAGTATGCCCAGAAAACAGCACAGCTCTCTCAAAGCCTATCCCATGCAGACAGAATTTAGCCCATAATCTGTTATGGATTTTACAGTTAATATCACCTGTGTGTGTATGTACCTGTGTATGTATGAAAAAGGGAGAATGAACTACATTCCATCATTAATAGCAACTCCAAGTCAGAGAATGGTTGTTTTTATCCTCAAAGGCTTTTCCTATTTGAAACTTGACTTCTGAGATTTAACTTGAGATTTAACTTTGGAGATGGCACTGTGGAGTGCTGATGTTCTGCCACTTTTAAACACCAAAAGATTGAAGCTTTGGATATTATGAGAGCGACTGTTTGTTGCCTCATCCTGCAAAATCATGTTCTGAACCTTACTGAGGTGAAAACGTAACATTTTTTATAGGGGACTCATCAGCATCAGACGAAAAGAAAGGAAGGGATAGAAAAACGCTTCGGCTTCAAACAGAATTCTGACCACTCCCTCCAGCTCCTGTAGGTAGCTTAGGGTCTTAGTAGTAGTCTTAGACTTCATATGATGCAGATTAATCTCGTGACAAGAATGCAGTGAAGAAGCCTGCCAAATCAGTAAGATTCATAAAAATAACATTTCCTTACACTGAAGTAATGGTCACACTTTTTCACAAACCTAGCTGTTGAACAGGGAGCCCTGACCACATAAAAATACCAGAGGCCTCCAGAGCTCTTGCATCAGAGAGGAGACACACACGTTCCCCCTGTTTTAATTGCAGTACCATGAAGGAAGGGGCTAAGTTGGTGTTTGAAGCAAACATTTTGGAGGCTTTACAAAACCCCACTTTATATGGCTTTGCTTATGGTAGTGTCTCTTACATTCTATGTTGTCATTAAGAAAACTGTGCTTCCCTTGGAAAAGATGATGAGAAATGAGATAGCAAGCTCTGAAAAGAATGTTGTTTCCCACTTCTTCATTGAGTGGAGTGCTCTGCTCAACCAAGGATCACATTTCTGTGATTCTCTTTCTCATGATATTAAATTCTTCTAGTTCAGTAATACAGTGAAAGAAGAGTGAAGCAGAAACCTATGACTGACAGCTATTTGGATGCTTCTGGATGAGAACATTGCCTTCAATAACCCCTTCACACTCTTATGTTGCTGACCTGTGAACCATTCCTCTGACTTCCACTGACTAGTCTTTTTCTACTTGTAGATCTGTCTTCCGAATTCAGTAAGTTCTTATTTTAGGGAAACTTAAGTAGTTTTTTCTATGATACTGCTGGTGCAGTAATACAAATATAATACAATGAAATCTTTTGAAATTAACGTTTAGTGAATAACTATTACATTCTGTATTAATTCATAGACAATACTAAATGAGTAGGGGGAAACATAGGTTCTTCTTTTGTAAAGAAATTAGAAAATACCTGTAATAAAACTGTACAGTACCATGTTTTTTTCAGTTCCTCTGTCCTTTCTCTATTTTGTATTTGTTTCAACTACCACCAATCAGCAGTACTCATATGACTCACAATCTCATCCATCTATTTGCAAGATATATAGGCAATAGAACATGTTTTTAATAAAAAGGAAGAATGGGAATGAGTGCTGCTTCGTAGAAGGATGGTGGGAAGACAAGGAAGGCATCAGAAATTAAATTGCTCTCTCAGGTTTCAAGTCAGGTTTCTTCCTAAACTCCTGAAAACACAGTCCAGACCTAGCAGTAAACAGGTTGGAAGTGACCTAATACTTTCAAGGTTGGTTTTCCTAAAGAAAATTCCATATGAGCATTAGGGCAGTTGTGAGTATGTACTGGTAACAACTGAAAGTTCACAATGAGTTCAAACAAATAAGGGAAGATATAACTTTCTAAAAATTCTCTTGAAGCACTACTCCTGTATGATATTTTTTTTACTTTTGGCTCTCTGGAGCTTTGAGAAGCAAACACCATCTCCTAAGAGCATAAATAGTGCAGTGAAATAAAACTGTATCTGGAAAACAAAGCCATCTTCTCTAGTTCTGCATGTCGTCAAACAACTTCTCTGATGCTTTCAGTTTCTCCTTAAAATAATTTCCATAATAATTCCATGCAAAAATTGATTGCTCATAGTCATTCTGCCACTACCTCTTACTTATCACTTACCCAGTAGGGATGAACTTGTGTGTTGTGTTTTTTCCTCAGGGTGTTACAAATCAACAGAGTAGTGGATAACCTGTACTTTTTTGGGTTCACACTTTCCCTCTCTTCTGAAAAAAGGTACTTTCTGAGGTAAAGTAGAAGATATTGCATACTGCTTATATTGATTGTCCATTATTTTATCTATACTTATAGAAATAAAATTTAACAAATGACAACTACAAGATATGTTTCTTATACCTAAGGCAAATAACATAGAAGTTGTCAGAATTAAATGCTTCCTTTATGTTAAGAATAGAAAACTGGTAGTTGGTTGTCAGTTACTCACTGACCTGTGATAATTTAAGTGGCATATAGTGATCCTTTTGCCTCAAAGGGTTATTCTTGAATGCCACGTTAAATTGCTGTGCCAAACTACAGATAGTCTAGAAATGCCCCAAAGCCTGCTGTGTACACTGGTCCAAACATACACAATGCTATTCACTCAAAGTTACATCAAACTCAAAAGGCCAACCTGATCCACTCTTTTCCTTTCCTTGCCCTTTATAATACTCTCTGATGCTTTTTTAGTCTACTGATTGTTTTCTTGACACACTTTTCCCCTTCCCCGTCTGTTATTCTCCAATACTGTTTTCTTACCACTGTCATGGTTTAGCCCATGAAATGCCCATTAATACCTGAAGTGACACTCAGCAGCAGTGCTTTGGTAGTATGTGTTGTTTTTCCCTTAGTAGAGATTTTGAGACTTTTTTTTTACTTTTGTTTTCTTCCTCTTCTCTCCCCCTTCACTGACCCTATTCATCTACTCATCATTGATTTCAGTCAGAGAAGGAAATCCATAAGATAACATGATCTCCTGTATTCTCTTCCTGAATCCTGCCTGTAACAGTAAGTACCAGCTATTTGGAAAACAATGTTATAACCCCACTTTTCTCAAATTCTTTTTCTTTGATCTCCACTAGTTACAGAAGTCTGAGACATGCTCTAAGCTGATGTTGCCATGGTGTTGTCTGGCATCCCCCAAGGAGGTGCATGAGTAGCTCCTTTCCCAAAGTTTGAAGTTGCACAATTGACATTTTTCTCCCTCATGGCCATATCAAATGAGTAGAGAAGAACAACCAAACCATCAAACAGATTTCATTGAGCAGGAGTCAGTCCAACATCTGCCTTGTGTACACTGTGCCTGGATAAACACTGATATATTCAGTACTGATGTATCTTGATGCTGCCATTATCATTTCATGTATGTTACAAGCAAGGAGCTCATAGATGAGGATCGGAGGATTAGCTGGACATATGGGCTTGGTTTTGCTTTTTTTTTTTGATGCAGGTGGTTAATTCTCCTGAAGATGGTTCTGAATTTTTTATTTAGCTGATCCTTTTCATCTCTATTTAACCGACACATATTTTCCCAAAATCTTGTTCATCTTCCCTCAACTGGAATTACAAAATTTCTGCACAGTTTTAGACAGAACTATTTGTAAAAAAAATTGTTTTAATGAAAGCACTCTGTTTAAAATGCTCTTAGAGAGTGCTAACTTTTTTGGCAGTTTTCAAAAGTTAAGTTTTCAGAAGATGTTGTAGGTATTTTAATTTCATGATAAAACCCAAGATTTTCAATCCTATTTTCCAAAAACAAGGAGTGCTTCACTTAACATTTTTATAAAGCTTTATTTTAATAGAAGAAGCTCTAGGTTGTAGTCCTTATTAAAATACGTCAAAATAAAAATCTAGCAAAGACAAGATAACAGCCAAAACTTTGCTGTATAATATTATCCATTCCCTCATGGCATATGCATTAAAATATCTCCCTATTTTTGTTATTCAATCTAATTATGCAACAGCTTCCTAGAAAATGTTTTTCACTGAGTAAATTGTTATGGAAAGCAATTGTTGGCTATCACCAGCACTTCTGTCCTCAGTACTGTTTTATATTCTTGCCTACAAACAGAATTTATAACAGAAATAATTCCCGTGGAAAAATACGTACTAATCCAAGAACTGAAAAAATAGCAGACTTAAGGTATTATATTTGACTTCTGCTGTTTTAGCTTCTCAGCCTTGTGTTTAAACATTAGCTGATTTACCTGATGATAGTGATTTCAGGTTTAGCAAAAAGAAAGAATGGTTTTAATAGGATCTGAATGTTTAAACTTTTTTATTTATATATATAGGTGTATCTGCAAATAGGGGAAAATGCCTTTTTCATATTAAGGAAAGTAAAGATTTAAAAATTCTGAGGGCTGTAAATGGCACTTTGAAAGCTGCTGGTAGGGAATATGATATAGCTGCACACTTCCTCTCTGCTTTTTTATTGATAAGGAGATAGATGAGAGTGAAACACTACAAATCTTGCAGGCTTTTGATGATTTTCACTGATGTCAGAAGTTATGTTAATTTTACATTAGCTCATTTCCAGCTTTTTTGCACTTCAGTATTATATATGAACACTGTTGCCAGAGGCAAATGGCAGCAAATCTGATCTTACCTGTCTTTCCTCTCTGTCACAGTCCCTCTCCTGTATGGTTGTGATGTTGGGGTCTCTTTGAGCATTTTGGAAAGCTAGCTAAATGAGGGGTACTCTGCAACCCAACCATTGGGCTGGGTATGAGCACTTAATTAAGGAGTTTCCCAAATCACCCACCCCTAAAGGCAGGCGTCAATCCCAGAGAAGAGGGACTCTCTCCCATTGATTTCGCTGCAGTCCCTACTGGGTTAAGCAACTACATTCAGCAAGAACTGCATTCCCCCAAAGAGAGGGAAATGCAACCTTCTGTGCAGCTGTTGTCCATAGGCTTTTTTTGACAAATGTAAATTCTTACATAGAAATAAAACAGAAATTGTGGCAGTTGTCTAGGTAGCTGTCTAGAACTGGTGGGGGGCAGGGGAATGTTTATCATGCTCAAATTCAGAGCAGAACTTGTTTTGTTTTGAAGCCTTCAGCAATGGAAAAAACAAGACAGAAACTTTGTAGACAGACTACTGATGGAAAACAAGAGAAAATACATGGAGAAGTGTTTGGTTAATAGTTTATGATGAAATGAGATATGAAACCTCTTTGCATGTACAAATAGGCTTGAAATAGGATGGCTGCTCATGGACATAGGATGGCTGCTCTCTTCTTCCATGAGGCCTTCAGCATAAAAGGTTGAAATGCTTTATACACTTTACTTTTCAGATGGCAGGTATACAGAAATGAAACCAAACCAAAAGAATAGGAAGATTAAACGGCATTATTGAATTACTTATTGTTAGTTTCCCAGAATCTTTTAATCTTTCTACAACTTGCATTTCCTGATAACATAATACTGTGATATCAGAGCTGAAATTGCCTTTCAAAAGTTTTAAAAGGTTTTTGTTTTTTTTTACAGATCAAATGCAGGAGTATAGTAGGTGTAAGGTGCAACATATAGGCAGTGGGAGAGCTGCTGATGTGATGTCTGTGAGAAGAGACCAGGGGCTGCACTGGGTCAGACACAGCTCCAGTCAGCTCCAAATGAAGGAACCACCTTTTACTTCTCATGGCATTATAATTAGAGACACAAAAATTTGCTAATGGATCTATGACTTTAAAGAAAGTAAAAACAAGGACGCATCTGCAAAAAGGCTTTCAGGCTGTGATAGAATTTTGAGTGATCCACAAGTGTCTGCCTGCAGCTCTGTACCTGTTCTTGCAATATTTTATTTGGAAATAGAAAGAAAAAAGCTTGTCCTTAATTCTAATTATCTATTTTTCATCATTTCTGGTTTCTCACAATACAAATCTGACCAACTGAAAAGTGGCATTGAAAAAGTTTGCATCTCATAATTCATTCAAATCACTGCTTTCTTGTTACCTCACTGGGTGATCTTTTGCAAAACTAATGCTGCACATTAACACCTACATAAAGAAACTTGTATCTACTTAGAAAAGACTCAAGAAATCTATTCACTCATTATTACAAGGGGAAAATCAGAGTCACAAACTATTGGTACTTACTGTGCTTCTAATTGCCCAAATCTGCCTGAGACATTTCTAGCCCAATTTTGCAATCATCTGAAGAATTCCCAGTTCTGGTTCCAGGAATGATTATCTGCACTAATTAGCACTGTAAATTTAAACACAACTTTTAAAACCCTAAAGCTTTGCCCTGATTGTAATTTTTTATTCAAAATTCACAGTTGCATTTTAATTTTTGTATATCTGGTTTTAATCACCTACATCAAGCTTTGATATTCAGTTTGGAGAAAAAAATGCTCACCCTTAAAATCAAAGCTATTTCAAATTCTCCCAAAAGAAAAATAGCAAACTGGTTTAAAAGTCCAACTCTGTATTTTTTCATTCCCTCACGTAGCTCTGACTGAGTTTAGTGGAGCTCCTTATGGAATTAAGAATCTCTTGACTTGGATATTACAGGTCACAATGATAAAAGCTTATTTAAAATACAGATTAGGAGTCTGAAAAATTTTCCAAACTGTGTTTTTGGGAAGTAGAAGATGTGTTTTAAACTGTTATCTGTGTTACTTCTTGGAGTTAAAAATGTGTTAAAAATTTGAGAGACGAAAAGTACCAAGTCCTTGTCACTTTTTATTATGAAGGAATTTTAGCCATTTTTAATCAAAATCGAACATTATCCAGTACATCAGGAATAATTAGGCTGCAGTTCTAAAAGGAATCTGTTATGTAGTCCATAATGAAAAACTATCTTGAAAATGTGGGAAATATAATGCAGACTGCAGAGCAAAGTAGCCTCAACTACAGTGTTTAATCACAGTCTTTCCAAGAGGACTATTTTGTTGTTATACATTTACTTTTTTTTTTAACTTTTTTTTTTTTTTTCATTTGCTAAGCACTGTCTCTGTCAACAATTGAGTTAAATAAAGATGGCATGGAATTTTGTCTTTTTTATTGGGCTGAAATTTTGGTGTTGCTCTCTAGTTTATGGGAGAGTTAGTTATGTGGTCTTTAGAATCATAGAATCATTAGAGTTCAAAAAAAAAAAAAAAATTCAAGATCTTCAAGTCCAATTTTTGACAGAACACCACCGTGTCAAGCAAACCATAGTATCAAGTGCCACATCCAGCGGTGTCTTGAACAGTTCCAGGGATAATGACTCCACCACTTCCCTGGGCAGTCTGTTCCAATGCTTAACTACCCTTTCAGTGAAGAAATTCTTCTTGATGTCCAACCTGAACCTCCCTGGTGCAGCTTGAGTCCATTTCCTCTTGTTCTGTCGCTGGATGCCTGGGAGAAGAGACTGACACCCATGTGGCTACAGCCTCCTTTCAGGGAGTTGTAGAGAGCAAAGGTCTCCTCTGAGCCTCTTTTTCTCCAGGCTGAACAGCCCCAGCTCTCTCAGCTGCTCCTCATCGGACTCATTCTCTAGACCCTTCACCAACTCCATTGCCCTTCTCTGGACTCCTTCCAGCACCTTGCGAGGAATTGGATTTTTTAATTGAGCTAAAACATTGTTACCGTAGCAAGCTGCGCAAATAAGCCTCCTGCCAGGAGGCCGAAGGTAAAGGCTGAGGGGAAGGGGCCGTAGCCCTCAAACTCAGCTTTGTGGAGGCCAGGGGCCAGTCTCTGGGTGTGTGATGCTTATCTCCCATTAGCCAGGCCATGCCAAAAGTATTGGCATGGCACACACCCACCACTAACCCAGAGAAGGCCTCACTCTTAGCAGAGGTGCCTCCGAAGCACACCCCCACACCCCAGCCTAAATGTGCGAAAAAACAGCACCTCCAGCCTCTGAGCCATTCCTACAAAACCAGCATGACTCTGCAAAACCAGCACACACACACACACTGGGAAAGTACCAGAAACGTTTCTGAGGGGATACAAACCCAGCAGACTTTAGGTTTCTTGGGCATCTTTCCCCCACCGCTCCCTGACAGACCAAGACAACAGTGACGACAACCAAGTTCTTTGGAGACCTCTGGGTCATAAATATATAAATCCTTATTCTTTCTCTCTCTTTCTTTCCCTCTTTTCCCTTGGGTGATATCTTTATGCTTTTATATTGCCATATGGCTATAGGTAATAACAACTAAAATGGCTACGTGCCTGTTTTCCTTTGCAACCAGATTGTTCTAAAATACACATATATATATGTATGTGTATATATATACATAAATGTAAACACTGATCATCTAGTGCTGATTTACATTAATTTACCCCAAGAGATTTATTAGCAAAAAAACCCCAAAGTTACTTTTGCCTTGGTCTTGCTGGCCACACTGTTTTTGATACAGGCCAGGCTCAGAATAAGATGTCTATCAGATATCCTATTTAGTTCCAGAATAAGATATCTATCAGAATGAAGTTCTGTTCTGTGTCTGGAGAGTGTTACACCCCTTACCTTGCTTTGTGTCTCATCTGAAACAACTGCCTTCTGCTCCTCTACACCTTTCCTATGGAAACTTAGACAGAATGGTAAGTGGGATTTTCCGCATGTCCTGGTCTTACCCCGGTGTGGACACAGGGTCTTTTCAGGACACGAAAGCTCCCATGTGCTTTGTGCTCACCACTCTGGATATAGCCTTGGGTATCTAAGCACTGCAGATAAGTGCCGGGACCTTGAATTTGATTTGATATTCTATGGGAAAGAATTGTAAAGAGCAAAGGATGAGCTTTCTGTGCTCCCAGTAGCGCTGCTGCAGAGGAGACGTGCAGCTGCATTCTCTATTAGCTGGAGTTTCCCAAGTGTTATGCCGCTTGAGAGAGAAAATTTCAAGGCCTCAAAGAAATAATATCCTTTTAGGAAGTGTTCACACAGGCACATGGTAGCTATACAGCCAGAAGACATGATCAGGGGGAAATTTCTCGTATTTTTCCATTAAGCACAATTCTTTTCTGCTGAAGCTTCGTCTTTTTAATTTAACCTTGTATTACTTGACTACAAAAGATGTAGTGACTAAACACTCTATGTTTTCTGTTTAGCACTTCTAATTTTTTCTAGTTAAATCTTGGGAAACAAGAGAAGCAGGGTGAAGGGTCTGATGAAATTAATAGGTAAGGTTGTGGTGGTTGTTTGTACCTAAGAGTGATGTCACTGCAGCCTGTGTGACTGTTTGGGAGTGTGTGGTCCTTGGAGAGCTACAAATGGAAACACACACACTGCCCAGGAGGATCACAAGGACCAAGGTATGAATGTCAGAGGAGCTGAATGAGGGCCCTTCACAGAGTCATGGTATATTAGGTAATTTCTCAATCACAAATTCTTGATATAAAAACACACAAATCCATAGAAGCACATAGAAACCCCTGCCAAAGTAATTCCAGCACCCAGTATTTCCTTCTGTGTTTTATTTCTTCGGACAGCAAAGTAAAAAACGCAAACCCATTGTGTCATAAGAATGCAGTCAGCCCTACTGTCAGCACACTGGTTAGACAGAAGAAGGGAGTGCAGCAGAGAACAGGGAAAATTCTGATGTAATGTTGCTGTTCAGCCTGTCATAGCTCACTACATTGACCAGCAGGCTGTTAACTATTGAACTTGAGGCCGATCAAGCTCAGAAATCTAGAGTTTTATCTACCAGGAGACAAATGGTAATGGAAAGGAAGAATATCGGAGACAGCCCCCAGAAGAAAAGCAGCTGACAGAGAGAGCTGAGGCAGCACTGACATGTTGGCAAACATATGCTTGCAGTAAAAGTGAGTTTAGGAACTGAACTGCAAAATTCTTCACTCATTCCTCAAACATGTCGTAGAAGTATAATTCTGCTCAATAGCGTGGGTTTCTTTTCTTTTGCAGTTTTCATCGGTCCACAGAGAACAGATTTTAGAACACCATTCTTTTTCTTAGAGTTTCTAATTTTACTTTCTATTATAGAAAATCAAAATACAGTCTTGTTTCTACCAGTCACATAGCCCTGAAATACTGTGTACATCCATTAATCCTGACATCATGGTCATGTCTCAGTTTTGTGTTTAGAAGGAAAGTATTACTAACTTCATATTCCTCACAGCAGCATTTTTACTTTACCTTCATTCTCCCTTGATACTTACCTACACATTTTCTTCAAGTTCCTTTGAGTTTTGCCAGCTTCTCACTGAGATCACCTAAAGATAGGTAGAGATAAAACATACCCTGTTATCAAATAATTCTCCATAATAAAATAATCCAGAATAGTTGTATAGAGATTGACTTCTTCTGTCAGTCTGAAGATCATGAGGTGATTGAAAAATTAGAGGATACATGGTAAAAATAATAATAATAATAAAAAAGATAGAGCTCTGAGATAATGAAAACTCATGCTTGTGCTATTTGGTATTCACTGCCTTAGCTTACACTTCTGCTCTGTGCTGTCAGCCAGTAGCTCCTTTGCTCAAAGGTTTCCTTTTTTCCCCAGCTGTGCATCTGTGAAAAGTTCTCCACGCTGTAGCATTTTCATTAATCTCAGCACTAATTCTGTAGCACTAAAAAGTTCATAATACGGAAAGGGAAGAATCTAGTAATAATGTTTTTTTAAAATATCTTGAATGCAGGCAAGGCTCAAGCTTCTCACAGACTTAAGCACTTTTTAAGGGAGCTCCAGAGTTTTGTGACCACATATTATTTTTTGCCACAGATTCCAGGGGAACACCTGCAGTTAGAATGACTCCCACATGTTACAAAAGTAAAAAAAAAAAAAAAAAAAAAAAGGAAAAAGGTTTTGGTTTTGTATGTTTTTGATTGTGGGGTGTGGCTGGTAGCTTCAAGGAGTGATAGAGAGAGAGGATGGGATCCCATCATGGCCTGGACATAACGGTGGTGGAGTTACCCAATAGGAGTGGCCCAAGTAAAATGTAGAGGCGTATGTCACTATTTGTAGAAATGCATGCACAAAGACAGTGAGTAAAATTTGTTTTCCATGTAATTTAAAAAAAAAGCATTCTATAATTGATCCTTGTGGGTCCTTTCCAACTCAGAATATTCTGTTATTTCTGTGACATTAAACTCTTCTTCTAGATAATTAAAGGCAAAGGACAATATTTTGAGAACTCATCCATAGTGCATGTGTGTGAAGATGCAATAAAATGAGAAGTAGTTTACTAGAGAAGGAGAACATTATTTCTGATGATTACAGGAAATTTGGTTACAATTACAGCAACCTGCCACGTTTCTACTTTAATGTTATAATTTCATATATGACAGTAAGGACAAAGAAACATGTTGCCCTTAAACTGTACCTTTGTATCACTTTCATTGCAATTCACATTTTCTCTGTGGTAACCAATTAGGCACTAGAAGGTACATTCTCTTCACTGTCATCTTCTGCGCAGAGCCTTAGGGGGAGCTTTTCTTTTGAAAAGCATAGTGGAGAGACAGGCTGCACTGTTCAGGGTATTTTCACTATAGAAAACTATGGACTTCTTTCATCTCTTTCCTGGAAATAATCTGCATTATTTGAGAAAACACGTTTAATGGCAATACTTCACCAAAACAAATGCACACTTTCTAGTTCAGTAAAACCAGCACAAAATTGATTAGAGTGTTGGAAGATGACGTAGCATTTCCTCCCTCCTGTTTATAAGTATCATGCTGAACTGTTCAGGATCTGAGGTAACTGAGTTGATGGTAAGTGAATCTGATTGCCTTATGATGGAGGAAATAACCAGAAATTCTAATAATCTCTGACTTCAAAAATTTCAGGAATCATCTTTTTGTTGTTTGTTTGTTTGTTTAACATGTATGTGTTTTGTTTTGTTTTTCTCTTCCTTGTGTCCATCCTTGTAGTCTTTTTATTTAGGGATAAGGAGAAACTGTGTTACCTATCAGCACAAGACAGAGCTCTGTCTTCTGTGCTAGTACCTGCTGTTTGTGCTGTTAACAGAACCAAAAGGAGGCACTTTGTTGCCAGAGTTCAGCTTTTTATCATGAGTTCTGTGGCATTTCTTGTTTCTACTTCAAAGCGCCTCCCTGTGAAGAGGGAGCTCAGTGGGACAGGATCGTATCGATTTGTCAGGTGTGGGTGGAGGCTCTGTGGCAGGCTGGTGGCAGGAGCAGTGATGCCCTGTGACGTACACCAGCCCCAGAAATTTCAGCCTCTGACCTATGGAACTGGATCAGTAATTTTCCACCACGAGGCAGTGCTGTGACTCCTGCCAGGAGCAGCTGTTGAGAGGTACAACAGAGCCTAAGGCTCTTCAAAACCTGGGAACTCCTCCGTTATTACTATGCCCGAGACTCCCGACCTTATTAATGCCTTCAGGGTGTGAGCCCAAATCCCTCAAGCAGAGGTGGCTGCCCAGAAGCACTGATTGTTGCTGCAATCACTGGAGCCTTACGTGTTTTTAATCTAGGCTGTTTGCTCATCTCCAACAAAGAAATATTTTTATTAATAAAGCCATATGGATAGAGGAATGGAGAATGACGTTGACATTCAAATGAACAACATAACATAAAGGCAACTTCTCCCATCCCTCTAAGTAGATTGCGTTAGTGAGAATTTATAGGAGTACAGGTTTCTGTTGTATTACAACAAACATTTGTATGAGTGCCTGCACGCTGAACATTTGTAAAATAACAACATCTTCAAGGGTGCACCATTATACTCTAAGTGCCAGCATTATTTCAAAAGAAACTGTATTGCTTTTAACATTTTCATTATGCACAGGAGTCATAATGAGACACAATGCTATGTTTGCTAATATGTCTCATCTGTATTTTCATAGAGTAGAATTCTCAATGTTTACAGCAACAAGTGCTTATGATCAGGAATTTTGCTTTGACAATTCAAATCCCCTAAATAAAGTTGAAAGACATTTTAATTCAAAACCTAGGAGTAAAATGCCTTTGTCTCATAGCCTTAGCTTTTTTTCTACCTTACATGAATCTACACAATGATATCTGGTTTTACCTTCCTGTGCTTGTTTCTCTGATCCCTGTCTGAAAAAAATGACTAACCCAACAGAAAACCTCACCAGTGTGGCAGTGAAAAGATTGGTGCCTATTCATGGAAAATGTCTGAAAGCTCTAACTGTCCAAAAGTGCGCTGAGTATCAGATTTGTAATCCCGCTCTGCTGACAACTTAACTGTTTCTTCTGAAAAGGCACTCGCAGCACAGGAGAAGGAAAGGGCCTCACAACAATCTGTACAATCCCACGTTATTTACTACCTATCTGTGTAGCACAGCTTCAGCTGGCAGAAAGAGTTAGGGCTGAGAAAGAGAGATGCGTACCACTGCTTTGAGAAATGTAAATAAGATTAGAGCTGCCAGTCCCTGCTGAGAGGTAAATTCCTTTTCCAGAAGCTGAACACACCTTTTTTTTTTTTTTGAAACAGAATCTTTGTTCGTGAGAACTGCTAGTCTGTGTCCATCTGCCACACTTAAACCCTGGACCTTGTAAATAATCACTGCTCATTGAGTGCAGCTAAGACAAAATATGTAATTTCTGTCTGTTCTACATGTCTAGGAACTAATCTTCCTTTGGCAGTGAACTTGTTGTCTGTCAGCCTGAGTTCCTTTTCATTTATATACTTATTTTGCTCAGTGCAGATGAGGGTAAAGAGAGGAAGCAAGGGGGGAATTCAAGGAATAAACAAACTGTACCAAACAGCTGGGGTGATCAGCTTGCGAATCTAGATAAAAGATGTCATCTGCTACAGCTCGCCTGGTGCACTATTGCTGTTCCTGTATTGCTGGCAGGATTCATAAACCAGGTGTTGGACATACCCATACAATCTGGGTGGGATGAATGTTTGAGTTGATAGAGCTATTGCAACTGGCCCACTGCAGGAATTATCTATTCGAGGACGTGATTTCATATCTCAAAATTTACTACGCCTACCCATGGCCATACTCCATTATGCTTTGCAAGTGGTTAATGTTGAAAGCTGCTCAGACTTCAGCTAGATCAGAAAATTCTTGGCCAAGGGTACAAAATAGTAGTTCTCTGTAAATGCAAGTTTTTCTGGTTTGGGTTTTAATGCAGGGCATACTTTTCTTTCTTTTCACTGAAGAACAGCATGATTTCAAGCAATCTAAGAGATTACCATTCTCTTAAAATACAACATCATGCTGAAGGTGTTAAGTTGAATCTGAAATGTGTAATAAATAGGCTTAGTTTGATGACATTTAAAGAAGACAGTGTGTCTCTTTTCAGGCTTTTTGGGAAAAGAGGGTTTGTAATGGTCTTTCAAGATGCCTGTTTGAGGAAAGTTTCTATTTAAAAGTGAGGCATGCCAAACATTTTACATAATTAAATCTGACTTACAAATACCTCAATTATCAATCAACACAATGAGAATCTATTCTCTGCAGCCTGTCAAATAACTGGTCTTTACCACAGAATCAGATGTTGAAGGAATGGAGAGAAATTAAAGAATGGTTGTTATAAATATTCTCTATTGGTAACATTTTTTTTTTTCCTTCTTCTTGAGCCCTCAGGAAAACTAATAAATGATGAAACTTTGCAGCTGCTTCCACCCCAGTGGTGTCAAATACCTAGGTCAGAGCTTGCCACCTCTCCTGCCAAAGAGGGTCGTGTAGTTTGGCTATGAATCCGTGGAAAACCCTCTTTCCATGTGTCTGACCGTATGCCCAGAGTCATTGTTGTACAGTCCTGGCTGCATGCACTCATGCTGTCACGTAGCTGGATATCCTCTCACATGGCCAGATGCAAATCTCTCTCTCCTTGTGCTTCAGTTCACAGTGTAATCCTTGGCACAGTGTAATCCTGTGTCCCCATCACTGTGTAAGTGCTGTTAGACAAGCTGCCTCCTCGCTGGAAAGAAGTCTGAGACTGGAGCCTCATCACAGTACCACACTCAAGGTAGCTCAAAAAGCCGTCAGGCCATTAGGCTGTTGAGCAACCAGAATAACTCCCATAGTCTGAAGCCTACTTCCCACCTTCTTGCTAGGACAGCCGTCCTAGGGAGGATGTGTCCCTTCAGCCACCCTCCCAGCTACCCTTGGCTGGAGCCAGGGCTTTCCTTGTAATTCAGCTTGAGGTGAATCTTCTACTCAGATTATTAAAGATGTAGAGCAGTGTGTTTCAGAGAAAGCTCACTTTCTGCCTAAGGGCATGAAAATGTTGCCATTAACTTCTGTCTGTATTCGAAATACTTATAAAAGATTAGATTTAAGATAACAGTTTCTGAGAAGTATTGGAGTTGTTCACGCTGATGAAAATCACTTCCTACCGTAGATGTTGTGTTGAGTCTCCAACTTTCCACACTCAGTGGGTGTTCCCTAGGTCATCAATGTCACTGACCCTGAGCAAATTACCTTTTTTATTCTTCTCAGGGTGACTGAGACATTCCCACAAAATGCGTTTTTCTCTTCTGAGAATTTCTATGTATGAAACACTTGTCCAACAGGCATACAGCTCTGCAAACTTGTGCATGACCATCAGGTCGTGCCTCAGGCCGTTGAAATGAAGGGGTTAATCTTTTCGCCGCGGTGAGTGACACAATGTCCCCGCGTCCTCCGAGAAGTCAAACTCGCCTGACAGCGCTAAGGAGCTGAAGAACAAGCATCATTCCCTTTTGCCGCCCAACAAGAAATCCCACCTCGATGGAGGCTCTGTGCGTGAGCCGGGACCTGCCACCCGGCACCCACCCTCCCCTCCCACCCCCGGCTGCCTTCCTTGGGGCCGGCAAAATACTTCAAAAGCCCAAGGGAGAGGGAAGCAGATCCCTCCCCACCTCCCACCGCCCCGGGCTGCCGCTGTAGGTGCGAGGAAGGACCTGCCCCCGCGCGCATCTCCCGCCAGGTGGTGCAAGAAACCAAGATTAGGCTTTCCCGCTTTCCCTGTGCTTTGGTGGGTTTGGATCGCTCGTGTTGTTAGGTTGTGTTTTTTCTCTCTTTTTTTTTTTTTT
>VXAY01005685.1:383629-425784 GCA_013399855.1 Oxyruncus cristatus
AAAAAAAAAAAAAAAAGGATTAACTGCCTTGGGCAGCTTCAAATTCCTTGATCTTCAATTACTCTTTTAAAACACTGCTTCTAGCAGAGACAGTCTGAAGCAGAGGGCCCAGCTCTGAGCAGGTTTCTTGTTCAGCTGGCCTCAGTTGGGACTGTGTCACTTGGCTGATGGCACAGATGGGTCAAAAATTTCCTATTTATGTTTAAAAAAACAAATGAAGTGAAATTACAAACTCCTTATTCTTTATCCCAAATATTTTAAAATTGAAACTGGCATGTCAGATTGGATGGGTGGATTGCCATTTAAGATTTGAAAGACTTGCCTGGTTTTTGATCTACTGTTTTAAATCTCCCTTTTCTCTTTATTATGTCCCATATTCCCTTTAGCTTGTTTCACTGTGTTGAACATTGCCTTCCTGGTGCTTGGCTCAAACAGTGTGGTGAGAGATCACACATTCAGGTATGTCCATGTCTCTGGTAAACAGGTTTCTACTTCCTCTTGTCCCTTAGAAGCTAATATTTCAGTTTTAACAGTCTCCTAATTTTTGAGTACTAGAAAACCCTGGATCAAAGATGAAGCAGTGATGTTCTCATAGGAATTGCAACTCTCAAAATATTACCAACAATGAAATTTCACCAAATGAAGAAGTAATCTGTAGGTATTGTAGATACTTTTTAAAAATACATCTAATTGCTACCTGCAACAGTAATGGCAGATCCTAGCATTGACATGGTGCTAAAGTTAGCTAATGAGAAAGGAATTCCCATAAAGTGTCAGTCATGTAGTTGCACTGATTTAATTTTTGCTTTTACTCTCCCATCTCACTCTAACATCCATTTTCCTTTTCCTCTTTTTGGTCTTCCAAATCCTTGCTGTCTTTCCCCTCTCCATCGTTGGTGGCTTACCTTCATAAAGAATGAAAGGGTCTTGTAACAAGAAACTGTATATTGAAACACATTAAAATATTGTTCAGTGATTTGAGCATCAGTTAATCCCAACAGAGAGGAGAAATCTGGCCCTTGGCGAGTACTTTGGGGTAACTGCCAGGAGTAACTAATCTTATACAATGTCCCCAGACATTCTAGTAGAAAGGAAAAAGCTCTAACTGATGTCTGGGTCTGGGATTGTATTTTCACCTGTCTTTCTTTTCTGATTGCACATCACCTCGGCTTTCTTGCAGTTAATCTCATCTCACTCCCTCCTGCGTCAAGGGGAGTGTGCCATTGATTACAGCATGAGTGAAGTGGTTTGCAAGTATTTTTTTCTTCTGCTTCCTTCTTCCCTCCCCTTCTAAAAATCATTAAACACAACAAAGAAACTATCAGAAGTAATATATCATTGCTTATGGATAAACCATCAGTTTTGCTATTGAAGTCCCGAAAATATGTCAACTCTGGAAAACAAAATTGGAAGCATCTTAAATCTCAGATTCCTCTTTGAACCACAGGCTCCACACCATTTTCTTGTTGCAGCTACCGAAGCAGTGTGATCCCCTGGCTGCTAAACCAGCATCAAATCACTGCTGAGATCATTGCCTGCATCCCCAGCCCTGCCAGGCCCTTGCTGGAAGGAAGCAGAGTTGGAAGCTGTGACATCCACAGAGGATAAACAGACATGCTGCGGCTTTTATTTGTCATCACCCAAGGAGACCCAAAGTGTGAGTGGGGATTTCTGTGGAGAACACTTGTGGATTTAGGCATTGAGTGCCCGTGTGGAAGCTGAAATCCTTTGTGAATCAGGGCATTGCATAGAAACCAGCAAAACTTTATACTGTGTTTTGAAACCGGTTATCGCATGGCTTTATTTTCCATTAATCTGTGAGAAGCTTTCCTTTACTTTTAAAGCAGCAGGGTGAATTGGTTAGGCAAACCGAGCTTTTCTCTAGATTTTTTAGTTGCCCTGACAGAGGACTACATTATAAAGGAAAAATGAATGAAAATGCAAAAGCATCTAAATTTATACTCTTAACAGAATAGAATGATTCTGTTGCCGGTAGATAAATCAGAAAACTGTCGTCTAATTGCATCTCTAGTCTTTTAAACAACTGGTAAAAGCCCAAACCAAAAAACTACAACATGTTAAATGATGCGGTTGCTCTCTGATGTGGCCATCCAAGCACATGCTGGGCATTCACAGCCATAGTAATATTAAATGAGAAACTAATTGCTTAGCTAGGGTGACAATTCCATCCTCTCAGGTTGTGGCCATATTCTCTCATAGCACAATGAGCATGGAAATGAGGCACTGGTAATGCTTGCTGTTGTCTTTATTTAATCCCAAACACTATTAGTGAGTCACCCAAATTTCTCAATTTTATTCAGGTTTTGGTTGTGCTGGGAAACATATGGGATATTCACATAACATATAGCGCCAAAATTTCACATCTTGAGAAGTAACTCTATGCCTTACATAGTTAAGTGGTAAGTATTGCTTACTTATATCCCTATTTTACACTTCTATTGTGCCTTCAGATGTCAGATAATTGATACTTAAGCAGATCCTCAAATACTCTCTGGGAGAGATAAATACCATTATTATCCACAGCAACACAGAAAGGAGAGGTGATCTTTCTAAGTCCATTCATTGAGACAATTTAGCTTGAGAGGCCTGATAACACAGCTATAAACACACAATAGCAGCCTGGCCAACCTCCAGAGTCAAACCCCCCCCCCAAACCCTATTTAAAAAAATGATGAAAATTATGACTGGGTTGGTTTTTTTTCTACTTGGTTCTTAGTTTCTGAGCATGAAGAATACTTGTTTTTTTCTTGAGTTAAAGAGCTAGAAATTTCCACTGTTTTAAATTTCAGATGATAATCTAGCAGTTTGACAAACCAAGTCCAACATTTTTAGAGACATCAGGAGGTATTGCAAAATGTTAGTTAGCCACCAGTCTTGTGTAGGCTTTGAGCCATTTTTCCCATAGCAGAAACAGTGAATTAAATTATGTAGTGATCAATAAATTAAACCCAATCAACAATCTTCAGATTTAATGAATGAGAAATTTTTAGTTTCAGATGGAGAAGATAGAAGGATGAAGGTTGAGTGGGTGAAAAGTGCTATAGGCTGTCAGTAAGAAATCCTTAGTGTCTCGCTCAAAATCCCATTGCTTTAACAGTGGAGCAAATAACTGAATCACATATGATTCAATGGCACTCAAAGCCATTCAAATAATAATTAATAGTTTTTTTCAATCTTGATTAAAATATATTAATGTAATTTTCTATGTTAACATTTAATATTAATTTATAATTAGACATATGAAACATGAAATCCCATTAAATAATCAATATATATTTTATTAATTAGAAAAAGAATTCAAATTACTTACAGAAGCTTACACGATGGGCCCAAATGCAGCTTTCATCAGTCAGTCTGGTTATCTATGGATGTAGTTGTTTGAACTTAGTTTACTGGGGGAGTGGTTTTCCTGTGTCTTCAAGTGTGCCTGTCAATGTGAATGAGTGTGTTGAACACATGATTACTGTGTGGTTTTTACAGAGGAACACTTAAAGCCCCTGCATTCCTTTTTATTGGCAGACTTTAAGATTTTTCACAAGTATGATGTGTTTTCAAATGCAGAGATTAATAGGAAGGCATGGAGGAAACAAATGTTCCAAATTAGTTTGTTATCATGTAATCATAGAATGATTTGCATTGGAAGGGACCTTAAAGATCATCTAGTTGCAACCCCCCTACCATGGGCAGGGACACCTTCCACTCAAAGCTCTGTCCACCCTGGCCTAGAACACTTCCATTAATGGGATATCCACAACCTCCCTGGGCAACCTGTTCCAGTGCCTCACCACCCTCATAGTGAAGAATTTCTTCCTGATATCTAATCTAAACCTGCCCTCTTTCAGTTTAAAACCATTATCCCTTGTCCTATATGATAACATTATCTGTTGTTATATGATGAGTTTGTTCATTTTGTTTTGGGTGAGAGCCAGTTCACTTAATTCCATGATCATCCTTCAAGTAATGTGGATCTGCTCTGGACACAGGCAAAGTATCTTGGGGAGCAAAGTGATTAATGGCCCTTCTCTGCACTGGGCTCACAACAGTCTCCAGAGGCCCATTTCCCTGCTCCCAGGGCCACAGACAAAGGCACCAGGGAGCCAACTGGCTGGTGACACTGGGAGGAGGGATAGGGGGGTATGAATCCCTCCAAATCAGTGGTTTCATGTCCCAGGCCTCTCAATATCAATCAAAGGAAGGAGCATCACCTTTCACCTGTTTTTCTTTCCTTTATTTTTTTTTTTTTCTGGAGTGGGATGAGGAGCCTTTGCTCCTACCTTTGTATCTGCCCTGCAAGAGTGCAGCCCAAGCTGCTGCAGAGCCTTGAGGAGGGTCTGAGGTACTCAGTGCACACATGGCTCTGCTTGCCCCAGTGAACTGAAGGCATAGCTTCTCTCACTTTCCTCTGAGCTGAAACACTGGTCTTTCTCCAACAGCCTTATCAATAATTAAATGACATACCCTTGTAGAAAGGATATGTAATTTTAAAACTTCAGCTAGTTTCATGGTCTGTCTGTGTTCACACCCAGGAATGCATTAAGTGAGCTGACTAGAAGAATAAAGGCCAAAAACTGGTTGGGAGAGGAAGGAAAAGGGCTTTCTGTGTCTTTATAGTTTCTTCATCTGGAGACTAAATATGGTAAATTTGATATCTCTAATAAAAATAATGGTAATAATTAGTTGATTCATCTGATCTAGGATGTTCCCAGGGAAATATCCTGGTACAAATGTAGCTGGGCAGTTCATTGCCAGCATAACTATGTACTTTTAGGTTCTACCATTCTCTGTGCCAGAGAGTGCCCTCTCTCTGACACACAGCTGATTTCCTATAAATGCAATTATTCCAATTAGCTTTAATTGTCACTGTTGCCATGCTGCCACCATTTGGTGCCATTGTGGGAGGAGAGCGTGTTAGTCACAGCTGTTCTGTGGACAGGAAAGCTGAAGCACAGGACATATTGTTAATGGAAAGAGAGCAGGACACACTTTTTCTATTGACTTCCCTTTGGAGTTGTTCTTGTTTTACTGTTTGTTTTTGCAGTATGGCAGAAGAGGAAGGCCGCCAGCACTGCTGTTAAGAATAAATTATCTTCACTATTTATTCAAATATTCTAGAATACAGGGTTATTTAATATGAAGACATATAAGAGATAAAGTGAGAACCTTTTCATTAGAAATAACCTGATGCTACTTACGACATGTTCCTAAATTATTCTAACTGCAAAGGGAATATTTTCTTAATCCATGTCTTTAATGGGGACATGAGAAGAGTAGTTCTACTCTAAGAAAGTGATTAAGATGTTCATATGCCTTGGCTAGAATATCGAGGAATATTAATCCATGAATTTATGGTCTTAATTGGATTGAGTGCTTGCAAATAGATGAGTAAAGACATCAAAACATCAAAATCAAGATCCCTAAGAAATGCCATAAAATAATCTAAAATGGGTTTCTATAAAATTTATGCCTTATTCTACTGATAACAAGATTTCATATCCTTTGTAGCTTCTTTTTCTTTGTTTTTGTTTCAGTCTAAAAGAATCTGAACTTTGAAGATCTTTCAGCAGAGAACTGCTGTTAGTTCCAGCAAATCTTTGTTGCAATATTCTCAAGGACCATCACTCATCATTAGCAGAAACTAAGTGATCTACAATGATGTTGATACTGCAAATTAAAGTGCACTTTGAGATTCTGGATTATATGAATATATGTGATTCTAATTTTAGTAAATTATCAGTAGGAAATGCTCTGCAAAAATAATCTCATGAAAGTTAATCAAGGCTGCAGGGAGGATGGTAGTATTTTTCTAACTGCTAACATAGCACAGTACACAACACATACTTAAATTAAAATTTTTGTTCTCCTTGAAAGAAATATTCTGTAGATTATCTAGCACTGTGCATACTGCAATGACTCAGAAAAGATTTGAAGACTTTGGCTTGGGATATGTGTGGAAAGACACATATATGAATTCATATGTGCATTATTATAGTACTTGAAGAAAATTGTTAAAATAGGACAAAGGTAGGATTAAGTCTGCTAGAGATCATTGTTGCTTTCCCTTAAGGACATAAATGTCATGCATATGTCTCCCTAATCTCAAAGAAAAGGCTGCTTGTGCATAGAGCTAACAACCAACGTGGTCTCTGGACCAAATTCAGTCTGACATAATTGGGTTCAGTTCCATTAGTTTCTGAAGAGTTTTGTTGACTCTGACAGACTTGGATTTGGATTTGAAGTTTTGACAGTCACCTAGAAGTTATAAAAACTGCTCTTTCATCTTTTCCTGTGATCCTGCTTCCATAAATGAAAACACTGACAATGTGAGAATAGGTCCTCAAAACTGAATATCACTAGCAAGACATTTCAGTGATTGGTTACAAGTCTATTCATCTTTATAATGACTTATTAATACGGAAATTAATTTTAAAGACCAAAAGATTATAGATTTGAGATCCATATAAATTGCAGGAAATATGAATTTTTTTAATGCACTTTTTTGAAAATGTTGCATGATCTTTTGAATTGACTGACTAGGAATCCCCCTGACTAGAAATCTTTCACAGCAATACTGGAAGTTGCCAGCCAACCTGCTGGCATTGAAAACAGCGATCTAACTTTTTTTCCACCATATCTGGTGTTTAACATGCTGTTCATCCATTTTTTTTTGTAGATGTATTTTGTTTTTCCAACACAACTGAACAAAAGTGCAAGTCTAAAATTTTTTTTACGATGTATAATTTTAATGATATGATGTGAAGATAATGAAAGATTTTCCCTTTGTAAATACAGAAAGCTTCACATACTCACTTGCAGAATATGAAACAGTTTGGTTCAGAAGCTGAAGCCTATTTTTTTTAATTTGGAATCTCTTCTTTAATAAAATGTAGGTCCTTATGGGAATGAGTGGTATGTGAGAGAAAAGTAACAATAATTACCAGATGGTAGTTGCTTCTCTTTGAAGACTTTTCTCTTAATATAATCATTAGTCATGCTACAAAGACACTGGTGGCCTAGTGGTTCTAAGAAACTAACTCAGGAATACAAGAATTATGCAAAAAGAATACTATGAAGTGGGTTCTCCACTTAGGGCTAAAGGCAAATAGTCAGGTGGGGTAAAGCACACTACCATTTTCCCAGAAACACACCATAAAGGAAATCAGACATTTTACTTTTCATTACCATTTAGTTAACTACTCACTAAGCTACATTAATGATGAAAATGTGACAGGCAGGAAATAAGAACCTTTCATTGCACTGAAAAAAAAAAAAGTCATATTAAAAAATGTTTTGCTAGATATGCAATATTTGTGACGTAGGTGAGCTGTAGATGCTCATTCCCTCCCTTTGTGTGTTTCAAATATAGAACTCTAAATCTATCTTTTATAAAGGGGGTGGGGAACTGATTAACTAATTGCATTAGGTTTTCAGTTGCCTACACAATCTTTGAAGCTCATGTCTCACTGAGATGTACAGTGTAGGAAGTTCATCCCCTTTCCACTGCTGTTTTTGGCAGCCCTCAGCTTAACTGGGAATATCACAGCCTTTTAATATTAATCATAGCTCTATTTAAAAATATGAAAATTCTTAAGACTGACAGTTATCTTCATAATTTTGTATCTTAATAAGTAGACTGGTCTTAATCTTTCCAGTCTTCATGGGGGCCAGGAAATGCTCAAGACATCCAAGAGTTCTTTAGCTTCATTACAGACTTTAATATGATGATAAATACTCGTTATCACAGCCTCAGATCTGAAGATGTTGAATTTTCCTCCCAGTCCAGACTGCAAATTTGTGGCAAATTGGTGGACTATTGGAATGATGCTGCACAAACATAGTTGCCAAATCTTTGTTTCAAATTCCCATCAAACACAGAGTAGTTGGGGAAAATTTTGTACTTCAAGCAAGAAATATTTTATCAGGGGTGCAGGGATAGTTCATGATTGTATTTATACCCAGGATTTGCAATCTGTGGATCTGGTTCATAAAAAGTAACACTGAACATGCCAAGATCAAGGTAAGATAACCTCTGCAGCAGTGACTTAAAAGAGGGGACAGAGTGCACCCTCAGCAGGTTTGCCAGTGATACAAAATTGTGAGGAGTGTTTGATGCAGCACATAGATATGCTGCCATTCAGAGGGACCTTGGCAGGCTGAAGAAATGGGCCAACAGGATACTTATGAAGACAAACAAAGGGAAGTGCTAAGTCCTGAACCTGGGGAAGAATAACACCATGCACGGGTATGGGTGGAGGGCTGGCTGGCTGGGAAACAACTCTGCAGAAAAGGTCCTGGAGGGTGCCTGGCTGGACATAAAGCATCAACATGATCTTGTGACAAACAAGCCAAAAAGGCCAACAGCTCTTTTGGGCTGCATTGGGCAGAGTAGCACCTGCAGATCAAGAGAAACAATCCTTCCTCTCTACTCGACCAGTATGAGAGAGTCATGGTCATACTGGAGTGAGCCTGGCAAAGTGACACAAAGGTGATTAAGGGACTGGAGAACCTCTCATGTGAGGAGAGGCTGAGAGAGCTGGCACTGTTCAGCTTGGAGAAGGAAAGGCTTGGGGGACCTTGAATATGTTTGAATATGTTTGGATAGGTTTAAGCAAATTAAGACAGATGAAAGGGATCAATGGTGCAATTGATAGCTATGCATGGACACAAATCGGCAGGAGAGACTTTAAGCTCCCTTTACAGCTTTGGATTATAAGAAATATTGAGTGAGAAGGCAATTTACTTCTGAACAAGAACAGAACTTGAAGTTTCTTTGTGGCTTTCTTTAACAGGATTAACATTTAGATATATATCTGACAAATACAGCATTTTTGAGCTTGCAAAGTTAATAAAAAGCCAAACAGAAAAGAATCATGCTTTACCCATAATAGGAAAAAATGCCTTGTCCAAATTCTTTTCATCAGTAGCATTCTTTCAAATAACTGTAACTTTTATCAATATTAATCCAAGGAAAATTATGTTTTGTTCTTCACATGTGGAATATGGTGTCTCTGCTAGGAGGCTGTTTAAATTCTTTTAAAAGCCACATTCTTTGGGATTCTCATGAGGAATCTTATAAAAGGCTGATGTGTATTGTCTTTATCACAGCATGCTTTGACAGTAAAATGACTATCTGTCTCAGTTCACTTGCTATTTCCAAAGGAAACTGATTTACCAATCTTCCTGTTAACTCATCTCTTATTTAATCTACCTGCTTATGATTATTCTTGTAATTAACTTATGAATTATTATAAGTAGGAGTTTGTTCATATTTAGAGGTGGACATTCTGACGGTTACTCTAATGACATCTGGCATATTGTCTGTCCCAGATCTGTTTGCTGAGTTTTACCATTACTTTGCACTCTAGACTTATTGGTTTCTATAGCTGAATATCCCACCAGGATATTTTAGGAATTTTATTGCTATAATAATTGTCATTGACATGAATTGTGGTTCTCCTATTTGTGACCATTACCATTTCTCTAATTCATTCAGCCTGAGGTCATTTACTCACTTTCTTCATCCCCTGGGAGTATTGGTAATCAGAGTCAGGGAAATAACCCCACAAACACCTGCACTAAGGGAAAAAAATCTCAGAAATTGAGAGTAGGACTGGCCAATATAGTTTCTTTACATCAGATTTTAAAAATTACTTTTCCTAACTCATTTTGGATGTTTGAAATTGTGAAGCAGATGTGGGGAATTTCTTCAATTTCAGTAACTGTATCACTTATTCAAATAGGGAATCCCTTTGTTTTATTCTTTGCATGTCAGAAAATGCTGACAGGTGATGAGGTCTTTCTTGGGCAAAGGATCAGTACTGAAGCTTTTTACATGCACCACTGAATATTCCCAGCTGGCAGTGTGCCTAAAAAACTGAATAAGGACAAGTGAAGTCACAAAATTTCGAGCATATGCTGTTTGGAAGCGGGAGTGACAGATCCAGATCCTGTGAGAGGTCATGAGATTTTATTTCATGTAAGATGCACAGGATACCTGGTGGGAGCTTCTAGCCCAAAGTCTTCTGTGTCACTAGGGGCAGCAAGAGGCAAATGAAGAGCAAGTACACAACTCTCATGCTGTAGTTACACAGTCAAAGAAAATCAGTGGTATACTTGATATTTCATAGCCATTTATTCCAGTGTCAAAATGGCCCGTGAATAGTTTCTGCTGAAAAACACAAAACACAAAGCACTAAGTTATATTGCTGCCTTTGTCTCCTGTTTTCCACACTGGTATGAGAGACTGTGGTCTGGAACCTCTTTTCTGTGTCCAACTGCCTCTTCTCACATAATAAGACATGATCGAGACTTCAATGGAAATTAAACCAGAATATATCGTATTAGGGATATATTCCCACATATGCATATTAAATCTTTTATAAATAATGATAATTACTGCTTCTCTAACACGATGTTAATGATCTAACATAGTTCTTTTTAATTCTTGCTGTTCACTTACCAGAATATAATATAGCAAAAACCAGGATGGAGGGCAAATCGCAGATTTGGTTGAACTTTCACAGTGAGAAAAACTGAAGAGACTGAAGGCATGTAGTTTACAAAAGTGATGGATGACAGAAGCATGATAGAAGTCTTTAAAATGATGAGTGATATAAAAAAGAAAGCAGAAATAACTCCCTGCCTCCTTCCTCCCATTGGCTTTCTTTCCTTTCCACTGAGCAGTAGGCATGTGCCTTGCTCAGGATGTGAGCACTGCTAACTCTCAGTAATCAATCATACTGTCTCCTTTTTCCTCCCACTCTGATCTTTGAGGCTTTTGCACCATTACTTGGTTTAAATCTTAAGCAGTTTTGGATGGAAGTTCCCTTGTAAAGTGCCTTAACTGCATAACAGGACAAGAAACAAGTTGTTCAAACAATGTGTGCAGTTTGAAAGTTTAGAGTAACCATTTATTCTTAAATGGTCTAGGCTCTTTAGTTTGTGTTGTTTCAGACAGCAGAAGCTGAACAGGTATTCAAAGGATCACCAGGATTTCTCAATCTAGACTGCTACAGAAGGACTGCTGAAACTGAAGCTGTGTGTGGCATTTTGTTATCACAGGAACAAGTCAGGCTTTTGTGATAGCATTTTCTGTCTCCAAGGTATTTCTGTTGTTTTAATATAATTTACTGATTATGAAAACTAAAGCCTCAAATATTTTTTTTTAAATTTAATTATCAAAAATTGCATTAAACCCAAGAACTGGAAATAAATGCTGACGATAAAAAAAGTGAGATTGTTTTGAAGCTTCACACTATTTAAGGGTCTTTCCAAGTGCATTAATCTTACTCCTTGACCTTTTAGTAAAGACAGCAACAATCTCCATGACATTGTAAATACCACTAGAGCTGAAAGAAAATAAAAGTTTATGGTCTTCCACTGGTGAAAACAGTTTTTTCCACTATATTGTGAAGGTCTTTCTGTAAAGGTGAGCTACAAAGCCATTCAGGGAATATTTCTAAATTTTTTTTTTATGATTCTCCCTTATAAAAGTAAATTCTAAATACTTCAGATAACCTATTGAAAATTATTTTGCACTTAGAGCTCTTTCTTGCACATTTTTATGACACGGAAGTACCATTTAAGATGTACAGTAATTTCCCAGTGATTTTCAGTGGGACTGTATGCAGTTACAAATGTTGTTGGACATGATTTGGGACTGTTGAACCGAGTCTACATGCAGATTAGGTTTCATGTTAGATTGTAATTGCCTTAAGCCAGTTGTACAGTGAGTAATAGCCCAACAGGGAGTACTAGCTCAATATATTTACATAACCTTCTTGAAAAAAACCCACCTTTATCTTTCTCAGGGGTTGCCTGGTAAGATTTACCTAATTTGCTCTCAGGTTTTTGCCTGCCAGTCATTGACTGAGAACTGTGCACCCTTAGTGCAATTCTGCATGCTCAGTCAGCACCTGAATGATGTGCATGCCATTACTTTGTAACATGAAGGGTATGTTAACGCCAAATATGTTTGATCCTTCATCAGTGAAAGTGTTTCTTGTCTCTGCTCTAAGCTGAGCTCAGTCTTCAGGCGCTGTTTTAAGCCATGAAGTCATTTTAGGGATCAGTTTTCAGTCAGGATGACTCCTGTTCCTCATATTACCAGTAGTTGATTCTTTAATCCTCTTTTACGGTGAATTCTTAATATTCCTGAGCAGATGAATATTCTTGGGGCATGGAAGGTGCTTGCTGGCTGAGAGCAGCTTTTGATCAATTCCTTTATAAAAAAAGCAGTGCTTGACTTGGGAGGAATGCAGTTGCACTCGAGGGGTCACAGGCTGAGAGTACTTAAGAGACCAAGGTGTGAAAAAGGGGAAAGTGGAAGGAAACATCAGGCTTGCTTGGATGCTTACACCATCTGTAAAGAATCCCACTCTAAGACGGAGGGGGTGGGGGAAGAAAATACATCCGTTTCTCTCCAGTTTATATCCTAAAGAACACAATACAAGTTCCAACACAGGAAGAAATTCTCAGGTGAAAAATTTTTCTCTCTCTTGCTTCTCCTGTATGAGTGAGAATTTCTGCTGAAGAAGAACGAAAGAGATAATTTAAGAAAAGATGAGCTAGAAAAGTTAGCAATCTCCCGGAATGTTCTCACGGAGAGACACGGTACTTTATACTTTGTACAGAGTATATCTATGCAATTTATTTGAAATTTCTGTTCACTGGACATTTTAGTGGATTTGATATGCATCTACTTATTTATTTTTGTCAATGTCCCAGCTCTATTTATACACAACACCTTCAAATGAAAAAGACTGATGTTGTCATTTTTTGCTTCTTTTCTCTAGGATATGTCTGACCCTTACATGGCAATGCCAACTTTTTCTCCCCTCTCTAGTTTAAATACCCCCAAAGTTATTAGGCTTCTAATGCATCCTCAGTGGGTCGAATTTCTGCAAATTTTTATTTGTAGTTATAGCTTATTATTATTTTAGTCTTGCTTTTTTTCTTCATATTCTAGTACATGATAAGTGGGTTTTTTTAACAGCTGAAGATTACTATATATTAAAAATTAAACTGCTTTCCTAGCATTTTCCCTTGTCATATTTCCCATTGGTTTGAGGCTTTTTCTCTTCCTGAGTGACAGTGAATATAGTCTAGCTACACAACTATCTATAATAATCTGTTTTGAATAGAAAACTATGTTCGCTTTTGAAATTAACACCTGCAGGCAATAGTTCTATTTCATAAAATCATAAGATAGAATATATGACTTGAATTATAATGCTGGGTTTAGTAGTTAAAAATATCCCTTCTTATTCATATGGGTCCAAGGCACTAGAAGACATTCATTGTAAAGTCTGAGAGGCATCTCTGTAATAATGATCATCTGAACTAATGAAAACCAAAATATCTAATGATATACAGATGAGGATGCCCTTATTCTATTTCTTTAACTTAGTCCAGCTCTGCTTCAATTATGTCACAGAACTACTCAAGGAATGAGATGACAGTAAAGATATCGATTGGTACAGCAATCATCCCTGTTTAGAAAGTTTACCTTTCAGTGGGAAAAACACATTCAGATCAGCTGTAAGAAAAGCCAAACAAAAGAGGAATAAATTCTTTGGTGCTGCTCCTAGGTTGTGCTGACCCTTCTGGGCCACCTTGCTTGCAGCTCAGAGAACCTGGTATCATGGAAACTGGTATGGAGTGTCTGTCACTCTACCTCTTCCTCCCCGACATCTCAGGCCAGGTATAACATAAACCTTATTACTTGTGCTCTGATATGTACAATTACACACCAGAAGTAAATCTGGACATTACAATTTAGTGGTTGATGAAACAAACTGATTGTACAGACAAAGAATTGCCCCAAATGAAGTAGTCATTCAGTTGCAGGTTTTAAATGCATTGTACATGTACAGACATAGATTTATGAGATATATTCTTTCCCTCTCCTTGAAGTCCAAGCTTACATTACGTCTCTGCTGAAGCTGGTACAACACACAGTTTAAAGTTCACAAATCTCAGAAAGTGCCAGTCTATAACTTTGCAAAAGCAGTCCTTTGGTTCTCTAGCGGTAGTGTACAAAGGCCTCATTAGATAAATGTTTCTGCCAACCAGTATTTCTTGGAAGTAGATTTCTGACCTGCAGTGCTGCGCCAACTAATTTGCTAAAAAATTCTACTCTTCATTTAAATGACATTGTTGACTTAAAATCTGACAATAAAGAAAAATTTCTGAAGTGGTTAGAGGTACTATCTCTTACCTTAATCTTCTTTTGACATTTCAGCAATTGTGTTCCTTCACCATGTTACCTCCCACCTCTCTTTTTTGTCATCGGTCCTTTGCCTCTGTTGTTTCTCAAAAACATGCTGATGCCAGAAAGCTGTCGGTTACTTATCTTTTTTCTGCTTTTTTTTTCATGATTCTCAATTTCTTGGTAGACGTAGTTAATATGGTTCCCAGATACCCTGTTTCATGCCTCAGTCATACCCAGCATTCTGAAAAGTCTTGAGGAATATAAATATTATATGTTGTAAATTGTGTAAACATGACCACTTTCTCTGCCTAGGAAAAAAGATTGCTTTATCTATATTTAGTTGTTTGAGGTTTTTTTTTTCCTGACAACTGCTGAGAGTATCCCTGATTACACCAACAGGCAAAACTTTTGTGTGCTTTAACGTGTGCCCAACAGTAAAGGAGCAGAGATGGCTGCACCTCCCACTGAGATCTGTACATCTTGTACAGCAGCAAAAATTGTGCACAAAACCCATTAGGCGCGAGATGCGATAGCGCGTTTTCAAAGTTCACTGGTCAGTGTCCCAGGAACATGCAGAGGTCAGCTTGTAGAACTGAGTAGGAGTGTAAGCTCAGGCCACTGAAATGTAGCCTGGATCTCTAATAAATATGAGTTGTCAAAGCATAAGGTTTATATTCAGTTTGAATGATGGCTTCATTGGGGAACTCAGCCCTCAATGCCATCTTGAGGCATTGCTGATTTGAAATGAGAATCATCGCTTCTAAATCACTGAATGCTCATTTCCTCAAACTCTGTTCCATGCTGACTCTTCTTAGTTTATGAGATCACAACCCAGTGTGACCTGGCTGCAGGCCAGGGAGCAGGATGGAGTTCCACGTCTTTCTGACTGCAAATTGAATTACTCCTCTTGACATAAAAGTCAAACCAAAGTCTCATCAGGACAGCACTGCCAAAGCAGTCTTAGTGTGATGTGTTGACATATGCCTGAATTTTGTGTTTCAAAAATTAGCTTTTTCTGTTCTCTCTATTCAAATACAGTACGCTAATATGAGCAAACAATTATGAATGCCTGCAGTATCCGAAGTGTCTTGGGATTAGGAACTTCTGAATTCCACTTATTTTACTGACTTTTATCTGCTTGAAAGTGCATCCTTGTCAATATGCAGGGTTCTTTTGAGACCTCTGAATACTAATTGCAAACTACTTAGAAACATAAGTGCTTCACAGACCATCCATGCCGTGGTCCGTCTCCTAATATTCACTATCCAGTGTCCAACTGCAGCTTATGTAGAAGTCTTCTGCCTTTCTGCCTATATACATTATTTAATTATTTACTACCTAATATTGTGCCTCAGGAATCAGGGGTTTTTTTTCCTTTTTTTTTTGGAGGATTAATTACTAATGTTGTATCTTTGAAGATATACGACACTAAACTAATTTGGAATGGAACAATTGCAACAATGTCTGTCATTTACATGGTTGCCTAGCAAATAGCATACCATGTGCAGTTTCTGGAGGGCATATTGTTAGTGACTCTGAAATATATACTTGCAGCCTGGGGATAGAGATGACAGTCAAACCTGATCCAGAGAGTAATCAGAAGGCCACCTGGAACAAACAGTATAAATGTAACCTTCTAATCAGTTAACCCCTGTTCACCTCGGTGCTGGTCACGGTAGAACATCAAGTACCAGAAGAACAAAATATTAAATATGTCAAAGAAAAACAGCCCAAGAATCTGGGCTAAATGTCTCTGTACAGCTAGCTACTTTCTCCTGCTACATCTTCAAAGTATGTTTTTGGTTTTGAGAGAGAGAAGAATACATGTGGGTTTTGTATTGCTTTTAGTTCCTTCTGTAACAACAACAACAAAATAGCTGTAATATTATGGTAAGATTTAGTCAGAAGTTATTGCTCCACCACAGACAAGGTTTCTCAAATGCAGTACTAACAGAAAGACGAACTTCACTCAAGTATTATTTTCCAAGAATTCAAGCAATGGTTTCCATTACCATGTACTTTGGTTTTATTATATTACAGTTTGAAGCACGATTTTGGTCTTCAGGGTTTTACATAAAACCTAGATATAATTTTAGCAGATACTAACTCCACCCAATTTTAGCTTCAGGTAGTCAACATGTTTATCATTCTAGGATATTTTCCATTCCATAACAGAGTCTTTTACCATCAAAGGCAGTAGATTTGGGCTTCATTCCATTTAACCTTGTAGGAAAAAAATTGCCAGTGCTCACTCCCTGGGTGAAAGCTTTGCTTATGGTGAAGGACCCTTTTCTGCACTTAGGATACTGCTACTCTTTGTTTTTCCCCAACTTTTACTTCATGGCGTTATGCAGCAACTTCTCTCTCAAAACAAGCATGGGAAGAACAGAAATATTACAAACAATACTGGCTCAAGAAACGAACTGGTCGCGAGCAAGCAACAACATTGCGGTAAGCCAAAATCCAGGAAACTGGAATTGCGCAGATGTCCCACAGTGCTGACACATCAGTTGGGCTCCACCCGGGCTGCTGCTGACTGTAGCTCTGGGATACTGAAACTTACCCAACAAGAGGCTCTAAGTTGTGCCACATTTTTTCTAGCAAACAATAAGGTGTCCACACTCACTCTGGGCAGGCTGCAGTTCTGCACATCTGTGTGCGCAGCATCGCTCAGAGCCACTTGGGCACGTGGGCAGGTGAGCCACGTTGTCAGGTCGGCCAAGGACCTTTTACCTCCCACAGCAGCACCAGTAATTCCTACAGCAGCAACCACCAGCGGAAGAGACAGCTGGGAAGTATAAAACCAAAGCTATGGATTTAGGTGAGTCACCCTAGTGACAACATGGTGAAAAGCCAACCCCAAAACCACGTCCTCTTCCATGCTCAAGTCTACATTGCCTACTCTAATTACTGCTATTCTGTGGAGAAAGTCATATTTTTCAGCTTTCTTTTGAATGTTGATGATATTATAGGGTTGAATACTTCTTGTGAGGATTTAGCAAGTTCATTTGGCAGTACTCAAGCAGTTAACAAAGCATTTTAAAATTAAGTAAAACAAATGCTTACATTCCTTCCTCTGTGAGGATAGTCTAGTTTCTAGAATTCAGGCGTGACATAACTGAGACACATAGGATGACATAGTCATATAAATTCTGTTTAAAAACTCACAGTGACATTCAAGAAAAAAAGAAAAACATTAGCACTTTTATATAGTTATAAGAAATTAAGTGGATAATTAAATTAAAGGGAGTAAATTGAATTACAGTGTTTTCTGTTGTGTGTGATTTTATGTGGTATATACCAAGAACCATAGATTTAATTGCACAAACAGTCCTTAATGAATTCCATACTTTTATCCTCCAGATGTAAAATAAAAACTTCAATATTTTTTAATATTTAATATTTAGCTTTCAAATAAATATTTTAAATTTTTATAAAATATGTTTTAAGTATTTTAATTTTTCAGATTAACCTGGATTTTTTACAAGTCTGTTTATACAAATCAGTAGTAGAGGATTTAAGGAGTTAAGGGTGATGGATTACAAAGCAAACAGTTTGCAGTGATATGCAGTTTTCAGAGTTCAGACTGGTAGACTGAAGAACCTAAAAAGGAAATCTTCTCTATTTAGTGACTTTCTAAAAGAATTTAAGGTTATTACTTGCCCGTGGAAAGAAGCCTAAGGAGACATAAATCCACAAGTTGGACTCTAACTATTCCAAACTCAAGGAAAAACCAAATAAGACTGTAGCTCTGGGGCCTGTCTGATACAAGCTGCAGAGGAATGATAGGAGCTGAAAAGCAGACTGTGCAGGAGATAATGTGAGCTCTGTTGTGACCCCAAAGGTCTGCTATGTCCTTGTCTCATGTGATGACTGAGCCTGTAACGAGAACTCTTTCTAACAACTTAGTCAACAAAGCCACAAGCAGAGTGAGGAGGTGCCAACACACAGACAAGGGTCTTCACCTATTCAGTATTTCTGCTGCTCCCCTAAATCCTTCTGGGGAATTCAGTGGCTTTGAGCTGGATTTGTAATATACAATTGTGGTAGAATTTCAGCTTGTGTTTTGCCCTATAACTCAATGATCTGAATCCCATTCTACTTGGACAAGCTGAAATAATTTCTTTTGATGTGTTTTGCACAGTTCTTCAGACTTTCATTTCAAAGTGTAAAAAATACCTCTTCCTCAAAGAAAAAAAAAAAAATAGGCAAAACTTTCTATCCATTTCAAAAGATCTTTCTTCATTTCGCAGTTGAGGCCGAACCCATTTTTTGCACTGCTCTATCTTTAGTGATGTGTGTCACTTCAGTCTCAGAGTTACCTTAGTTTGAAAGAAAACAGTGACTGACAATCAAGTTTTTAATTAAATGGGTCAATTCCATTCTACAAAATGTTATCTCCGAGCTCGTCTATTTTAGACAACTTTTCCAATTTGAGCTTTCTTCCAGGAACTGTGAATGAAGAACTAATTTCTGTTTCAAAGAACCAATTATTCTATTTGGTACGGAAGTATGCTAAAAGGCGGATAGCTATTTTCTCTTAAATTCAAGCAGTATGTCTAGCCAGTGGCGTCTTTATTGATAGCAAATCTGCAACAAGATAAAACATGTCTTCCAATTCTACTCTGGGTCTCATACAATTTCAATTCGCCTTCCAGTGCAGATAGATTAATGAAAAGTCAAGTATCAAGCTGGAAATAAATGTCTGAATTTATTTACTTCTGTCATTGTAATTTCTGCCATGCACTGGGATAGTTAATAGATAGTTAATAGAGGAGAGCATTAGTCCTGTCATGAAAAGGCTGGTTTAGAGGAACTTCATAGGGGAGCAAAACCTCAAGGAATTCTTTGCCAGTAGTCTGAACAATTGTCATTTACAGAGGCAGTAGTGTATTTAACCCCCAACTCCATGTATGTCTCTGAAGGCAGAGCACCTGCCGCCCCTACACTCACAACTCCCTTGTCTTCCCTCCTGCCAGTGAAGGTCCATGAGCTCCTCCATGAGCAGCACTCATCCTATTCCTGATTTCCTCATGGAAATGTTTCACGGTGAGAAGCATAAAATAAAAGGTTAAATACATGGATGAAGGTGGCACTTTTTTCTTGGGAACAAGTCCTTCAGAACTCATCCTCCAGAACTAAAAAAAAAAAAGGAACCCTACATTGAACAACCAGATCCCAGGATGCATGTGAGAATTTTTTGTGCAACGAAAATGACTGCTGTAACTAAAGGGGAGATGTTTTCATTACAGGTAGGGAAGCAGAGGGAAATATGGTAAGTCTCAGTTTATAACCATCTGAAAATTGTTTGATTTTATTTAATTGGGATATAAATCTCATCAGGAGTAGGTTCAGAGAAAGACTACAACTATGTCCACAATAACTGAACTTTTGTCCCATGGGAAGAGACCAAAATAATTTGCCTTCATTTTGCAAGTCATTAAAATTCCAAGTGGGTTTTTGAGGATCACCAGAGGTAAGAAGATATAGATAGTTAAGCTGAAAGGCAATGCTGCGCAAAGAGCAATGGGCCTATAACTGTCAACAAACTCAGGCTGGAAAGAAGTAGGTGTCCTGTCATCTGAGGGTAAAGAACCATTTACTTTCTCTATGCTAATAGTGAACAAACTCATTTTAGAGTGACTCACAGTTCTTTTATAAAAACAATTATATTGCGTAATTGTCTTGCAATGGAAAAGGAGACAGGAAGTTACAAAGTAGGAGCTTCTTAAATTCCTTTACTGCCTAATGACTTGTCTATATTATTTTTATTCTCCAGAGTTAACAGAAGTCTCTCAACCACTAGGCTGACCTGCTGCATGTGTAGGAGATGTAGGCAGGATATGTACATTTCCCTGTCTTGGTCCTTTTGTCCTTTCTTCAGCAGCTAACCCTAACTTTACACACAATGTCACATCAAGTCTGACTCCAGTTTCAAGAAGAGATTGATTTCTATGAAGGGAAAGGACAGGTGAATGCTATTGTGTTTTCACAAAGAGGCACCTCTTCTGCAAGACTTACAGAGTTGTCTGTTCCCACATGTAGATGGCTGCTTGAAAGGAAATCCTCCCTGCTCCTCTGGGGGATGAATGCTGCCACATCCTTCTCCAGAAACAAACACGCTACTTGTTTGAAACAAGTGCATGTAAGAAAAGGAAGTGCTGAGAGACCCACGATCTGCAACACCAGGGGGAGTTTTCTTTTTAATTGTTCAGTTCCAGCCATTTAGGTTGTTAAATATGGAGACAAGGAAAAAAAAAAAAAAAAGAGAATCAATAGCTTGTTGATCATTAGAGAATACAATAGGTAGTGTGAAAACCATGTGGAGTGAGTTAGAAAGAAATCATATAAGTAGACATAATCACTGCTACTTCTTTCTATATGTCAGTCTCTGAGAATGGTGTATTCCACCTCCCATTGCACATAGTATTTGAGCTGTCACTGCACTGAATAGAAAATCTGAGGAAGGTGTCAAAGCACAGTGTTGAAAAATCTATTTTGAAACTGAGAAGGAATGATTTCTGAAGATGTAAAGTAAGAAATTACTCCTCAGGCAATTCACACACAACCTGGTTTCTGAAACACTTTATAGTAAAAGCCACGTATTGTTGTAGGTAAAGGTATTCCTGCTCTCTACCACAACTTTCCTTGTTTTCCTTGGTATTAATTAAAATAAATATGTACAATTATGGTTGTATACAGGTGCACACACACACACAAAATCAACATTACAGTATCTTAAAACAGAAGTCGTCTGCTGACCCAAATATCTGAGCCACATGGTCAAAACTGGTTAGATTCTGTAGAAAATACTATAAACAAATGCAGGATATTTCTATTAAAAAAATACATTTTTCCACCAGGTCAAAACATATCACAGTGATGACAAACCTCCATAGCTCTAAAATAGACATGGAAACATGCTAATAGTCTTGTCCTAACTAGTTTACTGCACAGAGCTTAGCTAGAAGGCTATTGCCCAGGTTGAAAGAAAGATCAAGCCCATAGTGTAGGATGTGACTGTTTTCTCCCTCTCCCAAGCCAGACAGAAAGATGAAAATGTCTTTATTTTCAATAAATGAGGTTTAACACAGAGTGTGTTAAACAACCTGTTCTCTTTTTGCATAGGTTTCTCTGCTTCTATCACAAAGCAGAATTTGTCAGGACTGAATATCTGAAAGAAAGGGATTTTTCCAGTTGTAAGAGAGATTGCATTGCTTTTAGTACCAGCAGTCTTTAATGTCACACATCTCTGGCTTGACTGGTCAGGATTGTTTTATGTCCCAGTAGTTTCAAGGAAATACCAGGTCTGACCTTTTTGCAGCTCCCATTTGCACTGAAGAACTCTTCACAGGTTGTACCCTGATTTCTGTGTAGTAAGAAGGAAAATAAACTACATCTGGACAAAGGTAGTAGGCACGCTGTCAGTTTATTTAAAACTAACCTTTAGCTCTTGGCAGGAGTTTCTCAGGCTCTGAGGACTTATATCAGGAATGGACTTCTACAAAGCAAAAGGGAAAGTAATTTAGAAATATGACAGTGTCATGATCCTGGCCAGGTCCTGAGGCCACAATTGCAGTTGGAATAGTGTGCCCTGAATTAACAAACTAACTGGCAGTTGGGCTATTCAATGTGATTAACAGCTGTTTTATGGTTTGTCTGCCTCATTTGGTGTATATGTGTGCTGAAAGGCTGCTGTAGTGATGCAGGAGGATAAATAAAATCTCTGGGACTGTGGAAGAAAACATCTTCTTTTGTGTTTTAAAGGAAGCTGAAATACATGTAACATTTTGATCAATTACTTTAAACCTAGTTCAAAAGAATTAAAACACCCACCCTTAAAGTGGTCTTTAGTGTGACAAATATAATGACATGGCAATAAAAGAGAAAATTGTGACTTTGTTGTTGTGCTGTTTTGTAGTTCAGCAGAGAAAGTGCTGATGAGCACAAGAATGCATAAAAGAGGCTCGAGAATCTTGGCTGAGTCTCCATTAATAAAGCTTTATTGAAATACAAATATGCCACAAAAGTACAAAGCCAGCTAAAACATCTCACAGCTAAGTCAAGTAGACTAAGACAAAGCCATTCCACTGGATATTAGCTACCACTGAAGTAACTCACACTGCTAAAGAATTAGAGTTTCAGTTTGCTTGCACAGAGTAGTTAGCTGCTTTCCTCTCTTACTGGGGGCCTGTCACCCACACAATCAAAATTGATTGAACTCCTAGGACTCCTAAGCATGGCTTGCTTCTCTGCTTTTGCTCTTTTCCGGCAGAGACTTACTCTTCAATACAAAGAAGGCAGAAATTGGGCACGGGGAGGTGGTGGTTAGCAAATATTTTTTATTTGAGAGTTTATTTTTTAAGAAGCAGGTTTCTGTATTTTTCCCAGTTTCTCTTTTTGAATATGAGAGGCCTACATCTGTTACTCCTGCCTCACACTTTGGGGAAAAAAAAAAAAAAGCTATTACCTTCTAAAGGGTTATCATTTTCTGTAATTGGCACTTGAACATACATCTTCCTCAAAAAGTTGCATTTTACAGTCACGAAGCTGAAATGATTCCTTTTTTCTTGGAAATACAGAAAAAATAAAAACTAAAAACTTAATAAGAAAAATGAATTCTCTCTCTCCTTTTTTTCCAGTTTGATGCCGTGAGTCAGAACTGCTGTAAATTGTACTTACTCCTTGAAATTTTTTTTAACATTTCTATTTGTAAAAATATGTGCACATATCCGCAGTCCTAGAGAGAAATATAATTACTGTAAATTCCACAAATCTAATTCAAAAAGCCTCAACTTATTTATCCCATTGTAAGTGGGATAAACTGCAATTTTCACATTCTCATAAGGAAAAGTACCTTGTACCTTATTTGTTTATTTATTTGTTTTGGTGTTATCTCAGTAGAATGAGAAATCACTAGCACAAGGACTTAAATAGTTATGTCTTATAGAGTTTCGTTGTATGGGAAAAAGTGTCTTGCAAGACACAGTGACTTTTCTGTGACAAGGCACAGCTGCAGTTCAGTCACAGCATGAAGTGAATTTCTGTTTGACACTGGGAGTTTTCTGAACATCTTATGTGGCAGAACTAAAACCAAACTATGAAGACAGCGTGAGTGGAAGAACAGAGTAGTGGGAAACCTCATCAAGGCTGATAGGGTCTCTGGGATCTAGGAAACAGCAGATGAGTGTATGGATGGATAGAGCATGGATACATCTGTGTGACAAAGTGTCTCTGGCTCACTGTAGCTCAGCCTAGAAGCTTGTGACCTTCTCTTTTCCTGACAATTTGTTTGCTTGTGTGTCTGTTTTATCACAACATCCTCTGCTCTGTGTGCCTGCTGGAAACCCTGTGATGTAACACAGCCAGTTGAAAACACACTGGGATTTCCTTTGCCAAGGGAAACAGCCTTCCTGGGAACTAGCCTGGGATGTGTTACAGGGAAGTTTTCCTTCCTTTAACCGCCTAGAAAGCAGAACATGGCATAATCTTTTGGGGGTGGCAATTGTTGCAGATAGCCATCGTGCATGCATTCATTGACCCCACATGACATACAATTAAATAAGTATATCATAGTCTGAAGGAGTAGCAGACACACTGAAATAGCTTTTCTGATGGCAGTGAAAGTGTGACAGAGGAGTCTGTGTCTCACCCAAGGAGCTCAGAGACATGTAGAGAGTTGGAGTACAGTCCCACAAAAGCAACTCAAGCAAATAATATCAGCACTATTGACAAGATCTTTCCTGCTTCCTCTAATTCTATTTTCTGCATTGAGACTGTGCAGCATGTTATCCTGGCTGACTTCAGGACTTGGTAATGTCTGCTGAGGTTGTTAATATGTAGTTTATTTTATGCTCGATACATGTAATGCTTTTGTGAGTACAGCTTTATTAATGACAAGAGTCATTAAAAAAGAAATTTACTGAACTAGAAAATTATATTTTCACAGACTGGTCTTGTTATTTTGGTGAATGTAAATAATATGGCCCATTACATGTGACAGTGAAAAATTATATTGGCTCGTACCAAATTGTGCTCCATTCTCATGTTATGATAATGCTGAAAATATTTTCATTATAGATACAGACAAAAAAAAGGTTGATCCTGAGGAGCTTCTTAGACAATTTGTTTCACCTTTTTATTGTACCAGAGTATTTGAAATTTTTGTGGATTTTACATAACATCTTGATTTTAGTCTTTGTATGTACATGCACAGGTATTTTTACTTTGGGAAACTTCTGACAGATGCTGAAGAGAGTAATTCTTTCCCTCAAAGAAAAAAAGCCTGGTCAAAAAAATTACTCCAGAAACATTCCATTGGTTTAAGAAATTATAATCTTTGTTGTTATAATAACCCAGCAGTTTATGCAAATGTTCCTTACCTGTTTTACTGCAAAACCAGACAATTAAGTCTAAGCATCTTGATTTCCCAAGTGATCTTGTGACAATATTCCAAATTTCATGAGTTTTTTCTTCTGGAAAAACACTGTAGGGTTTGACCATAAACTTAGAAAAGTCCTCAGATGGTTAGAACTTGTTTCTCTCTGGTAGCTGCTGTCAATGTACAACTTGGATGTTACATACACATAGCTTTCTAAACCTAATGACTAGACTTGCCTTTAAAAAATTGAAATTATTTATACTTTGGTTGACTTCGGTATTTTAAGCAAATTAATTTCACATGATAGTATAGCAGAGGCCAGATTGAAAACCAATCAAAGACAGTCAGCATCTCTCTTTGCCTCCAAGTAAATTGCAGCAAAGCCAGACTGTTTAGATGTGTAATGGTTTTCTAACTTAAGTGGCTTTTGAAAGCAACCTTTTTACTTCAATAGAATTAAGTTTGATAAAATTATCTTGTAAGTTATATAAATAATTTAGTTGAAAATGTACTTTCCTAATAGATTCACTGTCTGACAAGACGACAACTTTCTTTCCAATGAAAATGTTGAATATATGTTTTCAGAATATGTCATGCCTTCCTGCACAGGGGAAAATGCCCCTAACCATGAGGTAGGAGTTTTTCTTCTGACAGAAACATGAAATTTTTTCTCAACTGTTATTAAATTCATTCCTGTAAAATCTTGGCTAAACAGGAATTTTAGCTTTAGAACTAAAAAAAAAAAGTAAGAAAAAAAAGTAGCTCTATGAAGTTCTGACGTCTGTGAAAGGCATAAGCAAGGCTTATACTTGATGCTGCTAAAACTTACATTCAGATAGAGACAAGACTGTGGGAATCACCATTATTAGAGGATACAGCATAAGTGTTTGGAAGCAACACAAGAAGTAAGCTAAGAAGGAATGATGCGTGAGTGTTGATCTGCACTGCAAACTAGGTTTGAAAAATTGCTTTCCAGTGGGGTTGCAGGTGGTTTGCAGTACTCTGATGTACTAAGAAAAACAAACCTGATAGCAAGTAGAGAGAGCAGATACTCCAAGACCTAAAGAATTCCCTGACAGGGAAATTTGAGGCAGTGCTCTCTGGAATTGCTGCTATACTTAGTTAATTAACTGAACTTGTCTTACTATCCTTGCTGTGGCTACCCTGTTATAAATCCTGTCACAGTGCACCTGCTGGGTCGCAGCTCTGGTGAGCTGGTCTGAGAAGGGCAATTGAGCAATTTGTATTGCTTTGGTGACTGTGGACTCTTGTGTAGCTGTACTAATTTATGCCATTGCCCTTGGAGAAAAGCAGAATAAGGGGAAACAGAAACTGTTTTGTTCCTTTGTCCTTTGGGCTTTCAGAAGCTTAATGCACAGCGTGTGCAAGAATTATTTTGTGGTGACAAAGACACAGGAGGGAACTATCTCGAAGGCCCTGTGAATAGTTGGGAGGGGGTGTTACAACACTGTGAAATATGTTAATGAAATATTAAGTATTCAGACACAATTTGTTTACGTTTCATTCTTTCAGCTCTTAGAGAAGCAGTTTCTAGGGAAGAGTGTTACATGGCACAATTTGTATTTCCTTGAATTAGGATTTGTTTAAAAAGGCTGATCGGGAATGCAATTTTTAATGTGACCTTTTGCTTGTGTAACAACCTCAAAAGCAGAATTTAGACTTTGTTCTTATATAGGTCTGAAGCCATCAGAAAACAAGTTATACAGTAAGATATTTTTGTTCCTGCAGAAAGGAAAAATAATAATACATTCACAGACTGTGTCCAACTCTGGCCACTTCAGCTCAGCAAACAAATGCAGTGGTATCAGAGAGGAATAACCGATTATTCAAGACAGGATAAAAAAATTCAAATCACGGCACTTAAAAGACTTGCATAATTTGGATAATGGAGTGAAAAAAAAAGGGACACTAGAAAGACGTGTGAATGCTCTGAATAGGTTCCATGTGAACCATGACATGGGTCAGAGTCCTTTGAGGATAATATAAACAATTATCCTACTATTTATAGCACTTTATTTTGAAAGGGATAAAACAAGTTATATTTTTGGGAATAACTAGTTTCTATCTGAAAAGTGTAAGAAAAAACCTATCTTGGAAATCTAAATAATTTCTACCAGGTTTAGCCTCATAATTACAAAAGTATTTCCAAAAGAAGGCAAAAGATATTTTGCTGATTATGTTTGTAAGGTACTCTTTTTTACAGATGGATCATGGATCAATGCAGAATTGCTGATTTAGGTACCTAATAGCCTCCATTATCATTGAGTGCATTGAAAATCTTAATATTTGTCCATATGAGAGGCAAGGAACTACCTCACTCTACAAATAGGAAGATAAAGTTTTGAATAAATATCTAAGTTACTTGTCCAGCATCATGTATGGACTCTGGCAGGTTGGAGACTCAGTGTCACAGTTTTTCAGCTCCCCAGCTTGTTTCTTTATCCAGTGGGCTACCTGAAGATGGTATGAGGGTGGTTGTTAGAAGCAACCAAGGGCAGTCACAACACTCAAAAGCAGACCTTGTCCTGCACATTTGTGACTCTTTAGAAAGCTCTCCATGTGGGAATACCACGAGTCTGCAGGAAGCACACAAGCTCAGGCAGTGGAAGCAGCTCTCTGCAGAATCCCCTGTGTGCAGCCAGTAAACATCCCATAGGGAGCCACTACAGTTGGTTTGATAATCTCTGCCTGAAGAGCCAGAGCTCTTTTTATCCTGCATTTCTCATTATATATGGCCTACAAACGTGTCCCTGCATGCACAAGGATGAGGACAGTGATTCAATTCATGATTATAGATCATAAATTTAGTGAAAGTACATAGAACACTTTGGAAACACTTCGGAAACCCTTCTTATAAACAGAAATATTTTTTTTTTAAAAAAACCCTAGTCTTTGACACAAGCAAATCAAAAAGCAAAGAAGTAAAACTCTATTATGAGGATCTGTGCATCTAGAAATTGTGGAATTAGGTTTCAAAATGTAGTTATAAATTAGTCAGAAAAAATAATAGAGTGAAATAACATGTTTAAAACAACCAAACCAAGTTTTGAAGTAGTGAAGGAAGGTTGATAACTCTTTCAAAGATCTACTTAACGTTCATTTAAATGGTCTTTCATGAATTATAATGATGTTTGTCTCTAAAGACAGTTTTGCTCTCAGTATGCCTAGCATCAAGAATTTAGGAACACTTTTATTTTTCTTTGTAATTATTTTAGAGATGTAGAGTGTTCTGTTTTCAGCAACGACTGGGAAAATAAGATGAAAGTGACCTTTGGAGAATCAATTTTTATAAGCTTTGTGTTGGTCTTCAAAAATATATCTCTTTGGAATAGCTATTTAAGATTCTGTTTTTCAGTTAATTGAATTCAACATAATATTTTCAAAAGTTCTCTTTTCTGAAGCATTGCTGAGAGTTTTGTCTATTGATTCTAAATGTGTGTGCAGTGTGCAAAAATATTTCAGCCGTATGGATACAAGCTAATGGTGGTGGAAGATGAAAATGAAATAGAGGTAAGAAAACTGAACAGGAAACCCGCTGAAAGCTTAAGAACAGAGAAGGCAAATGCAGCCACATTACTGGTATAGTTCAGGGAGTGCCTGGTAAACCTCACTGACATGTGTACATCTTGTTTCTGTGTGGCTCCATTTTGGGGTGGTTTTGCTATCTCTCTTCATACTTGTCTTTTATTTAAGACAGAAGTAGGGCCTGTCAGCAGAGAAGGAGTTGTGATGCACACTAGTAAGGGTTTTCTGATTTACGGCAATGTACCACAGACTGTCAGGATACAAAGGACAGGACCTATTCATGCCCAATTCTCTTCAACATCTTCATTAATGACCTGGATGCAGGACTTGAATGAATTCTAAGTTTGCCAATGACACTAAACTGGGAGGAGCTGTTGACTCTCTCGAGGGCAGAGAGGTCCTTCAGAGAGACCTCGACAAATTAGAGAGGTGAACAATCATCAACCTATGAAGTTTAACAAGGACAAGTCTGGGTTCTGCACCTGGGATGGGGCAACCCTGGTTGTGTGTATAGACTGGGATGTGAGAGGCTGGAGAGCAGTACTGCCGAAAGGGACCTGGGGGTCCTGGTCAGTGGAAAGTTGACTATGAGTCAGCAGTGCCCTGGCAACCAGGAGAGCCACCCATGTCCCTGGGGGGCATCAGGCAACACATCACCAGCCAGTCGAGGGAGGGGATTGTCCCTCTCTGCTCTGCACTGGCGTGGCCTCACCTGAAATATTGTGACAGTTCTGGGCTCCACAAAAGGCGTTGAGGTACAAGAGAGCATCCAAAGGAGGTTCATGAGGATGGTGAAGGGTCTGGAGGGGAGGCCTCATGAGGAGCCCCTGAGTGCACTTGGTCTGCTCAGCCTGGAGAAGAGGAGACTGAGGGGAGACCTCATTGCAGTCTTTGACATCCTCATGAGGGGAAGCTTAGGGGAAGGTACCAACCTCTTCTCAGTGGTGACCAGTGACAGGCCTCAAGAAAATGTCACGAAGCTGAGTCAGAGGTGGTTTAGGATGGATATCATGAAAAAGTTTTTACCCCAGGGAGTGACTGGGCACTGGAACAGGCTCCCCAGGGAAGTGGTCACAGAACCAAGACTGATAGAGTTCAAGAAGCATTTGGACAATGTTCTCAGGAACATGGTGTGATTATTGGGGTGTCCTGCACAGAGCTAGGATGGACTTGATGATCCTGATGGGTCCCTACCAACTCAGCATATTCTATGATTATATGCTACAGTGTGAATTTAGCTGCAGCATGTGTTCTGTAAGTCTTGTGTGCTGTTATTCACTCGAGTGGTTGTGTACCTGGTGATTGTGGATGCACTCTTATTGCACTGAGAGAAGAAAGCAGGAAAGTGCTTAATCACAACCAATGAACATATTATTAAATCCCACTAAAGGCAAAGGGGTGTATATGATTAAGGGCTTTTCTGTTTCAGAGAGAAATTTAAGCATGTGTTTATGCTGCTCTTAGAGTAGTTTCAGTAGGCAACTGCTTTCTGTATAAATATGAGACACACAGTCTTTCTGCAGTAGAGCAGAGACAATCTGCTTTATTTCATTTAATTTAAGTGCAGACTTTGGGACCTGGCACGTTGTCAATAAAGCCTCTCAGCAAAGTTTAAGAATCCCTGTATGTTAAGAAGTTTGAACAGAACAAAGAATGGACAGGAAGGAATTTCAGACTTAAATATTTGGAGTAAAGAACAAATGGTCAAAATTTTGTCTCTGTGACAAGTCAGAGACAAATGTTTCTTTTCTTTAACACGTCTCCGTCCTCTGCTTTTCACAGCTAGAGGCAGAGAAGCATTAAGAATTTGAATATATATGACTTAGAAAATATTTTAAAACATTGAAAGAAAACAAGCCTGTATTATTTCCATAACTGCTGCTACATAAATTTACTGGATCAGGTAGTGTTTGGTTTTTTATTAAGAGTGATGGTTAAGTATCAGGCTTTCCAAGACTGTTCTGTTCTGTTATCTCCTTTACTTCCAAATATCTCCAAAATACTTCCATAATCTTAAACAGTAGAGATTTCTTTGTTTTTCTTTTAAATTTGTTTTCTGTAAAATCCATGTCTATAGTTGCTCATGAAAAAGAGATTTTACAGTCTCAGAGAATGCAAGGAGTAGTAAAAAATGCATCCAAATTACTCTGTGTAGTACTGTTTGTATTATCTTTTAAAAGGCATGAAAAATGATAATGGTATAGGCCTCATTTCTAATTTTCTTTCCTTAAGCACATTCTCTTATATAGGAATTTTGAAGACTCTGACGATGAGTTAACTTGAGCTCAGTTAGAGATGAATCCCACGGTTGCTTTTTGCATGGGAACAGCCCTGTGGCATAACTCTGCCCTCTGTTTTTCAAATTCATTAGAGAGCTTTCAAAGCAGACACAAGCATAAAGAAATTTGTATGCCAGAAATTTGAAATCCAAGAAAATATCCTTCATATCCATTTCTGAAGAAGCCCTGATTTTCAGTGCTTCTGGCAGTGGAGCTTTTGCTGCTTTATTGGTTCAATTGCAACAATGAAAATGGAATATTTGGAATTTTATTCCTGTTTGTCTTTAAAAAAAAAAAAAAGACAAAAGAACGCAAGAAGACAAAGAAACCAGAATAAGCCTTTCTTGTTTAGGTAGGATAATATACCTGCAATCCTCTTGTACTACGCATGTGTTACAACCTAGCAGTTTTGAGAGAGTATTTCTGTTAAAAGCAGTGCTTCACAATTAGGCCTTTTAGTTCTTGAATTGATCAATATATTTCTGATCAGAAGTGCATGAAAGGGCAGTGCATCAGTCTACAGATTCATGCTTGCAAACGTGAGAACAACTTTTTTTTTTTTTTTTCCCGCACACATTACACCGAATGTGATTTGTCTCATCTTTATTTCAGTGTTGCTCTTGGTGGTTTTTCCTTTCTTCCATCTTTCCTAGCCGTGCCTCTTTTATATATTGCATCGAATATGAAGAAAAAAATCTTTTCATTATGAAAGGAACAGGATGCTTAGAACTTCATAGACAAGAAGAAACGTAGGCTAGAAGAGGACTTGCTCCTGCCTGTTTCCCTGCAGCACCTTGCTTTCATGACCTGAATAGCATCATTGAAAATCTTCTCAAAGCTCTGAAAGAAGGAAGAAAATAACACCGTGTCTTTTCTGCTTTTCAGATTGTGGCCTTGAAGACAATTTGTAGTGCTTAGATAACTGTTACTTTCTATTCTTTTTAGCCATTGTGATGTCTACCTGGTGTTAAGGAATGCAGAATTCCATGCAGAGGTGGTCGTTAGCTTCTACACAATTTGCAAATATTTGTCAGTAATGTTTTTTCTCCATTTTACACATTTTTTTCCTTAAGATGCATTTCCTTAATATCTCCCTTTCTTATCACACAAGAATACATACTCGTACCACAAGCAGACCCAAAATATATCTATCAATTTTGAAAATATCTGTACAATACTCTAAAAATTACACCACAAAGAGACAATAGTAAGTAGGTCCCTTACTTCTTCATTTAGATGCAGAAAACATGTATTGTGGGGTAATTCAGATTTTAAGGCTCACTGCACATTTGAACTAATTTGCACACGTTCTTTAACCTTGTGTCATTAATGAGTGATATTGTCCACCTGAAGAATCACCGTCAAAGGTGTTGGCAAAAAGCAGGTTTTCAAATGAATGTGTGAAAGTGCAGTTTTAACAGAGTTCAGTGGCAAGGTTCCTATTATTTACTACACAGATGAAGCATACAAACAAAAGTCAGATGAAAGTAAATTTAGAGTCATTTTCATTGATCCAAATACAAAAGATAAGGGTGCAAAAGGATTTAGCGCACTTAATCATTCACTAATTAATTATAAAGTGATTAAATAGGATTTACTACAATTGTAATAATGGTTTATCATAAATTCATGATAAAACAGGCCATCAGGGGATGACTGATTATCCTTTGTTTTCCACCTTGGTCTGGCAGCTGATGTTCCTGTTATGGTCAGTGCTGTTCCTACCTGTACCACTCAAGAGCACCTGGTAAGGTCAGGGACACTTCACCACCCAACTGGTACAGTCAAGACTTTTCAGGAGCTCCTGAGATCACAGAGCAGTCCCAGTGGTGGTGTGGTGGAGGGATGCACCATCACACCTTGTTTCTTAAAGGTGTGAAACATATTTTTTACATTTGTATTTGTCTGTCTTTACCCTCTTGTGAAGAGCATTGCTGAATAATGTCTGTGAGATCTTATTGAAGCTCGAGGTCTCAAACTTGTTCAGTTTTGCCAAGCTAAATGAAAATGTTGGCCAAAGAGAGTGAAGGGATCACTTCAGTTGCCCTCAGTGAGGGAAAGGCAGAAATGCCAGCACTTGCTTTACAGTGAATCAGTGAATAGACATTGGGAACCACCATCACTCAGCTTCGGGATCAAAGCCTGGTTTGATTTCTGAGAAACAATCTAGGTGAAAGATAGAAAAAAACCCTCAAACCCTCTAGTTTTAAAAAGAGGCTGTAGAGTTGGGACAAAGCATTTTCAACAATCATTTCTCATAAGCCTGGAAGGAGCTTGTTTAATCAGGTTACATCTTCTACTTGATGTAACTGTTACTAAGATTAGAGGCTTCTTAAAAGTAAAGCATGCAGACACTGAAAAGTGCAATTTTACAACTGTAAGAAGCATTTCTCTTAAAAGTCAGAGTATGGCTTTTATTGATGCTGCCAATCACAGGAAGAAAGAAATTAATTTCTTTTGTGTCACATCTAACTACATTAAAAGAATACGTTTTAAGACTCTTGACTCATTTTTTCCTCTACCCAGGAGATGAAATTTAAGATGCTAATAGTTTGGAAAATATAACTTGGAGAACATATGACTTTAATCACTTCTGGTCTTGGCTTGTGCTTAGAGAATTTTAACTGAAAAGCTTGACTGTTCTCTGGAAGATTTTTATGCTTAGTTCTGGTTTGTTGGTTTTTGTTTTTTTTTTTTTTTTTCAGTCATGTGGTTTTGACTTTCATTTTAGACCTTGGTTTTCTAATTTATGTGTACTGTTGTCCAAACAAACTTTGTACGTGTCAATGTTATTCATCTTCATCATTCAGATTCACAAAAACTGTATCTTCTGGAAAATTATTTTTAAGAAGTCATCTTTTACTTCTGTAATTGTAGTGTGTGAACCATGTAAGAGCATGTGCTGTTACATGAAATGTAGTCCCAGCACTTTAAGTTGAAAGGCAGCTCAGGTACAGATGAAAACTGTGCTGTCCCATGGTACATGAAAGGCAAATGCCTTTAGACTCAGCAGTCCAGTGCTGGAGAGGCAGAGGTGAGGTCAGAGTTGGCATAAATCTACGGCATAGTTTTTCTTTTAGAGCTGTAGAATTGTTAGGTCATTGCACACAATACAGGACCTCTGAGGTAAGCAAAACTAACCAGCTGCCATCACAAATGATGCCCACTGCAGTGACTTTCATGATCTTACAGAGGACAGTGTTATAAATAATTAGGGGCTTGGTTTGTTTTTTTTTTTTAATCTCCACTGATGGTTACTGGAAAGCTGATCTACATCCAAAATGTTCAAAGATCTAAGCATTAGAAACCTTAAAATTTCAGTAAAATGCACTTACAAGAATCTCTTTTGAATATGCAAATATTATCCTTTTTTTTTTAATAAAATCTTCTGTCTGTTTGATTTTTTTTTTGTTTTGGTTTGGTTTTTTTCTTTTCTTTTAGTGGACTAAATAAAAGTATTAAATAAAATCTAGTCATTGCTAATAGCTCGTCTGATATCTCCGCTTCAGTCCCAGTAGTTACATGTAACAGTCCCTTCCTTTAATACTTCCTTGTCTGCACTTTGATTAATCACTTGCATCTTCTTCAATTGGGCTAATATTTCACAAATTTTCACTATCTTAAATATGTTAAAAATCCAGAGATGGAAGAATTGCTGCATTTCTATTGTTTGTAAAGCTTCTTTAAGTAGCAAGCCATCTAAGTCAGTTTCTTTTAGGTAAACTGTGTTACATTTTATCCTCATTTCCCCCTTACATCTGATTTGCAACTTTTGCCTCAGAATTTATTCCAAAAATATGCATACTTTAGACATCAGATTCCCAGGTGTAATAATTCCTCAATCTCTTTGTCAATTTTTTATTGCTTTAAATACTTTTTTCCTTTAATTCACTAATCCCAAACTAGATCTGTGTTACCAGCATTGACATTTGTTTTGCTGTATCTTTCAGATTTCTGTAGAGTTTCAGGACTTTTTGTTTCTCTTCTGGTCATCTCAACACCTCTGTTTTCATTATGCATCTTACCTTTATGTCTTCGAAGGTTCCTTGATGAAAACTGAGAGTATTAGTCCGACTTTGGAGACTTGCTTAGATTACCTTTTCTGGCTCTGTGCTTAGGAATCCCATTTTTTTGTAATTTATTTTTGTTTCTTTAACTGTTTCTTTTACTTCATTGAAAGTCTCTCAGCTTGACTTCTGGCAAGTCTTGCTTAAGCCCTACATTACTTGATAGTTAAGATAAAGCTTGCTAATTGGTGCTTTTCCTGTTCATAAACCCAAAGTTTCTTCCTGATGTTTTTATTGGAGTCATTAGGCTGGGTGTTCTTCCCTCATGTTTTTTTTTTAATCTGCTTCTTTGGCATAAAGATCTGGAGATTTCAAAACACATGGAGATTTCAGTTTTCCGTCTTTCAAATCCCTGCACTTCTTGGCACAGTGCAATGCAGCAGTTAATCTTCACAGAATTACAGAAAGACAGAATGACAGGATAGGGAAGGTTGTAAGGGACCACTGGAGGTCATCTAGTCCAACTTCACTGCTCAGTCAGGATCCCCTAGAGGAGGGTGCACAGGACTGTGTCCAGAAAGCTCTGGAATATCTCCAGCGAGGGACACTCCACACCCTCTATGGATAATCTGTTCCAGTGCTCAGTCACTGCACAGTGAAGAGGTTTTTCCTCATGTCCAGGTGGAACTTGCTGTGCATCACTTTCTGTCTGTTGGCTCTTGTCCTGTTGTTCAGCACCACCAAAAAGAGTCTGGCTCCATTCTCTTGACATCCTTCCTTCAGGTACTTATATGCATTTCTAAGTTGATAAACTACTTTCAGAGTTCCAAATGTATATTCCTTCATAAATCAAATTGAGCCAGATCATAATGACTCTGCCCAAACTAAGAATGTCTACTGTAATTTTTGGAGTCTCCTCAGGATTTATGAATTTGAAAGAAAACAATCTTTGATTTTTATAGTGAGAATTTAGGGAAAAACTGACAGTATTTTATTTCAACCAATGTCTGATGTTATCAACATTAGATAAAATTCCAACAAGTGGGCTGCATGTTGTTCAGACTTCAACCTAATCCAAAGCAGGACAGAAACGACAAACCATACTAGAGCATTCCTGCTTTTGACATCATCAGTGATGCCCTAATACAGTTCTCGAGTTTCATTCCTATTATTCTTCAGTATGAAAGACAGAGGAAGATATTAAATGACAGCAACCGAGTGTCTAATACATATTCATTCAAACTCCTTTCTAGAAAATGTACAAAGTACCTTTATGGATGTTAGGGAACAAAGAAAGTATCTTCATCCTCATTATTAGCAATCTCTTCTACTATTTAATCTGCCAAATGTGTTGCAATAACAATCTTTTAAATCTGTGTTTCCTTATAACTAGTTATCTACTCTCCACTTGTAAAATTTCTTCTTTTGCTTTCCTTCTAATTTTATTCATAGTCCTGTTTTCTGGAAAAGAAATGGTATGTCATCTTCTATCTTTGCCCACACCTTCAGATGCCTTGCAAAGGAAGGATTTTAAAAATAATTACTTCCTTTTTAATTAAAAGTCAACATCTATTGGAGTCAGCTTCAGTTCTTTCACATTACAAAAGCACCAATTCCTTTCCTGTTCTGTTTTGTTTGTTTCAAATCCAGCTAAAATGTTAGTTATATTTCCCTGGCTGGCAGTCTTCCAGTGTAACAGCAATGCTCAGAAATTGATTGAATAGCTCTGTCATTCTAGAGAGCAAATTAAATCAGAAATGCACCTTTCTAACTGTTGCGCCCTTAATTTCCTTAATCTGCAACCAGTGCACAGGAAACAGTTCCCAGTCCAATTATCTGAAACACTGAGATCTTTAAAAAATGCACAAGGAGCTCAGGGGACACGCAACTTGTGGTACTGTGGAGTGGCTCAAGCCAAAACTAACATCTCTGCATGACATTTAATGCACGAAGCAAAGCAAATAAAATTAAGGTGAAAATTTAACCTTTTTTTTCCACCTATGTTTTGACTGGGAAATTAACAAGTTGTCTAAAAGCGCTTAGTGGAACTCAACTACATGAATTTAAGAGAAGGAAACATTACATAAACCTCATAACACTAATTACAGGGCGATGGCATCATTAACATTATTTAAATAATGTAGGCTGTAGTTCAGAACTTAGCAGTTACCACACTTTGCCACATTCGGGGTGCTGACCATTGGACAAGGCCCACCATGTCCTCATAGATCCTTCCTGCAGGGGAAAAGTGTGAAGGACACATCTGCAGATGCTCAGACTGCTGCTCTTTGTAGTAGCACCACTGGCATCCACAGCGCCCCAGTGGGCACAGCTGCCCTCTTTCCACAGCGTTGTACTTGCCCACCCAGCCCCAAACTTCAGCAAGCTGGCTGCACTTCAGGTTCCTGCGAGATTTTATAAATAAAGACTCAGACAGAGCGAATCTGGTTTGTGAATCTTAGAAGTTCTTTTCTGCATTTAGCCAAAGTACTTTTCTCGGCTGTATCAATGGGACACAAAAGGAAAAATCCCAAATGGTGAGGAAGAGTCCCAGAACCAATGTGGTGAGTCCTTAACATCCACATCTCCACAGTACTGTTTACATCTTCTTCCACTTTCGAAATATGCTGTTGGAATAAATACACAGTATCTCCTTGGTTTAAAGGATGAATATACACCTATCAGCATATATCAAAGACTTTTTCTGTCTAAAGTACACTATTCTTCTATTACAGCATCTATTGACTTTTTACCTGTTTGAAGTCTGTGAGTCTCTCTTAGTCTGTTAAGGTTAGAACTTCTGGAGTATTTTATTTTCTTTCTCACACACTTCATATATAGATCTCGATGTCTTCTGATTGGAGAGACTCCAGTCCCATACTAGCTGGTAAATTAGAGGAGGAGACTTATTTCTGTCATCCACCAAGGAAAGTTCAACAACCTTTTCCCCACAGCTTTTCTTTTGAATCATATGAACTTTTTGATATAAAAGATATATTGTATTTATAGCATTTTACTTCCTGCCTCTAGCTTATTTCAAATGCAGTTTTGATTCTTTTTTCCCTTGCACAGATGAGAAAATACTTTATGTGGGTACATTTACAGTACTTCACAGTACTGAGGTCAAAAGTCTTGCAACTCTGTTCTGCCTTAGGAAGAGAAATTTATTCTTGAACTACACAGTTTACCATATATGTTTTCATATTATTTTTATAAATTATTAAATATTCAGATGCCTCTGAGTAATGAAGGTAAGCAAACGGAATGCAAACAATCATGTAGTGAACAAGGAGAGTTTCATTTCCTCCCATCTTTCATCTGTTATGAAGAATTCTCAACTTTTCAGCAGTTTCAGGAAAATAACCCAGATGGGAGTTGGAGGGGAAAGGTCATTTACTTGAACTAATCTATAAGGTAGTCCTTGGACTGCCATAGTTGATAACTCTTGATTTAATGCAACGTGTCTTTGTTTTATAAGTTTGCGTTCATCTACTTTTGTTTAGGAATAATCCATGCAGAAAACACAGAAATAATTCTACAGTAGAGCTGGGCTATTGGATTTTTTTAGGTTGAATATTAGGAAAAGGTTCTTAATGCAGAGGGTGGTTGAGAAGTGGAACAGGCTCCCCAGGGAAGGGGTCACAACACCAAGGCTGACAGAGGTGGTTCAAGAAGTGTTTGGACAATGCTCTCAGGCACATGGTGTGATTCTTGGGGCTGTCCTGTGCAGGACGAGAAGTTAGACTTCAATGATCTTTGCAGGTCCCTTCCAACCCAGGATATTTTATGATTCTACGATACTATGACAGCAAAGAACTTTAAAATGAGAAGTCTCCTCCCCATGTAATCAGAAATTATCACCTGTTTGGCTTTTAATTTTTAGTAGTTAGGTAGCAGCATAGCAAACTGCTTCTTAAGCCTATCATTCAACAGTGTGCTCTGCCCCATACAAGGCCATGCAGTGACATTTTTGGCATTTTCTAAGGAGGAAAAAAGAAGAAATAGAATTATGGTGGGCAGAGGTTATTTTTCTTTTTGCAGTCAAGAACTATACAGTAAAAACACCTTTTTCAATTATTTTGAGAGCAAGATGTATTTAGGAACACCCAGTGATGCTGATTTGTATCAGCTCCCAGTAGCCTTAGTACAAATTGTACATGCTGATCAGTGACAGCACACCTTTCAGAATTGACTTTTAGAATTAAAGGGAAACAAATTATAAGCAGGCAAAGTGTTTCACCTCATGTATAGCCCTTCTCACTGCTTCAGAAAGTTCAAACTGTTGTGGCAATGTTGGAAGCACAGTCTCATTACACTGAAACTCCTCGCAGCTTAGGAAATTCCACATTTCTCCTGTCCTAAACCTGACATTTCGCTAAATGAAGATAAACTACACACACATTAGCAGCTTGTATGTGCATTACTTTGCCAGCCTGTTTCAATTAGAATAAAGATCAGACACGAGACATTTCAGAGAGTTTTTGTTCAGCATACTGTAACTCTCAGATTGGAGCCAAAAATACTACACCCAGTGCATTTTTACAGAAAAATAAATGATCATCTGTATGTATGAAAACAATGAGAATTTAGCAAAGATAGTCCACTCCAATGAATTAGACTACAGGATTTGTCAAGCAGCCTTTCATCATGCATTTTGTCCATTGTCTTCATCAATGTAGCACAGCAAAGTGATTTCACGAGCATCCATTTCTTATCTGTCCTATGGCATAGCCACATACTGATAGGTGTAATGTTTTTTTGTTTAAAAATAATTTATAATTTCACTTTTCTGCACTTTTATTTTATGTCTTTCGAGGGAAAATAAGGAGGAAATAATTATTAATTTTGAAAATTGTTAATTAAGAAAATATATTTCTTTGTAAGTAAGAATACATTATTTCTTTCATAGAGATTCACAGACTGTAATGTGTATTTTGAAAGAGAGCATTGATGTGTGCATCTGCGAATGACAGCGTGCCCATATATATGAGACCTTTCTAGGTTTTAACTCCTCTAGTTTGTCTTTCAATTTGTCTTTTGAAAGAACAACAGAAGACTTTAATGTTTCTCCTTGCTAAGTTCACACAACAGTAACTGCGTTTAAGTTTTGGATATGAATCTGTAAAATGAAATATAAATGAAACGTATTGTGGAGTATGTCTTTACAACCTGTGTTTTATGTTGCATTGCAAGCTCTCTGTTTTAGTTTAATGACTATTTGTGTAATGAAATTCTGATATTCCTTTCCCGGAATAAGGTATTTTCTTTACTTGGATAGGTTTAGGATTGTGGTGTCTCTCTTGATTAGAAGTTAATATCTTATTTGTGAAATGCATCCTGGAGCACTGAATTTCTTTGGTCTGTAACTTTTATTTTTAAATCCAGTCTTCTACAGGAGCACTGCAGTCTCAGTTGTACTCAGTATACACCTAAGCAGGGCTGCAGACAGTATGTGTTCAGACTAAAACACTCTTTTTCTTCCCTTATTTTCATGATGAAACTTTCAATGTAAAATGAAATCTATTATTTTCAGATGTGTTTGAAAAGCAGTAGAGATTGAGGGCTGAATAGTCAAGCACTGCAAATGATAAAGGTGTATCATGTTCCCATGTCAAGAATGAGGAGACAATGATTACAGTAGGTCGCTTTTCTTCTTCACTTAATATACAGGCTAGATACTGTCTCACACTACTGTCCATCTGCCTGAAGGTGGTGATTGTAGTCATTTGGTAGCCTCTTGAAAGGGTTTTAAAGAAGGAGAAAGGTAAGGAGAAAAACACTTAAGAGGGGAACATATGACCTCAGTCTTCAATATGATTTCTGAGAGCTGAGAACCAAGAGGTATTCAGGACAAAAGTCATCATACTCTGTGGGTGAGAGAGTACTCAAAATCCACAGGTTCTTGATTTAAAATAAAATCTGGTGGAGACATAACTAAAAAAATAGTTTATTTACATGTATGCAAAAACCACTATTACACAGTTCTATAACATCTATAGAATACATATTCTATTGTTTAATAATATTATTAATAACATTAATATTTATTTATTTTATAATAATTGTTATATTTATAATAATATAATAATATGTATATAGCATAATTTATAGAATATTGTATGAACGTATAATATAATTATGCATTATTATACATGCATTAAAAAAAATGGCAAAAATAGTTCTGGAGAAGAATTCAGCTTTTAGAAATCCCTTCATAAAAAAGACCATAGAAGAGGTAATGGTGCCAAATCAGTTCTGTTTCTGATTTCTGAAAATTTTGTCCTAGTCAGTCTCCACACTTAGACCTGTTATTGCAATCCTGAAACATATTGGGGGAAGTATAATTTTTGTCAGCTTTCCTTAGTCTTGAGAATGAAGATTTCCCTTTTGCGGGACATAAAGTTTTGTAAAAATCCTAATAATTATGGAACAAAAACTCTCTTTTCAGGAGTCTATGGCAAAAAAAAAAAAAAATCAGCGAACATCATCTATGTACTCTATGAGGAGGAAAGGTATCCTCCAAACCTTCCTTATTTTCGCCTTCTGTTGCACATTGCTGCCTTCCTGAGCCTCTCAAAGAACCTCTGGGAATATATTGTGCAAAATATGTTTCAAACACGGTAGATCAGGGTTTAGATTTAAATATGATAGGCTTAAAGTACAGCTTTCAAATATAAGAAAAAAGCATTCTCAGTGCTGTGGACTTTCCAAACACTTCTTCTGCTTCCAGTGATACTTAACCCTGACCATTTCATTCAAACTCACAGCAGCTTGACAGCTTAAAACTAATTTCCTACATGGGAAATCCCTACTAGTTCAGCAAGACTTAATAGACTGCAGACTCATAGGACCTTTTTGAGGTTGGAAAAGACCTCCAGGATCATCAAGTCCAACATTCAATCGAATACAACAGATTGCACAGGAAATGGCAGAAAGTGAGCAGAGAGCTAAACCTTTCCCAGACCACTGGAGGACCTACCTTCAAGGAAAATGGATGATTTACTCCCTCTCTTCTTGCCTCTCAGGAAAGTGATTCCTGAATTGCGGGGCACTGGAGGGGTGTGCAGGTTGTGGGTACCCAGGGGTTACCAGCCCTTGTGACATCAATGCCAGCTTCTCCACTTTCTCTCCCTAACCTGCAGCTCCCTGTCAGTGCCTGCTCTCTCCAGCAGGATGACTTTACCAGCATGTAGTATCTTGTTCTGGAGATGCACAGAAACATAGCAGCAAAATTCATTCTCTTTGAAAAGATATTTGAGAGGGCAGAGAGGAGGAGAGAGGTCTCTGCACACCACAGAAAGTATTTACTGTTCAGTTTACTTAGGTTTCTATTTCCCTGCTTACAAGAAGTGGAAGTGAGATAAATTAAGATAGCTCATAATCTCATTCTTGCCTGAAGTCAACAGGGAAGGGATTGGCCTTTGAATGCCTGCTCCAAACTTCAGCAATTTTTTTTTTTTTTTTCCAGGTGATAGTGATCTGGTTTCAATGTGCCCTTCTTCATTATACTGCCAGATGGTGCTTAGGCATAGCAGATGAAGTCAGACTACTTGTGTCACCCTTTCTTTTTATCCTGGCATGAATATATTGAGCAGCAGCTCTGGATAAAACTCAGATTCTGGGTTAAAGATGCCTTCGACATTTACTCTCTCCCGGGAGCCCAGAGAGCTGGAATAATCATGCCAGACAAGTCATCATCATCATCATCATGG
>VXAY01005687.1:5195-90287 GCA_013399855.1 Oxyruncus cristatus
CTTGAATTTCTATCCCAAGGAAATAATATATGTTCAGAAAACAATTTTCTAAGATCTTTGTATATGCCCTGAATAAGGAAATAGTCATAAAAAGGATTTAGAGAAAGTTTCTCACCATGGAAAGGGTTAAAAAGATCCCAATTTTATGAGTTTCTGCATACACTTCCTCCAACAGACTTTCAGCACAGTAGCTGCCACAGCTCAGTGTTCCCCCAGATAAGGCTATCCTTTCTATTGTCCATCCCACTAGGCACTTCCCCTGTACTGAGGCAACACTGGGGCTTTCTTCCAGAAAGTGAAACTTTGTTGATTTGGGTAAAGCAAAATATGAACTTCGGGGCAAGAATGTATTTCACTTCTAAGTGTTTAAGAAAAGTCATGAGGTATTGTGAAAAATATTTGTAGTCAGGAAAAAAATACTCAGGTGTCCTTATAGGGCTATTCTATACTTAAATCATGAACATAAAGGCTAATCACCAGCAGACATTCTGTCTGAGCTTGTCATTTCTTTGAGTGGAGGCAAAGGGCAACTCACTTTTCCGTTCCAGTATTTCCTAGGGCTTGCACAGTTATTAAAAATTCATGTCTGCTATTGTCTTAACGGTTCGAAGAGGCACAGATCTCTCTGACAAACAGAGGTGAGTGATGCCGTTCATAACACAATGTAAAATCCTGCCTCTTCAAGGTGTTTTCTTCCTCAATCCTTGTGATTTGTTCTATCAGGCTCAGCTGTGGGAACTCAGCAGTTAACATGGCTTATTTTCACACCTTTGTAAAAGTCACAATCAAAACCGGTAGGACCTCTTCCCTGAGGGCAGGGAGAGGGACCAGCACCTTGCAAAATAGTTCTTTTTCTCTAAGGTGAAGTCATCAATTATTCTTGTCCCTTCACACAGGGCTTCCTTTGCATGATAAGCTTTAATTACTGTAATCTAAGCCTCAGTTTCCTTTGTCATCCTAGCTACCTGCAGTAGATAAGTTCCCTTCTAAAGTATTTAATGTGAGTGGGCAGGACTGATTCCTTATACAGGCTAAAAATATTTGCTCTCTTAATGCCATGGTAGGTTCTGTCCATAAGAGGATTAATTAAACCATGTCTGTGAATATGCAGATATCATGGCCACCAACTGCAGAGCACATAAGCACATACACACAGCGAAACGAATTAATGTCTCCAGAGAACTGTCACTTTATCTGCCAGCCAACTTCTCCATACAGGTCCTGTTTGTCTGGCTCTTAAGAGGATGCAAAGAACTTCATCCCAGTTTTGGGTCCTTTCAAGCAGGACTGGATCCTAGCATACAGGAGACAGCAGGCAGTGCTCCAGACTTCTTCTACTTCTGCATGGACCCAGAGGATGCCAAGAGATGTCTGTCAGGGTCTCCTCAAACAGAGGCTATAGGAGACTGCATCTCACCGGGCAGGATTAACCCACACTTCACCAAGGAGTATTGCAGATGACTTTACAAATGAGTTGTTGCAGAACTGAGGAGTCACCAGCTGTTCTCTATTGGACAAGGTGTCTCTGAAACCTTAGGACACCAAAACATGCGAGTAGCAACAATACTTTTTTTTTTTTTCTTTTTTTTTCTTTTAAGGTGGTCATGCAATATCAGGCAAGCCAAAGCAGAAGAGAGAGCAGCACTGGCTCACCTCCTGTCTGTCAGCTTGTGACTGTGTTATTTCACTTGAATGGGTCTGGAGTTCACAAGTAACCTTCTGTGATACAGAGCCCAATATGGATCTGTTGTGCTTTAACCCCAGCTGGCAGCTAAGTACCATACAGCTGTTCACCCACTCCCCCCTCCACAGTGGGATGTAGAGGAGAATCAGAAAAAGGTAAAACCGGTGGGTTGAGATAAGAACAGCTTAATAATAGAAATAAAGTAAAATACTACTAATAATAATCACAATGGTAGTAGTAAGGGCAGGGGGTCCAGGGGGGGAAGGAAGGGAAGAAAGAGGGAAATAAAACCCAAGAAAGATAAGTGATGAACACTACAGCAGCTCCCCAGCCACTGAGTGATGCCCAACCAGTCCCTGAGCAGCAATCAGTGCCTCCCAGTCTACTCCCTCCAGTTTATATATTGGACTTAATATTCCAGGTATGGAATATCCCTTTGTTCAGTTTGGGTCAGCTGTCCCGGCCATGCTTCTTCCCAGCTTCTTCTGCACCTGCTCTCTGTCAGACCATGCGAAATGAAAAAGTCCTTTACTTAGAGTAAGCACTACTTTACTAACAACTAAATCAGCAGTGTGTTATCAACATTATTCTCATACTAAGTCCAAAACACAGCACTGTACCAGCTATTAGGAAAAAAAGTAATCCTATTCCATCTGAAACCAGCACTCTGGAGACAGCTAAACAAACAGATGTTGTCCTAGTTAGTTTGGGTTGAGAATTTACTGTCACTTATCACAGACAAACTAGAGAAAAGAGAAGTGAAATTCTCTTGAAATAATTTATCCACCTGAATTTCCGCTCTGGATCACATCTTGGGACAAACGAAAATGGGAGGAAAACGTCCTTATCACTTTAGTCTGTGCCTACACTGTCATTGTCTGTATAAGCAATGTGTGTGCTTACTGACTGCAGCTACCTGCACAAATCTATCCGGCCACACAGAGCTTTACTGCAGAAGATGGCAGGGCAATGTCAAAGGGTTTCCACACAGAATGTGAAAAAAAAAAGGCAAGGAGAAGCCAGTAATCTCAGCAAAAATGAGAAGAGAGTAAAACCGTATTCAGGACCATTACACAAAAAAGTAGAAATTTGAGTTTTATGAAGTAGGCAGTTCAATTTTGCCTGATCACATAAAAAAGGCATTATACAAGTGTTGGTCATAAAAATACTATATAAAGGCATAAAGTTAACTTTCCATTTCCATTCAGAGCTGACTTGCCAATAGAACAAGTTAGCCCCTTTTGCATGGCATCTGTCTTTGTGTAATTGCTTGTCCACTGTAGTTTATAAAACTGGAAATTACTGATTGTTTTCTGAAGTATGAGCATGCATGTGTAATATTCTGAAAATAAAAATTTTGTCTTGGAAATACCTGGAGTAAAATCAGACTCGGCAATCTCTATTTCATGGTTTTGTCCTGCAGTCTGCTAATTATCCTGGGATCATAAAACAGCATCCTGTCCCTAGGAAACCTTCCTTAGTTGGACAAATCAGGTTGTATAAACAAACAAACAAACAAACAAGCAAACAAAGTTTATCCTTTAAAAATTCCCCAGTAAGGTCAAAATCCGTATTCTCTACCAGACAACTTGGGTGCTTGGCTCCATGAATATGACTCCAGAGCAGCACTTTGGCCTCTGTGCACTGGTGGAGAGTAAAGAGTAATGGGTCTACTCCTTACTGCATGATTCTTGCATCTTCTCCAAGAGCCATAAATGCCAGGTAATCCTAAGGTCAGTGAAGCTTAACTGACACAAATGTGAAAGACACACTGGAGGGAGCAGATCCCAATATGCACACGCTCCAGTGTATTCTCGTGTGTTGGTGTGCCTCACCCAGAGTGGAGATGCCCCTTATGCACATCTCCTGAACCTGCCAACATAACATGAAAATCCCATGAAGATAAACCCTCTCCAAAGCAGTCACAGTTCCCTACCCGGTCACAGCTGGGAGCCCTGCAAAAAACAGCCTTTCTCACAGTATCCCGGTAACTCTGGATGGAGTGTGCTTATGTGGGAGGGAGGTGAGTTAGGAGTGGGAATGATGTGGGGCTATTTGAAAATATTTGTATAAATATGTTCATTTAAGGTTCATTTCTACAAGTGACATGTAATGTACAAGGACAGATTGCTTTGTGCTCTCTTTTTTTTTTTTTTTTTCCCCACAGCAGCTTTGGTTTTGTATGAAACCACCAATTTGCAGATTTTCAGCCAAGTTCATACAATCAGAAATGACAGTTAAAAGCAAAAAGGATGCAAGATTATTACCCTGCAATTCTATTCTAACACTGAAATCCCAGTTGCACTACTCTTATCTACTGTTATTGCTGGGCCTTGGTAGCACTGGTGAAATAGTTAAAGGCTTTTTGTGATGTTGCAGTAAGCACAATTGTTGAACATGTACAATAGCCTTGATAAAATTCTCAAAGGAGGGGACTGCTTTCTGCAGTTGGAAAAGTATGTGCTTGTTTGTCAGATAAAATGTAATTTCACTTCTGGTTTAATCTTGTTGCAGAATTCTTGTACTTCTACCCATTTTTGAGAGCCTAAAGCACAAACTATTCTGGTTTTATGACCAAATTCATGTATAAACAATTACATCTGAAAATCTAAATATTTGCATATGAAAAATCATGTGTCATGTGACCACTGCTAGCTTTAGAGTAAACTTTTGCACTGAAGATTTTCACAAGATGAGCGTACTGGGAACTGGCTCTGTGATTTCACAGAACTGCTTTCCTTAATCAGCAAAACATCCTGCTGTTTTAGGATCATGGATTGTAGAAATGGCCAAGGGACAACACAGGGAGATGGTGAATCACATAAATGATTGTGTGAACAGTGTTGGAATATTAACTGCAGAGTCCATCTAATGAAGCACTAGAACTAGCAAGAGCACATACAACAACATACATGTCAGCTTTCAAATTTGGAACAAACCAAAAATCATTCAATAAGGAAGGGCTACCACATGTTTTCTGGGGTACGGTTTACCTCTTGGTTCTCCTGGGACCTCTACAGGTTTTTGTTTCAGCTCAGACCACATGTCCTGTATTACATTCTCTTGGAAGGAGCCAGTTGTGCATTATGGAGGACAATAAAGCATGTGAAATGTCAGGGAAGGACACAGAGGACTATGACACAAGTGACTCCCAGCTTTCCTGATGTAATTTCAATACTGTATCCAAATGGAAACACTTCAAAAGTTTCTTGCATGTTACCATTCTGAATCACCTGAAAAAAAATCCCTAAATTTTGCATTAAAAGAAGATACTTATCTACAGAATGTTGATTTCATTAAAAACATAAATCTTCCATTAAAAAATAAATGCACTCAAACAAGGTCTCCAGTCGGTAAATTAGTCAGAGGTTTTGTGTCAGTTTAAAGGAACTGAAGATTTAGCCTCCACTCTGAAAAGCAGGTCTCCATTTTATGGTGTGTGCTTGCTCCATACGCATGAAAGTTCCACAGATCTGATAATACTGCAGAAGTTAACCAGTAAAAGCTCAGCTCTTTATTTTCTCTAAGGTTGTAGAATCTCCCCATGTAGCCTTTTTGGTACACTAGAGCAAAGGACTCCATTAAATACTTTATATTAGATTCTGAGACATACTTGTAACCTTGCTCACGTACTGCACTCTAAATGCATTTACAGAAAAAACCAGTAAACAAAACATGACCTCAATGAGTAAGAAACCCTGACCTTATAATCTAGACTCAAGCATTGGTCTTCTGCACAGAGGGAGAGATACCTTCTGCATCAGAGACTTGCATTTGCCTCTCCCTCCTTCAAACATGCATAATCACAGTCAGACATCCACAGACATCCACAAATAAATGGAACACCACCGTGTGAATAAATGCAATCCAGAGCTCTCACAGAACATTGTATAAATGCACTGTGTGTGGCAGACTTATACATAAACGGAAAAATGCCCTTGGTATATCACTTGGAATGATGTAAGAAAACCAATACTGGCTCCAGTCAGTATGAAATGCAACCATTTTACAAGCAGGATGATTTGATAAGGTTAGAAGATGACTATCCATTCTTAAAATGTTTAAGTCATTTTTATCTAGAAATGGTTGCATTGAAGAAATGAGTAAATAACATCAGCCTTTTTCTCTGATTTCCTCCTAGAATGCCAGTTTATATTGAGAATTGATTTTTTAATCCACTGTGAAGTCACGTTTCAATTATTTTTACTTTATATGTATTCAATTATCTTTTCTAATTTACAGCTCCAAGAGTCAAACTGAGTCTTTGTGACAGTGCAATTCTTTGCCTAGAAAACTGGAACTGGAGACTGAATTATGCCCAGTGGGCAGCCCCACTGTCTCTACGCAGGGTCTTAAGAGTCACCTCCTGTAACCTATTTGTCTTAAAGATTAACAAATGTGTAAGAGACTATAATGAAACAAGGGTTTGGATACCACCTCATCTGCAATTCACTCATTCTAATCCCTGTTGGCCCTGCATGTGAAAAAGAATGAGAACGAAAAAAATAATTAATTTTCCTACATACAACAGGTTTGACCTTAATACACACAAATAGTAGATGTAGGTAAGAAGATTCTTGTACAGTCACTTGTCTGGAAAAAAAGAAAAAACCAAAAAAGTGTAATATTTTGAATATTTCTGTATTATGATACAATTATTACTACTTTTCATATTATGTGTTTGGGATTGGATTCACCTCAAACCGCTTCAGAATCTGACTGTCAGACTGATCAGCCTAGCTTCCCTCATTGGTACTTGAAACAAGCAGTTCATCCAACTTACCTCACATACCTATCTGAGTGTCAGAAGAAATGGGCAGTGGAAGTGCCTCCTTCTCTCAGAGAAAGACAGTCGACAACAGCTTTCAACCACCTCAGCTTTGACAGCTGGATCTCAGTGCATGTTTACAAGTCTGTTATTTACTTTTTCATTTAAATTTGGTGGCGAAATACAGATACATATAATAAAGTAGCCATCATTAATAAAAGTAGAAAGCATTGCTCTGGTTTTCTCTGGACAACTTCAGAAATGCAAATGTAAATGGAACACCATTTCTTTCCATTATATTATATTTTACTCTTTCCTCAATCTGTTATTACAAACCACAGCTGAAAAATAGCCCTCTATTTATATGCTTCACACACAGCTACATATGAATGTTTTCAGTGCATATATAGAATCACAGAATCATAAAATTATTAAGGTTGGAAAAGATGTTTAAAATCATCAAGTCCAACTGTCAACCTAGCACTACCACCATGTCTGCTATTAAAGCATGTTCTTGAGTGCCACATCCATAATTTTTTTAACACATTCAGGGATGGTGACTCTACCACTTCCTGGATGGTCTGTTCCTATGTTTTCCAGCCCTTTCCATGAAAAAAAAAATTCCTAGTATCTAATCTAAACCTCCCTGGGTGCATCTTGAGGCCATTTCCTCTTGTCCTGTAACCAGTCACCTGGGAGAAGAGACCAACTCCCACCTCACTGTAACCTCCTTTCAGGCAGTTGTAGGGAGTGATAAGGTCTCCTCTGAGCCTCCCTTTCTCCAGGCTAAACAACTCCAGCTCCCTCAGCCACTCCTCATAACACTTGTGCTCCAGACCCTTCACCAGGCTCTGTTGCCCTTCTCTGGACTTGCTTCAGCACCAAAATATCCTTCTAGTAGTGAGAGGCCCAAAACTGAACACAGGATTCGAGGTGTGGCCTCAACATCACTAAGGATGTACATCACTAGTTGATTTTAAGCTATAACTGTTGAGGGTCTTGTTATTTACTTCCTCCTCTCTTTTCACCTTGCCCTGTATGTTAAGTAGTTTTTTCTTTTTCCTGTACATTTTTCATCTTACGTGGATGGACAAATGACTCATTACATTAGTACAGTTCCTCAAATCGAAAAGCAGTTCTACATTTTAAAATTTTCACTATTTTTTACATTGTCTTTATTCCATGGAATTGATACTAAAAGCTATTGCCTATCTGCTTTGCTCATGAAGAGCTTTTTCTCCCCTCTGACTAATGCTGTCACTGAACTCTGTTGTCTTATAAACTCATAAACTTCTCTTTTACAAGTTCCATACAGATACACATTGTTCCTGTTGGATGCTGTTGACTTCAGCTCCCCCATACTCCCACACCATCAGTTGCTTGGCTGGCTGGGACCTGTGAGGCTCTCAGTCAATCACACCTTTCCCAGCTGTCCCAGACTCTACTGCTAAATAACTGGCTAAATGAACGTATACTGCTGCTTTTCACAACACTTTCTGATACTCCTTCTCAGTCACTGCTCATTTTAACTGAACTTTTCCATTTTTATTTCAGTTAAGTTCTCTTATTCCACAAATGACAAAAAAAAAGTCATGGAAACTTTTAGAGTTCTGCCTTTTTGTCCTTATTTACACGCTGATACTTCTTCAGCTACAGCTTTCTCTGTAAGTTTAGTCCCACTGAGAATTAACCCTTTACAGTCAGCTGTGCTTTCAGAAAGCAATAGCTTGTCCTGGTTTACATGGCATAAGCATGGACTGTTTCACATATTTTCCTATTTACTAAGTATGTTACAGCTAAGCGAGAGCTAAAAATTTTAGTAACTGCCATCAAATAGGCCAAACTTGATTTTTAAAGCCCTTCCTGTCATTACAGGAAAAGTAGAAATAGGTATTACTATCAAAAAAAAACCCCAAACAACAACAACAACAACAACACTTAAAAAAAAAGGTAAAACCAGAGGAAAGCGAGGACGAATCAATAGTCACCACAAGGGGTATGGAAAGGAATGGCAGTGGAGCACCAGCTACGCAAAGCTGTGGGGAAAAGGGGAGTTTGACTACTGAGTCTATAAACAGAACACAGGAGGAGGAGAAGGAAGAAGAAAGCTATATTAAGAGTTTCCACTGGAGCGTAGTTGGGGTTGCTACATTTTAAAAGACTGTATTGGCACAGTGAGAAAGATACAAGATTGAAGGCTGAAGAAGACAATGAGAGACAAAAGAAGCTCGTTCTGTGCAGTTTACAAAAACAAAACAAAACAAAAATAAATCAAAAGATTGCTTGATTTCATCGTAGGATTTCTTGAATGAAAAAAGACACTGGGTCAGGACAGCATTTGTAGACCAGACAAGAATTGAATATCATCTCTAAAGAACATTTCCCTTTAACACTGTGCCTGTGCAGTTATTGAAATAAACTTCCAAATATAATTTTCTAACCAAGACACTTTAAAGACACATTTAAGCCAAATATAGAGTATTTATGTGACCTTCCACATCCTGGAAGGTCACATTGTCCCTTCTGGACTTGGAAAACTATTTCTACAAGTCACTAAGCCACATCAGAATTGAAACAACAGGCTAAACTATGCTCCAATGGCCTGAAGGTTCATATGCTGGCTATGAAGACCATGGCTGGAGCCCACTATGAGGCAGTTTGATTTTATTCTCTTCTCAGCTTTTCCATGCCTGAGCTTGATCTTATGTAGTAAGATTTTAATCAGAGCAATTTTCTCTGAACACTTAATATTATTCACACTTGAAAAGTGCCTTCCAGTATCTCAGTAAACGTTAGATCCGAGTGGGATGTCTTTTTTCCCATCCCTGGGGAGATTTGACACTTTAGAAATGTCTTCTAAATTAGAATTAAAACAGAAAATGTAAAAAAAAAAAAAAAGTCACAAATCACAAATTCACTTTTTAAAAATGTCAATTGAATAATTTCTATAATTTCCATTTTCATGTCAAAATTTTTAGATATTTTAGACTGATTAAGTTTTGATTTCCAAGTATTGAGGCAGTTTCAAAAAAAAATAAAAGAGGTGTTGGAGAAATCAGAAGGTGGTGTTTGGAATTAAAGAGAAACTATTTGGGAAAATTTTCCCATACATAAAAATATTATTCTAAAATATCCTTTGCATAGCTTCAACAAAGGGACATTTTTTTTTACAAAAAGCAGTTCCTCAGAGAAAATATCTGACCCCACCTAAAGTGTATATCACTGCTGGAGCACAGATCTAATGCAACATCTACTACACAGACAAAGAGGAGTTAGGAAGAACTATTTATTTGATTTTAGCTGAAAACACCAGAATTTGTTTTTATCTGAAGATAGCATATCTGAAAATTCTCTTTTCAGGGTGATTTTCACTTGCTTTTCAGAAGAGTAAAAAAAAAAAGAAAAAAAAAATCACAATGAGAACAACAGGCAACTACCAGTGCCAAGGATTTATTTTAAAAATCTCTTTCAGCAGATGGCAGACAGAGGAGCTGGGTAACATGATTTTGAACTCTGCTGTGGTCAACAGCTGCTATTGAGGCTGCCTTTCCTCAAAGTAAGAGGGAAGCACATCTGGAGGAAGTCAGAGTAATCATGGAAATCATGAATGAAACTGGCCAGATGAACTGGCAGTTCCCATACTCAGGCAATCCACAGGCTTTTAATTAGATATGCCTTTCATTTTGGGAAAAGCTTTTACTGAAACCTCATTAATGTAAGAAGCTAATCAACTCTTATAGCTGCACTCACGGAGAGAGTTCTACCTTTAAACAATTCACCATAAATTAATTTGCCAAGCTACAAGTCTTGCCTGGAAGGATGTGTAGTACACACATTTTTAACTCATCTGTCTCCTGTTCCAGTCAGTGCAGGAAACGATAAGAAGTGACTTCTATATGCAGCAGTGTGGTTCACACTTAACACTTCTAGTGTGAGCAGCGTAGTGTTTATCCTGATTCTAAAATTAGGACATTAGAAAATTGTTAGAAAAAATTAATTCTCATTTCTTATTTATCAAGAAACCCCAACCACTACCAGTTAGAATCAACACTACACCATTACTAAAACATGAAAAATGAAACAAGTTCAGAGAGAATAATTAACCAATTAAGAGAATAATTATATGTTTTTCTTCCCACTCACTAGATGGGACAGATAAAGAAAACAAACCATTAGAAAAGACCACATTGTTTGCTAGAGTAGGATGTTAGCCTTTTTGAGATGCAGAAAAGCAATGTTGGGGTGTTGTTTCTCATATCCAGGGATAGATCTATGCATAACTGAATTGTTCTGCACTATCTTTGTAGCATAGCTCAGTTATCCTTGGCTTTGGGGAGCTCTGGTAAGAAATATAGGCATCAGCAAAGCCTGAGCATCTGAATGCTTTAGTTCACATCACTCCCGGTGACAGGATTTTGTTTTCATTCTGAGCAGATTCTGTTTGTGCTAGAAGGTTCAGGAGACAGCAAAATGCAGCCAACAAACTCATAAAATAGATCCTGTCAGACAAGTACGGCTTCCTTAAAAAAAGTAAGTGAGTAGCTTGGTTGTTTGAATTAGAAAAAGCAACAGAACACACTGTCTAACTGTAAAGAGCTTTTATTATAATCCTGACATTTGGGTTGCTTCACTTTCTTAATTTTTCATTTTGTCTTTGTCAGTTCTATGCAAATTTAAAGTGGTTTTAAGTCAGTTTTTTTATGAGCAGAGCATGCTCAAGCATAGAGTGGTGTGCTCCAGGAGGGTGGTGCTCTCTTTGCTGTCTGTGACCACCAAGATGCTTCCCTTGGAAATTAAGTCATGTTTTCAAGTTGATCATCACCTATAAATGGATGGACATCAATGCCTCCTGACCACAGATAAATTTTAAAAGTAGCACTGTTCACGAAATTTTAGTATGAATCAATCAGTAAAGTGTTTTGATTGCTATTACATACGCAAAGGAAAATGCAGAAAAGAGACATAGAAATGTAATAATTTATATTGATCAAATAATTTAGGGCAATTTTTAGTCCCTCAGTAGACAGCCTTATAGCAGGAAGAGTTTCTTCCATATGTGACAAATACTGATATGTTCTCCTTATAACAGTGTTGTTATTGATAATTATTTGTAACATAATTGTACCATCTTTTCTATGAATCAATGTACCGAGGAACATTTGTTATGTGTTCTCACTTTTTTGTAACTTATATTTTTTGCTGTGATTTAGCCACTTACATTTCTCTCTAGACATACTGAGATTCAGACTCCAGTTCTTGTGAGCCTTAACCTTTGGCAGAATGAGGAAAGACATCACACTATGTCTGTTTCTCACAGGTAGCAAGGCCTAACACCAGACAGAAGCTACTGAGTATCAAAGCTTCCCTTCTTTTTGAGACACGATATCTCAATTAACTCCAAGCTTCTAGGAAGAAGAAATAGAGATTATTTCATCAGAGTTTAAAACTTTAGTTTAAGGACCTGTGAATAATCACACATACTAGAATGCATGACTATATTTCCATGCCTTAAAAACCAAATTATATTGTTTTCTTGCCAATGCCTGGTTTAGAATTGTTTCATTTCCAAAGCTGGTTTTAGTACAACAAAGACTGTTGTGCCACACTACTGGCAAATTAAAGTCATAGTTATGTCATAACACAGATATTATATGTAAAAATAAGACACAATGAGACACTTAGCTCTTTCTCCTGCAGAAGTTTGTTTGATGCATCCACAAAAAAAAAAAAAAAAAAAAAAATTCTCTCTCTCTCTGTTTTCCTTGCAGGTGAGAGGGAGAGGAAGGGGTTAATAATTCTAGGTATCAGTATCAACAAGAATTTTTTTTTTTCCATGAAAATGTTTACCAAAGGGGAAAAAAAAAAAAAAAAGATCTGTCATTCAAGTAACAGAATTCAAAAGGTTCCACTGTCACTCATAGACAACTTCTGGGGGTAAGACGTTAACGACCCAGCTGCCTCAGCAGCCATGTGCTGTGGGCACTGCTGTTCAGACTGGAAGGTGGCAGCCTTAGGGTAAACTGCAAATGAAAGTGGTTTTCCCAGACTCCAGGGGGTCCCATCAAGATTATTTCAAATGAAATATTAACAGAAGATATTCATAAGTAATAGTTCTAGATGATCTAATAGAGTCAAGGCTTGCAATTACTTGAAACGAATGAGCCACAACAGCATACGTCATTGCTTCAGAGAGCGTTTGCAGTGCTTATGTCTGTGAAGAAGCAGCACTGAGCACTCCTCAGAGAGACACTAAAAGCCACCAGAAAGTCCTAGAGGGTGTGACAATGAAGCTGAAGAGCTCCAGTACCACGCCAGGGTTATGAAACAACCGGCAGACTGGTGTGCACAACAACTTCAACTCTTCCCTGATGCTGAAATAGGCTCTGCTGAATGCCAGCCCTCCCAGATGACTGCATTATAAAACCTGCTGAGGAAGTGCCAGGAGTACTCAAACTACATCCCAGAGGTATTCAGACACATCTTATTGCATACTTTTAGCTGTCACACATGAAAGCAAACTACTGTTTTTGTTGTACAGTAAATACCACTGTCTTCACTATAGAGAAAAGTAAACTCTAAAGTTGAGATGAGTACAGTGGTAAAGGTGACCAATTTAATCAGTCGCTTATTTTTTAGTTTCACAGAGTAGAATCTGCTATAGATCCTAATGTATTAGTCTTTATCGGTATTAATCAGATAACATACCAGTCAGTATCTCATCAGTCAGCTTTGCACAGAATGAAGGGTAGAGCAAATCACTAGAATCCATACATAACCACTGTAAGACCCAAACATTGCCCAGGGCACCACGTGTCTGTGGCCAAGCTAAAAAGAATAATGTGACAATTTCTAGCAACAGATTTAGGTGCTCTGTTTAACATTTACAAACTTCTTCCTCCTGCTCTTCTCACAAGAAGCATGGATCATGCTGGTTTTCATCTTTTTACTTGTGCAGCATACTGAAGACTTCAGTTTTATAGAACTGGAAATGGTTGCAGAATGGAAGAAAAAAAATTCTTTCTATTATGGATGCATGATCACAGCACATATAACTGTGGCAAAGCTCATCGAACATTGTTCTAATTGAGATTTCTGCTCCCAGTGAAGCTGTAACTGCACAGGCTAGCTCTGTAAGTATCTACCTTAGTCTCAGAGGTGCAAAATTTGCAAGAAGGGAAAGTGACTTTTACAAGACCAGCTGCTGTAGTTGGAAACAGCAGAGAAGTTTATGGGCACCACACATTCTTCTGATCAGGGCCAAGGATGTATTTTCAAGCTGGTATTAATACGGCCACAGTGCTATTAATATTATTAAAATATAATTATAATCAATATTAATAAGTGGCTAGGAAGTTCTCTCTGGTACTTCACGTATCATCTGATACATGTACCACAAATCCCACTGCAGTTCAAACACTCTCCTGCCCTCAAGCATGTACACACTAATATCCTGCCTCAAAACCATTTATGAGAAAACATAATTAAAGGGAGAAGGAGTAAGAAGAGAGGAATGGAATATGAAAAACCATAGAGCAGAATCAGAAAACACATTTTCTGAACTGTAAGTTATTAGCAGGTGCTTATAAATTTCTTGTCAGGAATTTTTTTATAGCACTTTGTGAGACTGTTTATTTTACACACAAAAGTATATATTTAGTCACAATCAGTTTGTATCCAAATAATTCCTTCAGTATGCAAAAAAACCCTCACTTACTTAAATCCCTTTTTTTTATATTTTGGAACTTTTTTGTTGGAAAGTAGGTTCAGTCTATGAGATTTCCCTTGTTATGTAGTATAGAACAGATCTCTATATCCAGATTCAAATACTGCATGAAATGGATATTGAAAACATTGTCTTTATACAAAATTTAGTTGTCAACCCCCCAAAAAGAAGAGTTAAAACAGGTTTAATGATCTTTTAATATAAGTAAAAGAAGGAATATATGTTGTATGTTAAAACTGCGACGTGAAGGGAAAAGAAAGTTGTGTAAGAATGCTGGAAATTAAAAAATCAAGTGAGTGCTAAAACATTTCCATGTAGGCACATGACTGAAGAATAGTTTCTCACAGCTCCCTGACCACGTAGCCTGACTTCCCAAGAGTTTGAACAGGATACGCTCTTTTAGAAAACTGACAATCAATAGATTATTTCTTTTTAAACCCACTCAAAGGCCCTAAACAAATTTTTGAAAAGTGTACATTTGTTTGCAGTGCCCCTATCAGGATACATAAATATGTGATGCAGAGCAGACACGCTTCAGTATCAAGGTAATGTTTTTGTACCATTATGTCTCCAACAGGAATTTGTAAATATCCAATAAAAATAGAGTTGTCTTAATTATTTAAGGAGTGTGCAAAATGCTCGGATATCCACATAAGCCCAGTGCCAATTAATAAATCTCATGATTACCAAATTACTCCTATATTTCCTCTTCAGATCCTGAGACTAGAGTAAAAGTAATTTGTCAAAAAAATTGCTTCCATTCCAAGTTACTTCATTATTGCTTTTTTTACCATAATGCTGCACTAAAACGTATCATCTCTGTGCTTGGCTAATGAAAGAGTAAACTATCCCCTTAGGTGCTCTACTTCCAATGAAAACAAATAAACACAGAACAAAATCATGACTGATAAAAGCATTCATTCCTTTGTCCTTATTGCTATTGTTCCTCATTTCCTTTTTTTTTTTTATTTTTATGATGATGTAATTTTAACCTTAATTCAAAATAATAACAAAAAAAAAGTGCCATATTCTTGGATCTACTTTACTTGATAACTTCTGGCATTCAAAAAAAGGAAAGACTGGTCTGCCAAAAGCCCAAGAATCTTTAAAAGTCTCCAAATATGCTGGAGATGACACATAAAAGCAGTCATTTACTGCCGAAGGGGATAGAATTCATTGACTTTGGTTTTGCAAGTCTCTGCACTTATTAATGTTTTTATAAAGAATATAATGCTTTTATTGCATTTGGTAATGCATTTAGTGATTCAAAACAAAATAAAGTGAATGGAAAGACTTCCAGAGGTTTTGGTGAGCTTCGAATGAGACTTTTTTTCTGCACAGATTGTTCCCTGGGGAAAAAATATGCAATCATTAAGCACTGTGCATTAAGGTAACAAGTATGAATGCTTTGCAACTGTATAAAATACAGTTGCTATCACTCACTTGACTTAAAATATCCTCAAATGTTTTGCTTTATGGCATTAAAAGTAATTCATTTCCTTGGACTGTTGTTGCTAAGGTTTGGATTATGTAAGTGTTTTAAGAAGAAAACAACCTAGAAAATGCACAACTAGCACAGCAGAGAACTTACTATTCTTTCAAATGCTTCTTTTGAAAACGCTTTAAAACTTTTTATTCTGTTGATTCGATTGCAGGAGAGCCATTTACAAATAAACAGAATAGCATGAAAACGGTCCTTCAATGCTTTGAAGAATTGTTTTGTAACACCTCAACAATTCTGCACTACTGGACCTTGACATCCTCCCCTTTACACGCTTAGCAAACACATAGCTGGAACCATAAAATACGTGAGACATATTCAATGTCTGGGTGTCCCTTATGATGCTCAAACAATCCTCAGTTGGTGTTTTGATGAATACATGCTGCTGCTTCAGTCCATGGGTCTCATACTTCCAGCAAGCAAGGATGTGCTGAGCATTGCATGGATGTATGGTATGTCACATCAGATTCCTAATTTTTGTGACATAGAGTTTCTCTGCAGAGACGAAGTCCAGCAAACCCTGGGTGCAAGGCATCTTCCTGGCTCATGCACAGGACTCCCACAGAAAGCTCAGGGTTTCTGGAGGACATCACAGATGTGTGGTCACACCGATGACCCATCTGGAAACCAGGATTTCTGCTTAGCTGGCTGCTGGACAAGAGCCATGGTGTAGCTGTGTGCACAAACATTTACACAGCCAAAGGTTCTGAGTGGAAAGTGATGACACAATCAGAGGAATTCAGACATGGAGTGTCCGGCTAGGGTAAGACTATAGGAACCAACTATAGGAACCCCCTATTTCGGACCACCATTCCTGGGAATCTCAAAGATGGATCAGCCAAACTGGAGGAAGGGTATTCCATCTCAGCCTTGTGGGTGAGTTCCTTAGCACTCCCTAACACAGCCAGTTAGGGTAAATCTGGTTACAGGACACCTCTGTAACAAACACAAAATAATTCCATCACTTTAAAAGCAATTGGCACTACGGTGAATATTTCTTGACGATCCTCCCTACACAGAAAATCATTATTTCATGTCCATGAAGGAGGCAGGGTGCACTATTGCTCAGTTTATGCTGAAATTGTGGAGGAAGGGAAACTTTCTGCATTCTGAAATAGGCACTGCAGGTCACCTTTCCTAGAACAGTAGCTTTGCTTTCATGTAAACTGTCTCTTGGTTTATTCCTGCCTTTGGTAAGGAAGAAATCAACTTCACAGAATAATAATTTTAAAAAAGCATATTGATTTCTTTATTACTATACTGCTGATATTGGAATTTGACCCCATATTCTCAGCCAGAATTTCAAAATACTAAAAATATAGTGATTCCACAGAAACACTACAAAATTTACAAAAGAAATATAATTACATTTGACTTACAAGAGGCTTTCTAGATGTTTCTCTTATGTGCAGCAAATATGAGCCTCAGATGGAATTAATTTCATTCTTTCGTTGTCTTTTATTTTCTTTTCTTTTCAGCAGTCTCAATCTTATGTTTAATTTTCAACAACGGAGTGCCTAAAGTCTGTGTTGCCATGACCTACTATTATGAAATCTCTGTATCAAAATGAATGCTAGTTATTAATATGGAAAAGAGCAGTTTTAAACAAACAGAACATTGTCATGCTATCTTATAACAGGGCTGAGAACAATATGCAGGTAATTACTTTTAAACAGTAACACTTAGTCATTTAGATAGTAACTTGGAAACAGACAAAAAAACCTAAGGAATCTTATCACAGTTCTTTGCTTTTCTTTAGGTAAAGGAATTATTCCCTTTAAAGTTGGTGAGTTTTGATGCTTTTTTGTTTTTTTTGTGATAAAAGTCTATAAAAATAGAAAAGAATAGAATGAAAGTCTTGGCATGAGACTGGATAAATTAAAGGTAAACTGCATGGATCTGTGTTAATAAGAACAGGACATGAAGGGTGAGGAAATTATAACTCTTGTATTCAAACCTAGGTTGCTTTCACAAAGCAAACTTGCATCTGTTTTTTTCAGTATTTTTGCAAATATAACTCTCTTGACATATCTTATTCTGTTACATATTCATGCTTGAAGCAATTTTTAAATGGATATTTTATTGGCAGCTTAACTTCCTGTGTCTTGGCAATACGTAGACAGGACTTTAAAAAACATTACTTTTAAAGAGGCATTTTGAGATTTCAGATTTGACACTGATCTGATTCAATTCTTTTCTTATTCTTATTTCTAAATGCATTTCAGCTGGACTGATTTTATTATATAAATTATAAAATACAATTTTGTTATTAAGTTACAAATGAGCTTTTAAAACAGCTAAGTGCCTGCAACAGCAATAGCAAGAAAAGCTTGCTTCTGGGTGTAAAGAATCAGGTACTGGTGATATGGGACCTGTATGGTGCCCGTGTGTCTTCAAGTGCCTGAGTCATCCAAGGTGGGAGTCAGCTGGCAGATATGGCAGCATTTACTTAGAACCACATTTTTAAGTCAACTGACACACCTTCAAACGTCCCCACAAGGATTAACTAACATATAGAGATCAAAGCTATAAAATACAGCTCAGCTGAAATTGCAACAGCCAGGTGCAGCCTGACTGAAATAAGTGTGTTGGGCTTTCTGATGAGACACTTAGTGCCTGTGTTCCTGCCTTAGGAACAGAACACAGCAGAACAGGAGAAGATGGAGTATGGGCACAGCATCACTCTTCTCTGACTGCTGCTGAGGTAAAAGTATTTAATCCTGAGGCTGGAGAATAACCACTCTGATAATCAAATAGCCACAGTCAAGATACTTTGGATCTTCCCATTTCTTCCACTCAGCAAATATTTTTCTACTCAAACAAGACAGAATGCAAAAGGGAAAACATTTCAGCTGGATTAAAGGCTATGATAAAAAAATCTTTCTAAAGCATTAGTACTTGAGGCATGCTAACACTATAGAGCCTCTTTTCAGGGTAAGCTTGCACAGTAGGAAATGTGGGTGGAAATCTCCACTACAGTGATTGTACTATCTAGAATTCTTAAGCCAGTTAATCTGTAAGGAACTTGGAATATATCACATGGAGTCATATTGTATGATCTAGACACAGTCTTCAGTGACTCCAAACTTGTTATCTACAGAGCCTGTAAGCTCCTTGCCAAGATTATCTCTTTTTAGACTTTCTTTTCAGAATGTTCACTGATGATATTTACTGAATTGTCTGAATAAATATTCAATAAATTTTCCATTTGAAATTCTGAATTAACACGTGAGAGACTTTCGGTTTGCATGGAAAATTATACATATTTCCAAATAAACAAGTGAAGCTGAACCAAATGTTGTAGTCACCAGATTTTTAAGTGATACTTTCTCATTACTAGCAAGAGTAACACAATCTGTGCTCTTTTTGAAGTTGCCCTGTATGTTCTCCACTTGAACAAAGTGCGGTATTTGGAATGAGACTAAATGTGACACTGAGGGTAACAGCATGATTTCTTGAAATGGACCATGACATAGACAAACACTCAAAATTTATGCTTTTCATTGATGCTATGACTCCAGTCCCAGGGATGCTGTAAAAGTACTCTGCAGGCAGTATATCTCATAACTCCTTAGACTATTGCAAACTGACCTACCTCTGAGCTCTCTTCCAGAAAATTGAACAAAACCTGAGCATGCACATGAAATTCTGCTGGGAATGCTATCATCAGAAGCATTTGAGCTGTGCCTTTGCTGAAAAGAGCTGTCAGCCTGACTAAACAAAAAATCCAGTCTGTAATCGGTAAATCCATCTACAGCACCTGGCCAGGAAGACCACAAAATTTGAATGAGAGGATATTTTTGTGCATAAGGCAGGATGAAGATCTTCAGATGACACTTGAATGAGCATACAGACAAATTCTCCTGTGAAACAAAGACATCAGCAGTTCTGCACTGAAAAGGTTCTCCAGAGAATCTTCTAGGTATATGCACGCTATATATATGTATTTTATATATATTTTTGGGGGGTATATTTATATATCCATTGAACTAAGGGCCATATCTAGAAACATCAAGATATGTGAGAGTCTCACAGTCCAGAGAAGATCAGAGAGTGTTTCTAAAGCCCCCAGTCTGAGAGAAATCCAGTCAGGTATCTAAATACTCCAGAAAATCTGGTTTCTCAATACTGAAAACTAAGTGGCAAAATTAGTGGAAGCTCATTAAAAATCCATACTGCTGAACTGTCCAGCCATCCCACAAAACAGCAGCGACCTGTGTTAGTACAAATGCAAGGGTATTGCAACAGCTTAACATCACACTGTTACCCCGTTCTTATGCATCCTTATCAGATGCATATTTACACAGACCTTTCAGAAACTTAAAAAAGTAGCACAAGTATTTCCCATTAATAACAAATCTGTGGTACAAAATTATTTCCTTACTTTTGGGAGGGAAGCTCTTGATCCTGAGCTTTGTGTGGTCATTGTCAAAACTGTAGTGATACCAAGTGCAACTCTGGCTGGAGCAGCATCCATGTTGATCCAGAAAGAAACCCAGGATAAAATGACAATCAGCAGGCTAGGAATGTACATCTGGATTAAATAGTATCCCATCTGACGCTCCAAATGAAACTTGACTTCAATGCATGTAAACTTTCCTAGAACATGAAATTACTTTCATAAATGCTTTTTGCACATTTTTTCTTGTTTTCTGAACATAAATTAGATGCCTGGCCTGTTTCCTAACCTAACACTATAAGCAGGTCCTGATACACAAATGCTAGTCAGTCACTTGCTGCATGTTAGCTTGGGGAAAAATGGCACAACTGAAGCAATTTGTGCCCAGTTCTTCATATTAACTGAGAAAACTAATATTAGCACAATTGTTGTACCTCCAGACAATACAACGTAATGTTACGTTTCTCAAAATTTAGTGAGCTTTTACTTTACTCAACTATTATGTTTAGTATTAAAAGGAGATAGCATTTTTGTCTTTTAATGACACCAGATTAAGCAACCATATTTGAACAGATGATTTTAAAACCACTAGTGTTACAGTCCTATGGTAGATCACACTCCTTCTCATCCTGCTCATGTCATTTGCCTGTGTCTGTGGATTACATCTCACAGCAGAATCAACTCAAACTCTACTTTGAATTTTGCTAAAATTCTGACTTCAGAAAAGCTGAAACAATTTCTCAGGGGAGGTGAGTGATTCTTCAAACAGCAGGCAATTGCTCCACAGTGGTCATGGAGGCCAGAAGTTTGAGATAGCCTGGCAGTGGAGCCAGTTGCGCAGCAGAGGATGCAGAGCCCTGAGTTGCAACAGCTCATCAGTTACTAATGCAATCCCTCTGTGCTGCTCTCAGAATTACTGTGGTTTAGATACTGTGAGGGCTCTTGGTCTCCAGGCTGACTACAAGAGCCTGTCATTCCTGAAGTGTCATGCTAATGGTTTCAAAGGACCCCTTTTGTGTTGGTTGGTCAAATGCACAAAGATACATTGTTCCTCATTCACCCTTTCAGGGGAAATTAGATTGTTTTCTCCTTTCTGTGTTGTACCTGTATTTTTCTGCTAGTCTACAATGATGAATGGTGGGGTGCAAGAGTTGGCACAAAGGTGAATGCAGAGGCTGTTTGACAAAGAGAGGAGGGGAGACAAACTGAATAATATCTTTTGACAGGACAGAAGTTCTAAAATGAGTGACCAGACCTGTGACTCAAAAGGCAGATGGTGAGCCCTGGGTAGTGGCTGTTCCTGACCAGTCTGCCCATACAGAAGGGGTCTGTAAAAGGGGTGTGGTGGCCACGTGTGACAGCAACGGCACGACAGTAACCCAGTGTGCCAAAGGCTCTGCAGACTCTTGTAGCACAGCCTGGACAGTGAGTTTAGGAGAAGGCTGAATAATAGATTTTATCCGTATTTTAATTTCACACCAAACCTGAAGGAGTATACTACAGAGAAGACAATAACGACAGTGTCAATCATAAAGTTTTCCTTCTTTGGTACTTTGGGCTCTAAAATGAGAACCTGCATTTATAAAAATTAAAAACAATAGTTTTCATAAGAAATAAATGTGACTTTATTTTTAGTAGAGGCAGAACCTCTCACGTTGTATTATTTCACAGAGTGAAACAAATGTATTTGATGGAACCAGATCAGCTCTTATGCTGAAATGATGAAAAAGCTATTTCAGATGAGAAGGATTATATTTAATCTCAGAAAGCACCCAGAAAACTGTTCTCTGAATGCTGTCCCTATTAAATAAACTACAAGCCGCTAAATCAAAATTTTAACAGAGTCCTCTCTTCTCTGTAAAGCTAAAGATAGAAAACACAGAATTAGAAACTTCTTAACAGCAAATGCAAGAAAAAACAATAGAGTATTAAAGAAAAATTTAATTTCCCAACATTTCATATCTGTACACTATTCTGATCAGCAATGAAAACACTGTCCTTTCATATACTACAATTCATAAATTAGACCACAAATAAAAGCTGGTGAAAATTTTATATTTTTACTCACTGGCAATTTGATATGCTGGAGAAATAAATCAGGTTCAGAAAAATTAGTACTTTAAAAGTGATTAATCAGTATTTACTAAAATAGTTTGTTAAAAATTTCATTTTAAGGATATCAACACAACTATAAGGATAAGGATATCAACACAAATCTTTTTCAAAGATTTTAAATTCTTTAATGATTTTAAGGATATTAGAATACCTTCAATGAAATTAAAGAAAATTTGGAAACAAAATCTTTCAAACAAAAATAAAATGGAGAAAAATTATTTCTTTCCAAATTTAAAAATGTGTGGCTGAATTAAATGTTAATTTTTTTTTTTCATTTTTTGCATATTTTCCCTTTAAAATTTGACAGTAGATACCACTGGAGCAATTGACAGAAAAAAACAAAATAATGCTCACCAGTGTTGTAATGCTTTGTGCAATAACCAAGTTCTTTATCTTCTTTCAAAATAAACTGTGGCAAGGTTAAACCCTCTGCAACTTGCACAGGTCCATCACTTAGCCACTCAAATATCAGATCATTCATAGTATATCCAACTGCAAAAAAAAGAAATTAGAGTTTATTAGATGACAGCTGACCGGAAAACATAAAAAGCCAGTGTTACTGTGTCTGAGAAGCATGTCTTTTATTACAATATATGTTATCTCAGTTATATTTTCAAACTGTCTGATTAACAACAGCACTATTCCTGTCAGTTGCCAGTTGCTATTACTGCACTATTACTTTATTAAAAGCAACAAGTAAACACCATTATGTTCTGAAATACTGCCCTGGTTTGCCACTAAAAAGTAATTTTGCTGGCCCATACAAGATGCTGTTTATGCCTGAATTGAAGTTTCTCTGTGTCTATGTATAAGCCTGCATTTTGCTTTATTTTCATCATTATTTGATGGAGTTGGTGTGCACCAACAAAACAAGGATTTCTAGACTGCAGAATGCTGGTCCCTTATTGAAAAGAAAATGGCAACTTTTGTAAACCTGTGAACCTATCACTGAGAGGTGCGGAGGCAAAAGAGAGGCATCGACTCACCGAAGTGTCTTTTTGGCTGTACTGCTAATCTTCATGGGCCAATTAAATAAGCTGTGTCAACCTCACGAAGTTCAACAAGGTCAAGTCTGAGGTTCTGCACATGGGTCGGGGAAATCCCAAGCACAAATACAGGTTGGGTAGAGACTGGACTGAGAGCAGCCCTGGGGAGAAGGACTTGGGGGTGCTGGTGGATGAGAGGCTGGATATGACCCAGCAGTGTGAGCTTGCAGCCCAGAAATCCAATTGTATATTGGGCTGCACCAAAAACAGCATGAACAGAAAGTCAAAGGGAGGTGACTGCCCCCCTCTACTCCACCCCACCTGGAGTCCTGCATCCAGCTCTGGTGCCCCCAGCATAAGAAGCACATAGTCCTGTTAGAGTGAGTCTAGAGGACGGGAACAAAAATGATCAGATGTCTGGAGCACCTCGTCTATGAAGATCGGCTGAGAGAGCTGGGGTTGTTCAGCCTGGAGAAGAGAAGGCTCTGGGGAGACCTTAGAGCAGCCTTCCAGTACCTAAAGTGGGCTGCAAGAGAGCTGGAGAAGGAGTTTTGACACGGGCCTTTTTGCAGTGACAGCAAGGGATAATGGCTTCAGACTTGAAGGAGGGTAGGTTTAGATTAGACATTACAAAGAAATCCTTTACTGCGTGGGTGGTGAAACACTGGAACAGGTTGCCCAGAGAAGCTGTGGAAGCCCCGTCCCTGGAAGTGCTCAAAGCCAGGTTAGATGGGGTTTGAGCAATCTGGTCCAGTGAAAGGTGTTCCTGCCTACGGCAGAGGGACTGGAGCTAGATAATCTTTAAGGACTTTTTCAACCTAAACCAGTCTATGATCCTGTGATTTTCTGGGCACAAAGGTATGTGGCAGCCTTGTTCATATGTGGCAGCATGTTCATACCCATACAGCTAAACCCCTTCTACCCTTCCCACAGAAAAACCCTCAGGGTGGACTGGTACTTACTGATTATATGGACTGATCACTGGTATATGCCATTATCTGAGCCATTCCTGGTTTTGCCTAATTGTTATGTGATCAAGTGGAAACTGTGCTGTGTTGTGTGCTGACACTCCAGTCCAAGTTTAGCTTGCCACATTAAGTATATTAATAGGACCCCTGTTTCATTGGGTCATTTTTTAAAAGACCACAACCTAACTCAATGGGACATAGAGAATCCCTGGATATGTACTAACTGCTTTTACTTTCCTGAGATTTAAAAGTTCTCCCACACAGCACTGCTGTGGTTACCCCTGGAAGTGATGCAGCCCTGACGGATGAGGTGATGTGACCCAGGAGAGGAACAGGAATGAGAAGGGACCAGGAAAAGCACAGAAACAGGGGAACCACATGTTATGGTGATAAAAAGTTAAAGCACTGTTCCTCCATTGTTTTGCCATACAAATTAGTAATTTTGAGTCTCATCACATAAATGTGACAACATAGATACTGTCTAACCTCTGAATGTTAGGGCAAAATCATGCTATTTGATAGATAAAGCAATTAGACACTCACAGCTCTCTAGCTGCATCGTACATGTCTGCACATCCATAGGAAAATTCTTCAGGTCCATGGGACAGGATAAGGTTAAAGTAAGCCTAAAATTGGAGGGGGAAAAAATAAAGAAGAAAATGTTAGACATCTAGAGGTTTTATCTAAAGCCCCGTATTTAGAGTTTAAAAGGATCAAGACCAAATCTTAGCCCCTCAGAGGCTAGGCTCATCTCCCCTGGGAGTTTTTCAGCACACAGGAGCTGTGAAGACCGAGTGTGTGAGCAAACTGGGCGCTCGCAGCCTGCACTGGCTGAGCCGAGCACAGAGGAGACAACATCAGGATAGCAAGACAAGTTCTCCAGTAATGTACCAGTGAATGTTTTATGTACAATACTGAACCAAATAATACAAAAGCTGTAATGACTGATCATGGGACACCGGTTTTTAAACTTTATTTCGGAAAAGCAACAGAAGAAAACAACAACCATGGTTTTTTTCAACAGAGTGCTTTTGTTGTGTACAAGTCCCATTTCCAACCCTTCGTTGTTACTGCTGAGCCACTATAAGAAAGAAAAAAACATCATACAGTAAAAGCTAAAATCACATCACATTAAAGGAGTGCAGATAGAAGAAAGTAAGCCTAAAGGAAAAAAATCATACAAAATATATTTGTCTTTTAATTTTTCAGTTGTTATTGTCCCAGATAAAGCATAACTTTACTTGAATGGGAACACTTTTAATGTTTCTTTTTTTCTTCCTTTTTTTTAGTTGATTTTAGCTTTCCACATTTAAGTGAAATCTGCTTCAATACTTCTCTTCTGCTTTATTTCTTTTATATTTTTGTTTGAGGAGAAGAAACCATTTTTAGCAAACCAGTAGGATGGCATAATTACAAACAACTAGCTGCTTTGAAAAACAGAAGAAATGTTAGGATTTTGGTTTAAATCATATTTTAAAAGTACGTTTTTATTTCAGATTACCTTCAGCACAAAAAGACACTTTGACACAAAGAAAGCAAGTAAAAACACCCCTCTGTGCCGATTTATCATTAAGGATGATAACAAGATTGTCTGATCTGAAGGGAAACTGAAACATTAACACAGTACAATGGAATAAATTTTTAATTATGTCAGTGAACCCACGGGCCAGGTATTGGAAAATATAACCTTGAAAACTATGTTTTCTCACAGACAAATGTGATCTCTATGGAGAAATTCTTGACTGAGTTCTGTCTCCTATGGTGATTTTGTGGTTCTTACCACATACAGCTGATTCAAGCTCTTTCAGTCTATTTCTTCACCATATCAATTTTTTGGGATGGCCTGACTGGGCTTCTAGACCTACTGTCCTGTCATAAAATCACTAGGACAAAAAGACGAAATTTAGGTAGCTGAGATCAAAATTGTCTCAGCCAGATCAAAGATCACATTCAACATCATATAGAAAGCCACATTATTTTCGTCTTGACTGTCTTCAGTGAACAAGATGATAGCTGCAGGAAATTAGAGATCAGTTGTATGTATTAGTGAAGGGCACTGAGACAAACAAAAGTATTCCTCTCAATATCATCATAGTAAATAAATTTCCATTTAACCTTTGGGAGCAAATGGCATAAGTTTAAAAAAAATTGTCATCTAGAGACAAATGTATATTTAGTAGACATATAAATGTCATTGAAAATCTGTCCTTTCCTCATTTAAATACTTTAAGTGCCCTGCAAATGTTAACTAGTCTAATTTTTACTAGGTAATTTCCTGCATTAATGATTGAGCTAATTAAATTGCTAATCCCTAGTATTAACAAAACATTGCTTCAGCCTTATTTTCCGAAACATTACTATATCAAACTCTCTTCCTTTTTTTCAGTCATCTTCTAAATATGGCTTAGATGTTTTAAGTTCTTTTCAAACATGCCTTCATGCAAGTACAGCTTTATAAATATGTCATTTGTTGCATTCATTGAAGCAGGCATGGCATATGCACCCCTCAGATTTTGCTGACTGTCAGGTGTCAGGTCTGCACACTGACTTTGTTCCCTTTCCCCTTAATCCCCTTCTACTCGAAAAAAAATTCAAATGGTTTGGGGGTTGACATACATGGTCAGGGAGATCTCTTGTTTTTTTAATATCAAACTCATGACAAAAAAAATACATCCAACTGAGGCTTTTAAGCCTCATAGGGAAAACCTGATACTAGGTAGATACATATTCTTTTTTTTTTTCTGGAGGTGAGATGAGAAAATGTTCATTATGTAGGTCCATACAAAGCCTGACGTCCTACTTTCACTTCCTAATGACTAGTGTCTTTCAGTAAGACTGAATTATTCTCTTCTCACCTTGACAAATGAAAAATAAGTTCTGTTCACTGTGTCAATGAGGTTAGCTCAAGAGATCATGCCCTTATAGCTTTACCTCTACCTGTTGCTCACCTCAGAAGAGTAACCATCCTTAGTTAACATCTTTGCCTCTGTAATCCCTTTTACTGGGAGTGATGCAAGTGTTGAAACAAATGCTTATAGCCTGGTATCATCCAGAGATCCACTGATTTGCAATGAGATTACTACACACTAAATGTGCAGCTGTTGGAGTCTGAAATAGATCAACTGAAGTCCATGGTGGTGGGTCAATTTATACCAGTTAACTACTTTGCAGTAAAAATAGGATACTGCAAGTGTTTCCAAACCGCAGTTCCGTATCACTACTTATATATTTACATAAATAGGGACACAGGATCAGAAATGGAAAGTGTTAAGTAGATATAGGTACCCACACTGCCGATAATAACAGAGTCACTGACAGAAAATGTTTCAGCAAAATGAATGTCTCACACGTGGCAAATTCAAGAAAGGCCCCTGGAGTTTTGGTGCAAAGAGCAAATTTAACGGGGAAATACATTGATGAATACTTTAATCATTATTAAAACAGAATAAACTTCTATAGAACAATTTTTTTATTTTTCAGGCACCCCACCACCAAGGCATTTGAGATACATAAACAACAGATTTGGTGGCATAGAACCATAAAACACTGATGAGAAGTGCTTTATGAACCATCTGTAAAACTGAAAGGAGAAGAAGCTGACCATGGACTTGATTTTGACTTCAGCTACCTAAGCACCCTTTACCCCCTGCTTGCCAGACTCAGGTGGCAGAGCTGGCTCACAGACAGCTCTGGGCTTGGGCACATTATGTTTTCCAGCTGAGCAGAGAGGGCTCATGAGGGAGCAGGAGAGAGTCACGTCTCCAGCGCCTCAGCACGCCAGGCACAATGCCAGGGACAGCAAGCTGCCTCCGAGGAAAGGAAAAGCTGCTCTCTTCTTTCCCTCCCTAACCCACAGCCAAGGAAGAATCATGCCCTGGAATAGTGCGAATAGAGTATGTACAGAACAAAATGCAAAATCAGAGCCAGAAAATAAGGAATGAACAATTAGCTGTCACTGTGACAAAAATAATAAATCAATCAATCAATAATATTACTGAGTAAAGCTGTAGCAGAGCCCGGGCTGTGACCCAAGTATTCAGGGCAGCACTGTCTGTCTTAAGCTTTGGACCCTCTTCCTGAGGATTCCCTCATACACCAGGTAAGTCCTTCTCAGCAGCATCTGCTGAGACATCAAAGGCCTTCAAAGTGCAGCAGGCACTGCTGGGACTTCTTCACTCAGCATTTCATTCAAACTCCCCTCTTTCATTCCCTGCTTTCACTATAATGTCCTGGGAAATCACTCAGACTTGGGTTGTGGGCCTGGGTCTCTTCCCACCTCAGCTCAAAATCTTTAATTTCTGGTTGCCCCAGGAACCCCCCCGACAGCATCACTCAGAGGTCTGCGTTCCCTACTTTCTGCAGACAGGAAGACAGAAGCCCTGCAGCTGTAGCTTCCTTTGTCAAAGAAGCCAAAATAAGGCATCCCATGGGGAAAAAAATAGATAGCCTGAAAACATGTTATTAATCAGAAACCCTCATGCTGGTGATCTTTAACACCTGAACATTTTGTGTTGCAACACCAGTGTCTTTTCCTGGTGTGAGCAGCCATGGCCTCAGATGGACCAGCAGCAGAGCTCAGCACAGGCACCGCTGCTGCCCCAAATGTAGCTGCTGTAGCCAGCCATCATCCTCTGAGAAAAAGGCAGTGGAGGCTGTGACATACATGTGCAGCCAAGGGGGCTCAAAGGTATTTATGTGCAGTGCAATCAAGTCCTGAACTCAGTAGTGGGGCTGAGATAGTGCGTCTCCTGTTCATCCTTTGCCCACTCCTGCCTTTGTCCTATTCTTTCTCTGGCCTGGACATGCTTTTCCCACCTGCTACAGTGTCTGTCCATCTACCCTACACCTCTCCCAAAGTAACCCACACGACACAGAGGCCAGACTCTTCCCCTTGCATCCTGGTCTGTCCTTGTACCTTTCCCCCTACTTTTCCTGTTGCCCAGTTCCTGTCAAATGCTATTCCTACCTCTCTTAAGGGTATTAAGTCTCGAGGCCAGTCAAGCTTTGACAACTCCCAAAGCAGTAGAGGGTAAGGATCTTGCATAGAAAAAAAAGTAAATAAATTCAGTAGGAATAAAATGTTTGTAAATGGACTATTCTCAAGATGATTTCCAATCTCATTCTTTCACTTGTGGGTTTTGAATGCTGGGGTTCACAACCATCACACCACTTCTCTGATAATCTCACGATGCTACAAAAATGCTTCAGAGCACTGCACAGACAGATTGCTTGTGAATGGTCCACAACACAAGTCTGAAGTAATGAACTGCTAGTACCGTGTTCAAGTCTTAGGGTATTGGGTTTACACATTACATAATCCAAAAATACTTTTTTTATAAATTTAAGAGGATATGTAATTTTAACTGGGACTTGACATATTGCCCAGTCTGCAGCAACTGTTAGACTGTATTTTCATCCACTTCTTTACAAACAGCTATCACATCACAGCCTGATGTGCTGCAACGCACCTAAAACTTCCCTTAATCTAAGTGACTTCTCACCTCAGAGGAGGACACTGATCCCACATGAGAAATGCCCCGTGGATCACAATACAAGGTATCTGATGACAGGGGAATATCCTTCTACTTATTCTTCAAGAATGGTTGTCTGTGACTGGGCTACAGAACAACAGCCTCCTCACAGAGCTTTTTCTGATGATAAATAACTAGAATCAGTCCTATAAAGTATAGAAATACTGTTGGGAGTTTAAAAAGTCCTAGAGATAAGGATAAAAATCCCTCTTCTCCACAAAAAAACCCCCATGATTATCTCCTCACTAGCATGAAAAGCAACAAATGCCTCACCATGAGTAGGCATGGTGTCAAAAATAACATTTTGTTTCTATTCTTATCCCTTCATTCTTCCACACTACGCCCATCTGTACCTCAGCTGCTGGGACAGGAGACTTCACAATCTAGGACATTATGCTGCAAATACCAGAACATAAATAGCACATGCATGATCACTGCTGGCATTGGCTTTTTGCCATTTTTATGAAAAGACTTATACCTGTGCAAACCCCTCAGTGCTGGATTTAGCGAGACAAGTAGGATTTTTTTTTGTTCCCATTATTGTTAAATCTAAAGATGCTATCATAAATTGCAAGATTTCTGGTATTTTTCTTAAAGCTCCAAGCTGACAATGAAGATAAAAATATTTTTAGTGGCACATTTTTTCCTTTGAAAGATTAAATCCCTGATCCTTGTAGCTGCTGAAAAAAGACATAAAAATATTACCTAAGCAAAAGCAGACAAAGTTCCCCACTAAACTGGCAGGGGAGATGAAGTTGCACAGCAACCATGACAGCATTGCATGACACAGGAGCAAATGCCATTCAGGCTAGTGGCACTGAAACAGGAAGGAGAATCTAAAATCTCCTTATACTCTTCCCAGCCCCCTCTCTTGGGTGACCTGTGCCTGAGAGGAGGGCACACACACTGTTCATATATCAGAAGGCAAAAAAAAAAAAAAAAAAAATTCCCAGTGGCATTCTTCTTTTAAAGGACTTTTCATTTTGTAGTCCATCTCATTATTTTTTCAGGGACCTGAATCATCATTTTGAACGTCAATTCTGGTAATTTTCACAGTCTACAGGCTTTGTCCTGTTAAATAGAACAGTCAAACTGACTGCTTTTGCCCTTGTTTTTGGCGAGTCCTGGAATTCCTCTTCAATATTTGTCATGTTCTGCAGCTTCATTTCCTTCAGATGGGAATGGGCTGAAGTCGAGCTTAGAAGAGACATGGAGCCTTCTCTGCTATGGCTAAACGTGAGCTACAGACTGGAGTTTCATGCACTGCTGTTTCTGAGCGTGGTCTCCCTCCCTCCAGTGCTTTGCTTTGCTTTGCTTCATGTACTGCTTAACAACACAGGAGCTGGCAGGGAGCAGGGTGGTGGATTTCTCATTATAGGCATCCCACTTCTCATTGTAATGCAATCACTGTCTGCAGATACACAAAGCCAGCACATGAGCTGCCAGCAAATGATTTTCCAATTATTGCTCAAACAAATCTATGAAATTAAATTCAAGTATGATTGCATGTAACAGTTAAATCCTGTAACCACCTGTTCCTTTCCATGAAGAACAGTATTTCATCTCTCCTTTCTCCTCTGTCATTTTCTATCTAGTTTTCCCGCAGTGTGTGTTTAGTATGGTGTTGCTTTCTTCCTGGCATTGTAACATCTCTGTTCTAAGCCATATATTGCAATTCAACTGGCAAAAGACCTTCAGCCCTGGAACCATGTTGTAGGAAAACATGCTTTTCTGTACCATTTAGAAAGGGTTCCTACACCTGCGTTATTTTACACCTAACCTGTAGCTGCTCCAGTGCAAGTTCAATGGGTAAATGAAGTGATTGATCATCAGCAATCAAGGACAGGCATTGCCAATACCCATAAGGAGAGCCAGTACAGACATGTGGTTGGCTATGCAACTGCCCCATTGGCATCCAGAAGTAACCACCTGCCAATATTTTTTTGATCCTGCCAGCCAAGAACAACTTCACATGTACAAATTGGTCTCCAGCATCATTTTTCACCTCTATACTTAGAACAAAGTCTTCCTTTTTATTTGAGACACAAGAATATAAGGCTATAGAAGTGACATCTTGGGCCATAAAATCTGATCATCTGCTACCCTTCACAGTCACATCGTCTCATCCCCTTCAAAATTGCCAAAGTTCATTTAGTGGTATCTAGTGTGTGGGTGTTCCCTTGTCTGTTGGAATATTGTTCTAGGAATTCAAGGTGTATATGGCTGTAAACTTTATAACCTCCTCTTTAAGCTTACTTATGACCAGTTCAGAGACATTTGTTCTCCTAGCAGCATGGTCCTTCAGTCTACGCAGCTCTCCTCTTGTGCTTGTATTTACCTCACCTCCAGGGCTCTTATGTGTCAGCTGGATATGTGCATGGCATGAGAGGAAGAAGTAAGGCAGTACCTGCTCAGATACAATGTCCATATCTCTGCTTTGCTTTAAACACCTTATGAAGTGAAAAGGCAACTAATTCTGTGTCATTAAAATGCAAATTATTCTTTCCGTAAGCAATGATCAATGGGGTTTTCACAATAGCTGTGTTAGTTGCATAACAAAGTACCCAGGTTAGGCTTTATTATTTATTTATTATTTCCAAGGTATTGGAAAGCCAGGGCTAGACCCTCAGACAGAATTTGAAGAATGAGAAAGAGGGGAATGAGCGATGCAGTTAAGAGTGTTAGGAAACAATTCCAAAGGATGAGAAGAATCTGAGTCTATTTAATTAAAAGGTGCTGCAAGGAAGGGGAGTGGGGCTGGAAGGAGAGGCAGGAATAAGGGCAAGAAGGAAAGAAAAAGGGAGGGAGAAAAGTGAGCAGCTAATGATAATCCAAAGACATTGGGTTCAGCCATAATGAGAATGGCTCCTTCTCCCACAAAAAGCTGCAAATTTTTGGCCTCTGAAACCATGGCTATTATTTTAATCGTGCCCATGGGAAGAAAAATTTGTCAAGTTCACTGGATTCACATAGCATACAGCCACAATTTGGGAAGTCACGGTGTCCCAGTAACATTGTGCAGTATAATAAAGTTTAGTGATTGTAGTACTATAAGACCTCTACCTATAGTAGCTAATAACTGTCAAACCCCCAAGTTTTTTTAGATGTGTTCTCTATTTCAGTTAGCATTTCTGCATTGAATATCCTTCAATGTTTTGGTTTGTTTTAAATACGGAAAATTTACTTTGAGGTATATGAGGTACATTTTGAGGTATATTTTATGCTTCTAGAAAGTCAGGGCAATTAGCATGGGATAGTGTGAAGTTTTGCCAATTCAAGAACTAAATAGTTTTCAAGGAAAATGTCCCTGTGCTGATTGACATTAACTTCCAAAAGGAAAATCCCCACCTTGTCAATACCAGTATTATTCTGATAGGACTTGAGGTAATAAATATGATTGTGTGAGGTCAGAGTTTAGTAAGTAAACAGCTGCGTCAGTCATGATAAACATCTCTCTGCTCCCGCCTCTGTTAATCTGTCACATGGGAAGACAATGCTGCTAGTGAAGCCCAAATCCTCTCAAATCCCAACATTAGATTGTAAAATAAAATTGAAGTCATCAAATTAAAGCACGGAATGCACACAGAGCTGTAGAACATAACATTTGCTACCACTCTGCTAAGTTAGACTGTGCCATGACATGGATGATTTATACACAACAGGTATAAATGGAACCTCAATATCATATAGCTGATAAAATCTGTGCCCCAAATTTGTTTTAGAAAACCTACACCTGACTTTACTATAACATGGTAACATACTCTGCACTAGCCACACAAAAAATCCAAGATCTGATCTTATTTAAAAACAATATATTTCAGAAGGCTAGTGAACTTTTTCCCATATGAGTAGTCTGTTGCAGAAGGACTAGAAGTGCTACCTATGCATTTCCCTGATATGCTTTTCATTCCCATGGGGCAAAGAACATCGGTACAGAGGAGAATATGAAACACAGAAGTTTCACTCAGAAAAGCTGAATTATAAAAGGGCTATAGATGTCTTCTGATTATTTATGTGATGGACATGGTAGTCGTAACTCCTAATATAACACAAAGTGGTGTGTGGGGTCATGGGGGTGCAGCAGGGAGTTGACTCAGTGCTCTGTCCTTCAGCACTATGGCCACAGTAGGAACAGCTGATTTTGGAAACTCCTGACTAAGGCAGCGGGTGTGGGAGGTGGAGCTGCAAATAAATGTGCTGTTTTCACAGACACCTCCCTTGGCTTGCATAAGCAGGTGAGGGCTTTTGGATGGGCCAACTCACCCTGTCAGCTAATTGTTGCTGAAATGGAGTGTCGAGTAATCATTCCTAGAACAGCTACACAAGCGGAGCAATCCAATAGCTTGAACTTTCTCTGTTTCTTGGTGCCTTACAGCAAAGAAGTGCTTTCTAGCAGACACTCTGTCCTCGTCCATAGTAACATTTACAATTAAAACTAGGTCAATAGCTGAAACCATGAGGAACTAATTGTCTACATAAGTGTAACGCTTCTGGCACTGTAAAGACAAACAAAGACAGAAAAACAGATATTTTGAAAGACTTGAGAAAATTCTTCTTATGTAATTTGTTGCTCTTTGAACAGGAATAGCAAAAACAGGGGAAGAAATGTAATTTGTGAATTTGCACAGATCTCCTCCCTAGAATTCCAAGTGGCTTTCTTGTCAAATTCTGCAACACATTCTAAAATCTTCTCATATTTAAAAAATATGTAGTAATCTGCTTTGTAATGATTTCTGGATAAATGCACTGGCACCATAATTCAGAGCACAGCTCTACAACCTTATTAGGCAACTGGGAGTGTTTTCTGGAGCAGCAGGTAAAAAAAAAAATATACATAATCACAACGCCTTTACCCTCCTGACCAATATATTCTAGGTTCAGTGCCGTAGATCAACATTACTGTTGAATTATATCACCTTCTGAATCAATCTCATATGGCTGAGATGCACTGAAAATATTAAAATGAGAAGGAGGCAATTAATGCAGAAAAAAAAGCACACAAACCTTAAATAAAACCACTTTCTATCCCTTTGCTAAAATAAGCTTTCAGGCAGATGCTAATATTCTGAGCTGGCTGACAGCCTGAAATGAGTTTGTGGGAATCAGGTACCGCAAATGGGTGGCTTGGAGAGAAATGTGAAGCCTCCTGTGAATTTATTTAGCATTTTCCTGATGTCCCAGGTGTCCTCTATGGGCCAGAGCAGATATGATCCTTGTCCCTGGAACATAAAACCAGTGCAGTGGTGTATGCAACACAAAATACAGGTGTCATACAGAACGTGAGTGACCAGAACAGGATTCTCAGTATCATCACACAGTGCTGCCACGATTTCCTTGTGCATAAGCCCCTTCAAAACCCATGCAGAGATCAGTCAAGGGTTGGGAGTGGATGAGTCACAAGTATCTAGGGGGTGACATTATGTAGCTTATGATTTTAACTCATTGTTTTTTCTGCATACAAAATAAACACAACTTAAACTAATTTTATTGAACGCCGCTTTACAAACCCTTTGTGTTGACTGCTCTCTGCAGAACACTTTAAAACAGAAGTTATAGCTATTTAACAGTTTGGAGAGTGCAACTGAGACTGATCTTGACTGAAGTGAAGTTGGTTGCTGAATATAACTTTGCTGTAACTGCTGACTTCTCAAAATACATGTGCCTCTAAGAGCTGTTGCTACATCTCTAGAGGCAATAGCACATATTTGTAGTATTAAGTAGTGCTGGGTTCTTCCCTCTACAAAGTTCTAGCTCTCCCTGTAGCACCCAGAGGGGTAGACAAGTTATCCAGATACAGAGACTGAGGCTTTACATAGCATGCTATCTGAGATCAAAACAAATATCAAGACAGTCATTTGAGCACGCAGCAAACACCTAAAAATACAATTTGATTCCTAAACTTATGATTCATAGGTGGGTTAATCAACCACCAACAACCCTTTTGTTTCCTGTAACAACTCCCAGAGAATTAAATATAGATGTGGGAATCTGCAAGCATGAGCAACGCAACTAATTATTATAAGATAAACTATGATGGAAATCTACGTCATGCCTACCATCACCACTAAATGCAGGATGGCTTATCCGTCAGTGAAAGAAGGATGAAGAGCCTCATGCTTACCACAGGGCAAGTCCCATAGCCAAGGACTGCAGTAGAGGTAACACGCAGGCCAGACCCTCACTCACCCTTTCATAACTTATCTGAGCACCCATATCCTACATTAAATGTCTTGTTTTAGTAAAATATGGACCCTGAGCTGTAGTTCCAGGTGACCTTCCAATTTTTGTTCACAAAGGCTGGGTTTGGCCTCAGAGCATTCAACAGCACAAGCCAGTTGAATCTTCCGCATGGTGTATTTCCATGTTCTCAGTGCAGTATATAGGGAAGAGGGATACCATTCTTATATAATACACACACCTTGCTTCTTACCCATTATTTACCAGGAGCAGTTCTATCTCATTTTATGCACAGAATGGTTTGCATTTATGAGAGATTAACACGACCTTGATTTTATTAAATTTGGAAATATGACAAAACAGCCAAGACTGCAACATCTCAGACGTGTTTGTGAAGTGCTTTAAACACTTCAAGCACACTAAATGGTAATTGTCAAATATCATGGTGGAAGGCAAAGTGCTATCGGTGCAGTAGTGAAAATGGCAGCAGTAGAACATTCCCAATACACTGAAACCAATCACTAAATTATTCTTGTTTACTCATAGCATAACTACAAGGAACTGACACAACACAGATGTAGATAGCCCAGTATCTAGTGAATAAAGACAAGTTTTTCTAATTCCTTCTGATTTCAAGTTCCCATACTCTGGACAGTTTTCTTTCCATACTCTGGAAAGTGTTAAAAAATTATAGGCCATGTTAGAGGTGCCAGGTTACTCTGTTACTCTGTTACACACAAATGAGAAGTAATGAGCTGTGCTTAGTGCTGTGTTGCAATATTGCTTACTCTGCTTCAAATTAATTTGCATTTAGGTGTGGGAACTTTACAAATGTGATATGGCAGCTAAAAATATTACTTTTGCTGCATGGGTAAATGTCAGAAAAATTATCTGTCTGCATTCACAACAGTACCCAGCTCCACTGTTTCCTCCAATAAGATGGTGTCTGATGTCATTCAAACAAACATATGCATTCATTTCTTTCTCAGGGTGAAACAGGAAATATTTGTAACTGACAGCATATGTATCACTCTGCTAGTGCTAGTTCCATACCTGTATCCTATTATTTTTCTCAAACTGTTCGGACACACCAGTTTGAAACCTTGCTCAGTAACCATTTCCTTTCCACCTCACTTCATTCATCCATATATTACTGGGCTCTTATCAAGGAATTTCCACAAGAATTACATAAATGGAGGAACCCAAAGAACACAGCTATCCTGAGCCTGGATCAATAAATACTTCCTCTAATGAAAATGCAGTCACAAACAGAATGCCCCATCAGAAACAACTGCCTTCAAAACTAATCTGCTTTACAGATGAGTAAATTCACTAAACAATCTGTTAAACAAATACAATCATGTTTACTTTCTACAGTGCAGGGAAGGCAAAAGCCAAGAAGCATTCCCAGGAACAAAAAACAAATAAGAAGCAGTAATTAACTCATTTTGAACAATCAAAAGAGCAATAATAGAGTGTTTTGCATCTTTGGCTACCTATATGCAGCAATTACTGTATCATTGTAAACTGAATGTCAAATACATACTGCAGATTGTTTGCTGCTGTTTATGCCTATGGAATACAACTCTGTTTCTCTGCATCTGTCCCATTTCATCAGGTCATATCAGATCATATTTTGTCAGTGTTTATTAATTCAGCCTTAATGTAGTCACATGACACTCACTTCAATGCACTTAGTTAAAAAAAAACCAAACAACTTTTCACAATTCTAGTTATTTCTAAATGTGAATAGATACATCCAATTAGCCAGTGACTTGCACATCAAATTTATTGCATTTCAAGCACATTTTTACTTAGAGTGTTGAGCAATCATTTAAAATGCTACTCTCCTTTACTTTTAAATTGCAACCTACAGACTACAGAGTTGATTTCCTCTCTTTGTAAGAGTAGTGACTTGAGTAACACTAATGGGAATTACTGAGGCATACCATTAAAGTTCTAGACAGCCTCAAGTTTTCAACAAGACTAAGAAGTAGCGCTGTGCCACTTAGAGACTATTTGGCAAAAGTAAAAGCATAGCAAAGGAACACAGGCAAATTTTCCTTCCACCCTGCTATGGTTAAGTTTCATTTAAGTTGTACACACTGGAATACAAAAAATTAATATGTACATTTAATCCATAAAAACAGGGAGGAGAAAGAAGGGGATCAAGAGAGAAAAATAGATTTAATTGGTTTACCTGATACTGTACAACACTTTTCCAGTTTTAGAAATCCTCAGCAACTTGTTGTCTGTTGTGACATCATGGAAATTTGCTCCCTTCTCATTGGCAAAGAATAAATCTGGCTTCCAAATAGAGTCCAGCATAGAGGGATCCAAATCCAGGGAATCATCAGGATATTCGCTATAAGCCAGACGTGAGTCATTCCACTGCTGTCTCAAAAAAATGTTCACTCTGTAGTCCTACAGAAATGCCATGTAAAAAGGTTACTAAGCCAGCAAAACTGGAAGCCTGCTTTAGCTTTCTTTATGTTCTTAGATTTACTACAGAACCGGGATTACAGCAAACATTTGTGTTATCCTTTGAACATTAGAGCTGTCATTTGAAAATAAAGATGTCAAAATGCTGCATTGAACCAACAGGTACATTTTCCAAATCAAAATTCCTCCAGTGATGAGAAAAATATTAACTGCAACCTTTAATATCAAATATAACCCTCTTTCAATTTCTATGAATTAACTCAGAGGTGCTTAGAAAGTCAAAAAGCATTGCAGCTAGATATATGCAATTTCAACAAATATTCTGTGAAACTAGCAATTTAAATAAATTGGTTCCAATATGCAAATCAATTATGTCTAATGTACTCATGAATAGCTGCTAATTCCAGTGAAGCCAAAATTGTATAAAAGAAATTAAATCAGCACTTCTTATTTACTATTTGTTTGCTTTTTCTATCTACTGTATGCTTTTCTCTCTCTGTTTCTTCATTTACTCCTCCCTCTCTGCATTCCATTAAAATTGGCCTAATTGTACTCTTCTGCTCAGTGGTCTGCTAGTCACAACTGGGAAAGGCAGCAATTATTTAGAGGTTTATCTAGAATGAACATTAACACTGTCGAGATCTGGTTATTAACAGGGAGCGTGCAAAGAGCATTTAGGTGCTAAACTCTTTGGAGGGAATGGAAATAAGCAAATGCTTATTCTCCTTATCCCAAATTTCCAAAGTTATCTCCCCCAGCTTTCTTTGCTTTCATAGCATATTTACCTGAAATTAGTGCTTTTAATTTGCTTGTGAACACTCTCTTAGAAAAACATCTACTCTTCCTCTAAAAAAACCCCTTTAATAATATTAGTATTGATTATATTATCTGAAGGAATATTTTATCAAATAATTCTGCAGACAGTAGAAACCACTCACATTTAGGATTTCTTTATGGTAACCGCAGTCCGCTAAAATGGCAGCACTGCACTTTTGGCTTGGAAAATGTATGAGCTGACCTCGGTTTAGTTAAGTAACTGAACTGCATAGTCTTAAGAACTTATCATTCTTGAAACGTAGATAAATATTCTCACTCTGATTAGATTTGCAGCTTGCCCTATATGCAGACTCTGTGAACAAGCCCTTCCAAGCTTCAGCTTTCCCACCCTTTGCTCAGCAGAGTGCTAGGGAGGTGTGCTGCTGCCCTGGCAGAACACTTCTGACAGCCAAACTAACGCAGTCTTTGAACCCAACGGATGATGCTTTACAGTCTCACTATGAGCATGACTTTTCGTCCTTTTATTTTTCATTTTCATTTTGCTGGTTTGTATAGATGTGAATCAAAACAGGAATGTCTACTAATTAGAGTAAGACAGACCTGAGAGAAATCTCAAGAACAGCATGTTTACTAAAGATACTTACAAAAGCCCATATTGTACTGTTTATGATGGTCTTGTTTCAGACATTAAAGATCAAATAGCTACCTGCAGTTCTGAGCTATAAAATGTCATCACATCTTGTAAGGATGCACTATCCATAAGCATACTATTCCTTATTTCTCAGTCTTAGAAACTGAGAGTGTCTTATGTTTATAATGTGTCTTCAAATTTATATGTGTCTTTATATGTGTCTTAAACTTTATATGGGACACCTTTAGTCATAAATCCAGGAAAGCACTTGATTTTAATTCTGCAGAAAAGAAGGCAGGGGCTGTCATCAGCAACTGCTGATAGAATAAAACTTCTACCACCAGTTGTGCAACTGCCTTTAATTTTTCTTTGTAATAAGATATATAATGAAGCCTATGGAAAGCAGAGGGATTTTCCCCCCCCAATATAGAAATCATAAGTCAAATCAGTAAATTATATAGAAATATATTTAAAAAATGAACCTCAGTGGTTAGTGATTTAGATAATAAAAAATAGTCTGAAAAATCTTTGTGCATAGAAGAGCTTGCATATGATGATATATATTATACCAAAATCATAAATAATACCAATTGGATTAAACTACATTTTTCAATATGTCTCTTCAGAACTATATCAGAGCCATGACACCAATACTTTCCCTTTGCAAGCCTTGTTAGAAGCAAAACAGAACTTAAAGTGTTGTTTATGTCTGATAGGCTTTACATATATATGTATATATATATTTTAATGAGAAATAAAAATGTAAATACAAGATGCACATCATAAAAACAGCATTATTTTTTCCTCCTATGCTCGTAGTATAAGCAGTTGAGAAGGATGTGTGTTTACACATTCAGACCTAATCATGTGCAGAATTTTGAATTTTCTTATGCTAACATTCTAACTGTCTTTTGAAACAAAATTCTCTTGAGAATGGAACAACAACATGGGTCTGAGGCAGACTACAGTTCGTATTTTGCAAGCTCCTGAGGGTAGAAGTGGGTGGACTGTAGTAATGCACTCCTACACAACCGTGAGTACACCTGCTCTGCAAATTCTTTTTGACAGCACCATGGCTCTGAACAAGGAGTGTGGACCTAAAGATTCCATCTCAGTTGCAACACCAATGCCAGCAATAGCTCAAGGCAACTCAGATAAACAGCTTTCCGCTGTTCTCAAGCCATAAGGTCAGAGTAATACAAACATACTGAAAGAATATTAATCTGATTAGTTTTAGTAGCTTTATCTGAAGATTTAGGGACTCAATCCACAGATTTACTTAGTTTATAAGAATGCAGACAGAAATCATCTTTCAGCAAATCCAAATCCAGATCCACTGCCCAGAGCTCCAGCAAAGCTCTGGATCCCTTTGTTCTCAGGCACTGCTGTAGCAGGGGGAGTGCAGGGGAACCCTCCTCCCTCTTCAGTGCTACTTTCTGCTTCTGAACTGACACGTATCTTAGATCTTAGCTTTCCTCCCATCTTCCCCTCCGACAGCATTGACTGCCCAGGAGTCGAGTCAGGTATCTGAGACAAACAGCAGACTTAGCTGGTCTTCCATGAACTGGAGGGGCTTACCACAAAGACTAAACAGGAATGCCAACTGAAAAGTAGTGGTTTAATGACCTATTTCAATGCCATGAAACAGAGAAGCACTTGGCTACCTATGCACCTAAGCACGCAAGGTGTCCCCAGTTACTTCAGTGGGAGCCTTTTATGTATTTAAAACTCTACATGTGAATTAATCAGGATCTAACAAGCTTATTTGCAATTATGGTTTAGTTTTTTTTCTGGTTGGAAGATAGTATCATACAGCCAGCCACAGACAAGCTTTTAAAATAAAGGAATGGCAATTTTTTCTGCTAACATGAGTACTTAAAACACAACTGGAGTTTGATGCATTCACCCCAACAGAGAACCTGCTGCATAGTGTCAGTCATTGATTATAGGGCATAACAACAATAATAATGTCCTCACAGTCATTTCTGTAATTAACAATTAGCTTGTCAATGTACAAACTCTCTTCGCTTCTCCTACAGCTGATAGCTAAAAAATCCTGGTCATTAGCAACACTGAACATCTGAATTCTTTGGGATGCTGCCCAGGCTGATGTAGATTACTCATCTGTGATACTCAACAGCAGTCATGCTGTACAGTGAATTTTCTGCTGAATACTGCATGTGTGAATGCTTCCAAAAATAGATACAGAGTTTACTGCTTTATTCAGTGAAGTTACTCAGGATCTTCTTTTTCTCTTTCTCTGCAAGTTAGGACTTACAGGAAAGACTAATCAACGAAGAAAATTTCCAACTATATCATCTTGACTCTGGCCTTTTTTTCCCTGTTTTCATTTTAATATAATATATATCATTCTAAAATGGAAGAAAAACATTTATTTTGCAGGAAAAAAAAATCTATTGGGATACTGTCCCATATGTGCATTATAGAGCAGAAGGACTGATTTATATGCATTTTGTTTCTCTAGATCTTTGGGACTAAAACTCATGAAGTGTCTGTGGAATTCATCGATGTGAACTAGCACAAAATCCTGTTTTATTTCTGAATTAAAAGTTTTAGCTTTTTAGAAGAGTGTGCTGCACATTGGAGTTGTGCTGGCTTTTCACACAGGGAGGAATTTTATCCTGCTCTCTGTCTTAATCAGAAAATAGCAAATATGCTTAATGATGTTACTGAGAACCTGGCTTACTGAATTTAGTAGGTCTGGGACTGTAATCCTGTTTTCCATGTTAATTTCTCCTACTGAAAGCTTCTCTAAATAAGTTTTCATCTCCCAAGTTTCCACTGAACTGCTGTAGATCATCCAAGCTATATTCTGATAATGTCCCTTCAGTATATATACATGGTTTCACTAAGCATTCCTCTCCTCTGAGACAGGAGTGTCTCTATTGAATTTGCAATCCAGGCTTTTAAATGAATCGTTTAGTTTTATGTCAAAACCATCAAGAGCATTTTATAGGGAAAAACGATTCCTAGGAGTCAAACAAAACTTGTTATTTATCACAAGGGATGCCAACAGTTTTACCATATGATTATATCTATTTCAGAAAGGCAAAGTAGATGGAACAGTAATTGATGTCTGCCTCTCAGAGCAGACTGCTAAAACTAGTCACAATAGTCATTAAAGAAGTGACAGCATTAAGAAAATCAATATCAAACCATTGAACAGCATCTTAGAGAAATCTTTCCACACTTTCAGCAGATATTATGAACAAAGCAAAATAAGAAAGCCAATAGTCTTTGTTTTCAACTACTTGAATGTTCGGCTGTTTTCAGCAAAATGTGTTAATGAACATTGGAAAGGTGCACATTAACATATTTGATAGAAGGTAAAATGCAATGAGGGGATTTAATCAAAGCAATGAAGGAATCTAATTAATGCAATCAGCATTAGATCGTGCAAATATTTTCATTGAATGCCATCTTGTAAAGCTAGTGACGTGCAGGATTTTTGCTACTTAATGCTATGCTGATGGCTCTGCATACTAGGATCAACAGACATGGCTGGGTAAAAAGGCTACATTCATAGCTATCTTCTCAGAATTCTTTAAACATAGGAAAAACAATTGAAGTTTTCCAAAAATAATGAAAATGAAGTCTGTTGATAAATATGTTACACGATTATATTTTTTCCTTGTCATTTTAAAATTAATTTTAGGGTTTTTTAAGGTGTTTTTAAAATATTAAATACTCTAAAGCATTAACTTATCTGTTTGTTTTATAGCTATGTATGTTACAGAATGTCATTTATAGTAGAGTCTTTCCCACGCTATTTATGAAAGCAATCTGGCCTAGAAAAAAACTTGCCTTTTATCTCTAGAAAACATTAAGTAACAGGGTGGGTTTTTAAATAAAATTATTTAAGGAGCAGAAGTTTTGTGTTTCTACATTCCTTAGGCACCACTTTCTGAAATGATGGAAGGAATTACAATTGAAACTAAGTGAATATTAAACAAAATAAGTTGGGCTAAATATCTGTTCTTCCTTCATAAGGCAAGGCTTGAAAGGCAGTATCTATTCCATTTTATAAAAAAATAGTTCTTTGGTGTACTTCAAGTCCTTTTGTGGGTAGCAAGTTTATTTTTAGTTACAAGGATCTCAGTCCTACAGGAAGCCAATCATTTTTACTGCCTCTGGCTTCAGCAAATCCAGAAAGACCTGGATGCTGTGTAGGAATCCCTAGAAAACAGCTGTGAAACTACATTGCAATTGCTTTAGAAGTCCCATAGATATGAGCACCTAATAACTATTATGGGTTTATCACATTACGATGAGAAAGCCATCAAAAATATCCCTCTGGACTAACCCCCACAGTCAGGTGTATGTATGCTTGAATAAATAACAGATTTTTTTTGTTCATTTTTGAAAAAGAGGATTTCAAAACTCAGAATCTTTCTAAATGGACTCAGAAGAATAGTTTTTATTTTTCTTATCAAATATTGAAAAAAGATAATGGACTGCTAGTCTTCTAGACTAAAAAAAAAATTGAGTAAAAGTTCAATTTTCATTTTTTTTGCTTGATATGGTTAATCCTAAATTTGGGGATTTTTTAAAATCAAAATCTCATGTTGAAAAGAAGAATAGAACTGTTTATTTTTAGATTTATCATAATAAAACTGACTTTTTTTTGGCTTTTTTTTTTTTCTTGACTGAGTGCATTCTTTGCATTCAGTCAACATACAAGCTTTAGTCAGGTGGAATCCCATCATTTCTTAGTACCTATTTAACCTCTAAATACCTAAGTCTTATACCTATATGTTATAGTCATTTGATTCATATTTTGCATTCACGTCAGTAACTGATGTGGCTGCAATTCACAAAGATTTATCTAAGTTAAACAAGACTGTTATCTGCAGCGGCAGATAATTCAGCACGTGGTGTAAAACACACTCAAGCATGGAGTACTTGGCAGGGAGCCCCACAGCTGAGCTCCAGCCGTTCCTCTGTCTCTTCAGTGCTAATAAAACCTGAGAAAGAGGTTTGCACACACATGTTTGCTGCTGGCACAGTCACTACAGGTGGGGTTCCTACATAGGTGCATTTGGACTTGATAGGTGAGTTTAGTAATTTATATATCTCTAATAAAATGATTTTATATTTATTGTTATTTTATTTTATTATTAGTATTATTCAGCTGGTAGGTTTTTAGTAGCTTCATAACTTAATAGATGTCCCCATGCCCTGAGCATTCCTATTCTACATCACATCCCACTCCTTCACAAGATGGCTTCAATGACCAGTCCCACTCACCATTGTAGTTTCTGCTATTGAACCAAAGCTGTTGATAAATATGTTGCAGGTAACATTTACAGGAGGACCTGCAAGTTGAACAATAAATAGAAAAATTGACAGGTTTTGTTCATGACATATATTAAGTATTGTTGTTCTCTTGCCAATGACATCATAGCACTTACCATTGTGGTTTCTGTGACTGATCCAAAACTGTTGATAAAAATATTGCAAGTAACGTTTACTGGAGGACCTGTGGAATGCAATAAAAATGTTGCAATATACATTCAAACAAAAGTACAGATCCCTCAGCCTCCGTACAATCTGGTACAGATGTGGCTGAAAACAAGTAGAAAGTGAGTTTTCCCAGACAGACCATGTAAATTTTGATCAAAAGAGAAACATTATCAACACTGATTTACTTAACCTAGTTTAATTGGAAGTTGTTATATAAATACGCAGAACTACACCCTTCCATTTAGAGATTCACGAGAGAGTTGAGTGAGGGCTGTTTTCTTAGGCACAGTACCAGCGCAGAGTATACTTCTGCACTGCAACCACTCCTCTCTCCCTTCTCCCTTCCTCTAGGACTTAAAATTAAAAGATTATCTCTCCACATTTACTCCACTCTGTAACCAAAGGCTTGCCACTGAAATTCCCAGCAAAGGCCACTTTTCACATTTATTCCAGTCCACTGAAAATGGACTTAGGCAACTCTTTGTGCACCTGATCTGGAGATGTCTGGCTTGCCACAAACATATTTTAGCAATATCTGTTCCAGCTTGACACAGCTTTTGTTAAACAGCTGTTTGTATTCTCTTCCCTCCCACATCCTTTGCTGGTATTCAGCAGTCACTGATGTGTAGCAGAATGAATGGAGACTTAATATTTAATTAGTTGTCTATTAGCCTCCTTGATTTTTAGGCATGATGAAATAAACCGGAGTTCTCAACTGAATCAACATGGATTAATGCTAAATGCCTGAATTTCAGTGACAAAAAAGTTGGTACAAGCACTGAGTATCAAGTACTTTCTTATTTTTAATCACATAATTTTCCACATAAATTAAAAAAGTCAGTGCAGAGAATATAAATACCCACATTTAGTTTCATATTTAGATCTGAAATTGATTTGGAAAAGATGGAAACACTACTACTTTCTTTTTTGAAAAATGGAAAGATAAAGTAATGAGCCCAGTGAAACCCAGCACATTGTCAGCTTCCTGAGTGCTAGGCCACCCACCTGCAAGGAAACAATCATGTTGGTTTTGGGATTGAAATCCCAACAGTGATACGTTTTGAGGCTGTTAATTTCCAATAAAGTGTGTTTTTCAATTCAGTTTTTTACAAGAATTGTTTTTAAAACACTTTCTTTTTATATTGTAAAGTGTTTCCACTTTCAACACCAAGCCAAAACAAGCTGAATATTTTGCTATTCTCCCTCTATATTATCCTTTTTATTCCTTTTAGTTGGTGGTATTTCTACTGTCTGGGCACCTTGACCAACATATTTCTTTTCATCCAGACAAACTGAATCACTGAACCATTGTAATTGGAAGGAAGTTCTGGAGATGACCTAGCTCCCCTAGTTCATTTAGTCCCAGGGCAGGATCAGCTAGAGCAGGTTGTTCAGGACTATGCCACATCAGACTTTGAATACACCCAGAGATGGACACTCCACAGCTTCTCTAGGCAACCTATGCCTAGTCACCCTCACAGGAAAAGGTTTCTCTCATGTTTACATGGAATTTCACGTGTTTCAGCTTGTGCCCACTGCCTCTTCTCCTGTATCCAGATTCATCACTGAGATGAATATGGCTCCATCTTCTTTACTTACACCCCNCTACATAGGTGCATTTGGACTTGATAGGTGAGTTTAGTAATTTATATATCTCTAATAAAATGATTTTATATTTATTGTTATTTTATTTTATTATTATTATTATTCAGCTGGTAGGTTTTTAGTAGCTTCATAACTTAATAGATGTCCCCATGCCCTGAGCATTCCTATTCTACATCACATCCCACTCCTTCACAAGATGGCTTCAATGACCAGTCCCACTCACCATTGTAGTTTCTGCTATTGAACCAAAGCTGTTGATAAATATGTTGCAGGTAACATTTACAGGAGGACCTGCAAGTTGAACAATAAATAGAAAAATTGACAGGTTTTGTTCATGACATATATTAAGTATTGTTGTTCTCTTGCCAATGACATCATAGCACTTACCATTGTGGTTTCTGTGACTGATCCAAAACTGTTGATAAAAATATTGCAAGTAACGTTTACTGGAGGACCTGTGGAATGCAATAAAAATGTTGCAATATACATTCAAACAAAAGTACAGATCCCTCAGCCTCCGTACAATCTGGTACAGATGTGGCTGAAAACAAGTAGAAAGTGAGTTTTCCCAGACAGACCATGTAAATTTTGATCAAAAGAGAAACATTATCAACACTGATTTACTTAACCTAGTTTAATTGGAAGTTGTTATATAAATACGCAGAACTACACCCTTCCATTTAGAGATTCACGAGAGAGTTGAGTGAGGGCTGTTTTCTTAGGCACAGTACCAGCGCAGAGTATACTTCTGCACTGCAACCACTCCTCTCTCCCTTCTCCCTTCCTCTAGGACTTAAAATTAAAAGATTATCTCTCCACATTTACTCCACTCTGTAACCAAAGGCTTGCCACTGAAATTCCCAGCAAAGGCCACTTTTCACATTGATTCCAGTCCACTGAAAATGGACTTAGGCAACTCTTTGTGCACCTGATCTGGAGATGTCTGGCTTGCCACAAACAGATATTTTAGCAATATCTGTTCCAGCTTGACACAGCTTTTGTTAAACAGCTGTTTGTATTCTCTTCCCTCCCACGTCCTTTGCTGGTATTCAGCAGTCACTGATGTGTAGCAGAATGAATGGAGACTTAATATTTAATTAGTTGTCTATTAGCCTCCTTGATTTTTAGGCATGATGAAATAAACCGGAGTTCTCAACTGAATCAACATGGATTAATGCTAAATGCCTGAATTTCAGTGACAAAAAAGTTGGTACAAGCACTGAGTATCAAGTACTTTCTTATTTTTAATAACATAATTTTCCACATAAATTAAAAAAGTCAGTGCAGAGAATATAAATACCCACATTTAGTTTCATATTTAGATCTGAAATTGATTTGGAAAAGATGGAAACACTACTACTTTCTTTTTTGAAAAATGGAAAGATAAAGTAATGAGCCCAGTGAAACCCAGCACATTGTCAGCTTCCTGAGTGCTAGGCCACCCACCTGCAAGGAAACAATCATGTTGGTTTTGGGATTGAAATCCCAACAGTGATACGTTTTGAGGCTGTTAATTTCCAATAAAGTGTGTTTTTCAATTCAGTTTTTTACAAGAATTGTTTTTAAAACACTTTCTTTTTATATTGTAAAGTGTTTCCACTTTCAACACCAAGCCAAAACAAGCTGAATATTTTGCTATTCTCCCTCTATATTATCCTTTTTATTCCTTTTAGTTGGTGGTATTTCTACTGTCTGGGCACCTTGACCAACATATTTCTTTTCATCCAGACAAACTGAATCACTGAACCATTGTAATTGGAAGGAAGTTCTGGAGATGACCTAGCTCCCGTAGTTCATTTAGTCCCAGGGCAGGATCAGCTAGAGCAGGTTGTTCAGGACTATGCCACATCAGACTTTGAATACACCCAGAGATGGACACTCCACAGCTTCTCTAGGCAACCTATGCCTAGTCACCCTCACAGGAAAAGGTTTCTCTCATGTTTACATGGAATTTCACGTGTTTCAGCTTGTGCCCACTGCCTCTTCTCCTGTATCCAGATTCATCACTGAGATGAATATGGCTCCATCTTCTTTACTTACACCCCATCAGTTGTTCATGCACACGGATGAGATCCCCCAGAACCTCAGCAACCTCAGCCTCTTCTTGTATGACAGATCCTCCGGTCTTTTAATTACCTTCGTGACATTTTGCTGGGCCCATACCAGTAAGCTCATGTCTCTCTCACAATGGGGAGCCCAGAGCTGGACTTAGCATTCCAGGTGTGTCTCACCAGTTCTAAGTAGAGAGAAGGGTCCCTTCCCTCAACCTGCTCTGCCTAATGGAGCCCAAAAGGTGATTTGGCTGCCCTTGCTGCAAGGGCACATTGCTGGCTCATGTTCAGCTTGGTGTAAACCAGGACCCCCATTGCCTTTTCTGCAAAGCTGCATTCCAGCTGGTCATCCCCCAAATTGTTCCTTCCAAGGTGGAAGACTGCATTTCCCTTTGCTGAACACGGTGAGGTCATGTTGGCCCATTTGTGCTGCCTGTCCAAGTCCCTCGGAATGGCAGCACAACGCTCTAAGACATTAACCATTCCTCCCAGTCTTATATCTCTTGCCAATTTGTTGGGGGGTGCACCATGTCCCATCATCCAGGTAATTAATGGGGATGTTAAACAGTACTGACCCAGTATCCACGCCCATAGTAGACCAGTAGTGACTGGACTCCAGCTGGACTTTGTGCTGCTGTTCACAACTCTTTAAGCATGGCAATTCAGTCAGTTTTCCATGCCCGTTTAGCTAGTCTGTTCCAAGCTGTGAGGGTGTCAAATGCCTTGCTAAAGCTGAGATACACACTGCTCTCCCCTTATTCATAAGGACTTTCAAGTCCTTACAGAAGGCAATTAGCATTATAAGGAATGATTTGCCCTTCATAAATCCATGTTGACTACCACCAGTCATCTTCATGCCTGAAAATGGCTTCAAGAGATTTGTTCCGGGCTTCGAGGTAAGGCTGCCCAGCCTGTAGCTCCTGTATTCTCCTCCTTGTCCCTCTAGACACAGGTGTGGTATTTTTTTAACACTTAATGAGGAACCTCCTCCAGTTGCCATGACCTTTCAAAGATAATTAAGAATGCAACTATGCAGCTTTCACAGCACTTTCACAGAATATTCTGCTTTGGAAGGGACCCACAAGGATCACTGAGGCCAACTCTTAAGTGAATGGCCCATTGGAAATCACACCCACAACCCTTGTGTTATTAGCACCATGCTCTCTTGGGCATATCCTATGTGTTCCTGTGGACTCATCTGTGTCCAGTTTGCCTAAATGCTCTGTGGTCTAATTCTTCTCCACTGAGTTTTTATTGATCAGGACTTTTTCACTGGTCTCAGTGGCATGGGATTTCTGAAAACCATTCCTGACAGTAAAGACTGTGGTGAAGGCATTGAGTGCCTTGGCATCTTCCCATGCTCTTTGTCAAGTTTTCTTTAACATCAGGGTATTTTCTTGCAAAAGCCTTCATATGTGAGCATAACAGTTCCTGGGTGCCAGCAGAACCTGGTAAAGATGCTTAACTAAGTTAGGAAAACATGCTTACATATGTTAGGAAATATGCTGCCACATCACAGACTGCAGTCCAGACTTCAGTACACTGAGTACGTACACGGTAGAGCACTGTCTCTGACAAAAAAAGCAAATACCTCCCTCCATTTCCCTATTCAGTTATATAATTACATAGTGTCTTTTACTTGCGTTCTAGTGGTAGGTGTGGAACAGTGTAAGAACTCAGCAAACTCAGTAAAAAAAAAAGAGAGAAGATTACATCTGTGAACACCCGAGGAACTTGAAGGTAAGTAAATCTATGGGACCTGATTCAATGCATTCCAGGATCTTGAGGGAATTGACTGACGTACTTGCCAAATCACTCTCCATGATACTCTCCGTGGCAATGTGAAGTTCTTGGTGACTGGCAGAAGGGAAGCACTGCATTCATTTTTAGAAAGGGCAGAATGCAGACCCTGGGAACTACTGACCTGTCAGCCTCACCTCTGTGCCTGGGAAGATCATAGAACAGACCCCCCTGAAGCTATGCTAAAGCACATGGAGGACAGGGAGGTGATTTGGGACAGCAGTCCTGCATGACCAACGTGGTGGCTTTCTATGGTGGTGTGACTCCATGAGTGGACAAGGCAAGGGCTACAGATGTCATCCATCTGCAGTTCTGCAAGGCCTTTGACACTGTACCCCACAACATCCTTCTCTGTAAATTGAAAAGGTATGTTGGCTTTGCTCAGCCTGCAGAAGACAAAGCTCCAGGGACACCTTTTTGTGGCCTTTCAATACTTAAAGCAGGCCTGTAAGAAAGACAGGAACAAACTTTTTAGCAGGGCATGCTGCAATAGAAAAAGGGGTAGTGGTTTTAAACTAAAACAGACTCCATCCTGTAAGATTTTCCTAATCTAATAGTTCATTTAAAATTAAAGCAGTAAACTTCTGTGAAGTATAGCCAACGTTTGAGAACACAATTTAAAGCTCTTCAAAGGCAATGAAAAATTTAATTTGACCTTACTGCCTAAAATCTAAAAAGAGTTGACATTACCTGTAAAAAAAATAAGCAAAGTATTCTTCATAATTAAATCCTTTTCTCCCCTTAGTTTTCCTTTTGTCACCTCCAATGTAACAGGGTGCCTTTCAGGGCACATTAAAGATAATCAAAGTGATCTTTGAGTCATAAGGAAAATGTCTGTTTTTTGAAAGGAATCAGGGAAAAAAACAAACAAACCAAGCCCAAACCGGGCAGCTGATGCTCAAATCAACCAGAAAGTAGATATCTGGTATTCTGATAAACAGCTAAGATATCACTTCTGTTCCCTGCAGCTCTCTTTTTCCTTCTTCTCCAGAGGGTCTGCTGCTGCTGTTGCTAGTCAACAGGACTCTGTGATACACTGCCTTCTTGAAAAACCCTGACAATTATGTCATACACCTCCTGTGACCTCGGGACACCTAGCACTTACAGAAACTCAACATTCATCTGCTCACCATAAGCTCAAGAAATCTGAGTATACCGAATATTCCCCTGAATTTGCTGTGGCATATTGCCTCAAAAGTCCTGTACCATAGTGTCTGTGATCTTGTTGCCATCTGGCTAGAAGAATGAATCCTTTCCTTGTCAGCTGCCAGAGGGGGTGAACCCATCCCAAAGTTCAGGAATGTTCCCATATGGAGTGATGAATGCTGAAAGAAGTATGTCTGAGCCCCATCCAGCTCCTAACTCCAGCCTTTGCTAAATATTCTCCAGTATTAATAGCATACAGACAGAAATATGCCTTCATTTCATACATTCTTGAGAAGATTTACTTGTACTCTTGCCCTGGAGATCGTCCTAACTGCAACTAATCATATCTGTATCCTCAAGTTCATCCCAACTCCTGTCTTTTTTGGTGTAGAGTTTCAAGGTTGCACCTGGCAGCCTTTTTCTCTTCACAATAATTTCAACCATATACCTAAATTATCCTTAGTGGGAATATTATAATCATACAAGAGATTTAAAATGATACCTGTGCACTTGCCAATTTTCTTTGATATGTATTTTTATTAAGGGATTTTGTAAGGCAAACTAAAGTACAGTACACACCCACAGAAAAGTGTGGACAAAGCAGAGAGATGCAAAAGCAAAAATGAGAGATATGAGGTAGATAATGAGGTAGAAAATGTCTCTTGTGCCAATGCACCATCTCAGATGTTTTATTTTGTTCCATATACAGGGGAGAAAGGTGAGCCAAACTCCCCTTCTCCCCTTACTACAGATCAGGAATGTTTGAAAAGCCTAAAATCAATCCCACCTGGGTGGAGAGACAGAGCAGGGATCCAGGAACAGGACCAACAGGCAAAGGGTAGAGGCAGCTATCCCACCAGGGACTGAGAATCCTGTCATCTGTGGGGCAAGGATTTCATGTCTAAGCTCAAATGAAGGTGATCGAAATATGGGTGAGGGCAGGACAAAGACCCAGATGCTGACCTAAGCACCAGTAACACATACCCTAGGGCAGCAGGGGAGGATAGAGGAACTTGTTGGAAATGGTTTTTTAATTGCCAGTACTGGAGACAGATGGGGGCTTAGCAACCATTTATCCCAACCAAACTGAACATCCTCCCAAATCCAGCACAGCCTTTATGAGACCTGAAACAGAGCTAACCCTATGGAGGGTTGTGCTTCTGCACAACTGCACTGCAGCTGCAGTACTACAGATCCCTGAATTACCACTTCAAGAGCTTGCTAATCCATCTCCTCATGGCTCTGCAGGCATATCCCTGTAGGTCAGACAGCAAGGATGAACACTGCTGGGACACCTCAGCTGGCCATGGTCATTAGACAGGAGCAAGTTGTTCATCATCCTAGCCTCCTCCCTGCTCAGAGTGTGGCAGACAGGATAAAGACTGGAGCTATCAAAGCTAGCTCAGCCAGTCCTGTGGCCAGGGACCATGGATATTGGGCCAGGAGGAGAAAGGTGGCTTTGATGCACTGGAAAAGTTCCTCTAAGCCACAGGGATCCTGCAGCTACTCCAGAAGCAGCACAGCTTGCACACTTGTTTTCAAGGACCTGTAAAATGGATAGCCCAAAGCCTGATGAGAAAATTCTCAAGATTTAATGAGTTTGCTTAAGGTTCTTGTAAGAAATCAGGAGGCAGACCATAGGTAGTCCTTATTGCAAGCACCTAGGTAGGACTTCTCTCTTTCCCTATCATTCTGCCCCTGGGCAAAACCCATGTTTTCCTCTATTTAAATATCATCATCTCATTAGAGTGGTAACAGCTCAGTCACAGGAGGCAATATTAATGGCACCAGTACAACATAGTTACCCTAAGGCTTATAAATCACAGTGACATTTTTTTGTTGGGGAGTGATGCCTTTCATTTATAAGGCTGTCTTTCCGTGGGATTTCTGTCAATTGCATCACCCTGACTGTCTAAGTATAATCATGTCCAGTAAACAGAGAGTTCCTTCTTCTTTAGAAATGTTCAACACTGTGAATTATTAAGCTTATGTCACTTATTAATTGATGAAAATTGCACCTACTAAACAAGCAAACAAACAAACCTTCAAATTAAAAAAAAAAAACACAAAAAACTTAAGCTTAGAGGTCTCAAGAAATTTGGTAGTTGTATGGTACTTTGCACTGATGCAATCTGCTGGTAAAATCACATAAAGACAAAATTATTGTTCTGCTTCATCAAGCTAAAACCAACATCCTCTGAAAGTTCATCTGTCATGTATAATAACTTAGCTTGCTGAGAATGCCATTTCTCCCAGTAGGAATATGGCAATGGTTTTGGTTGCTTACTGGTGCATCTAAGACTCAGAATCATATTCTGTGTAATCAATATACATTTATGACCAACAGAATGAAGCTAAGAGTCACAAAAGCATTTATAGAACCAGAGAAAAACCTGGAGAGATGTTTAGATGCCGAAATTCTTTTTAGGACTCTCATTCCCATTGATATCACTCAGTCCAAATATTACCAAGTATCTGACAAATATATGTGAGCAACATGACTTACGACAACAGTGTCTTACAGACTGGGGGAGACACAACACACCCACGGCAGGTGAGAGATGGAGGCAATGCTGAATGGAATAAGTAGGTAGCTGATAAGTAAGGTAACATATAGCAAAAAAGAACAATTTTTCCCTAGTTCCTGCTGCCTATTTCCAGAAGAGCACACGCAGGCACACACACAAACGTAAATGAACAAAGTAACGTAAAGAGAACTCTACTCATACATCAAGATTTAAGCTCCTTCCCTTACTTCCTGGAGAAGGCATCTGAGCACGACTATGGCCTTATGACATAACCTGGATATAAAAAGGGCATGCAACATTCCAGAACTGAAAGTTCTTCCTCAGCAAAATACCACTGAGGCTTCACAAGGCAAATACTCCAGTGATTGTCAGGTTCAGGTGATTACAGAAAGAGTCATAGAAAGAAAAATCTCTGGAGTACGTACAGCTAAAGCCATCTCTCTATATATACATTAACACAGTTTGAGCTCAAACAGTGAGTAGTCAATTTCTGAAGTGGTATGTGAGTTTTCAGCTGTGGGACTATTGCTGAATGTAACAGGAGTCATGCCGGTAAAATCCTATCAACGTTTCAAGGAAGGAGAATCCCTGCTAAGATGCACTTTTTTGTGCCTTAAAGCGCTTGTGAAAATTGTTGGATTCTCATGCTTCACATTCAGTGAATGCTTTTGTCCACAGACCCAACTCTGGAAGAGGAAGGTAAGTCTCACACTACAAAACCTCTTCAGTTCTGCATTTGGCATTACAGGATAGTCCATATGATGTGTTCATTCTTCCCTGACTCTTTCTGCTGAGGCTGATAACAGAAACATATTACTGTCAGCTCTGGGTTACAGTGGGATATATCCACATAGGTTATCAAATAGACACTGCACAAGAACAATTTTCAGGCAATATTTTATTTCACTTCACAAACCAGAATTTCAGAAAAAAAAAAGCCCTTCAAACAGTTGACAAGTTCCTGATTTACCCAGCTAACCTGAGCTAGTCTACAAAGAATACACAGCCACAGTAGTCACAATGGACTGTATAAATGTGCTAGAGCTCGCTTTCATGTGGGCAGTCCGAGGGATGGTACCAAGGAAGTCATGGCAGGCTGGAATTCACTGGAGGCCATTAACCTCAGCATGTGCTGAGCTCTGTATCAGCATGTGCAGAGCACCTCTGAGCAAATTACTTAAAAGCTAACTCAGATATTTCTACACAACTCTCAGCAATAGTTGTGACTGAGCGCAGGCAGTCCCAGAGCTAAAGTCTTCCATGTGCAAATGAGATCGTGGAAATAAATCTAAAGAACCATGAGTCAGAAATCTTACATCTGGAAACTTCCCACTGAAACTACCAAGCTTACAGTGCAAAATTATTTAGTATTTATGTCAACTTAAAAAATATTCAAATCAATGCTTTATTCTTTCATATGTCCATCAAACTCTTTTTCTTTCTCTGAGCTTTCCACCAGTCTTCCAAATTTTTCCATTCCATGTCATGACAAGCACCTCACTGCAAGGCATCTCTTTCTGAAGTTTTTTTTCTTCCAATGCAACAGAGCAATGGACAATATTTGGAGAAATTGAATTCTTTGCTTTTCTTCTGACATGAAAAGATCCAGGCACCTATTTCTTTTTTTATCCCAAAACAGTTCTCAATGAAATGGCTCTCAGCCTCACTGCAAGCAGCTGGCAGAGATGCTCCTCACATCTGATCCTGAGAAACTGCTCAGTTTCTTCGCATTAAGGAAGACAGAGCTCTTCACTACTGACCAGCATGTGAGCTGCAGAATGTCCCAGAGGCCTGGGACACTGCTGAATTTGGTTAAATAAAAGATGGTATTGCACCTATAGTCATAAAATCTGCACTCCGGTGTAGGGTCAGATAAACTCCTCTGGGTAATTTTGTTATTAATAATGTTTCACGAAGCCAGAGTAACCAACTCATCTAGCAGACTGCATGGAACCATAAGATAAAAGTGTCCACTGAGAAGAGAAAGAAGGAGGGACAATATGCTTAATGAAAAAAAAAATATTAATATTAAAATGTTTGCAACCAGCCTTTGTTTCTATTTTTAGTCAGAAATAACTGCTTCATTTTCCTTGGCATACTCACCTCAAAACATTTCTTTAAAAAGAAAGTTACTTTTTTCCTTCCTCTCTAAATATGTCTTACTTTGTTCCTTCCCTGTGATTCTGATCTATGTTGCAAAAATTAATGGAAGCTCAGTTATAAGCGTCACTAGCTACAGTCTCAAATACAGGGCTTGGTCAATACCTCTCTCTGGGGCCACAGAGATGACTCAGAATCGATTTTAACTCCTTTCTTGTTCCTCTGGGCCTCAGACATTCACTTTATTTCATACCTCTGCCAGCTTTTCCTTTACTGCCTCCATAATGTTCCTTGCTTTACTGTCTGAAGAAAGAAAGTAGCTTGGGTGACTAACGTGACGGAGCAGACATTGATTTATGGCTGCTATGGAATTATACACCAAACAATACATGGGACATAGATGAACAGTGGGATTTAGACAAATGGAATGGCTTATGGAGAGGGAAAAACAGAAACGGTCGGGAGCTGGTATGGATGTTAATCAGCAACAGGTCAGAGACACGCTGACCCATCTACTCACTAAGTAATACTCTAGTACTAAAAAAGTAACATTTTCCTTTTATTTTAAAACATTTCCCATTTTTTACCTCCTTGCAGTTCAACTCATTTCCATACAATCTGTGCAAAAGATTATTTTGAAATCAGTTCCTCTGTCCTGACTCTCCCCTTCAATGCTCCCATCAGCTCATCTGTTGCCTGTTTAACTCAGCCTCCTATCCTTCTCCTTCACACATCCTTTCCTCTGGGAACTTCCTATCTGGTTGCACACATCCTAAATACCAGATCCAAAAGGGTCTGTCTTTTTACTGCAAGACATCCTTAAGGTAATTTTAGGGTGTTTTTCACAGGCAGTTTTTTCAGTCATCGTTTCTTCCTATGTATAAAAATGGCTGTAAGAAGGGGAAGGGAATGAGAACTCTTCACCAGCCTGGAAAATAAGCATCCTATAAACTGACTGGCTTACTTTTTTATCAATACCAAACCAGCTTTCTGATGTAGAATGTTCACTGCCTTGCTGTGAGGAGCATCACATGGCTCTCACATAGGCTCAGAGCTCTGCTGACATAAACCACGTGGCAGGGTCAGGGCATCTGGTCTTTTCCTGGATTCTACCACCAGTAGTCATGCTGAGCAAAAGTCTTCCACAAATGAGACTATATCCACACTGAGGAACTTATTGACCTGAATTGAATCTGTCCCTAATTATTCATAACTTTGATAAGTCAACCTTTTATTTCATTAAAAAAAAAAGGACTTAAAATCTGTTTTTAACAGATTGTGTGCGCTTTACCTCACACAAAACACACCTCAAAAGTGTGACAAAACCAAAATTCTCAGGAGTACAGAGCCAAAGAGCTGCAAAATTCTCCCAGATGCTTATTTTAGGATGGTTCCTATAAACAGACTGGCCAAAGGCTTTTAACACCTCAAACTGCTCCAAATGATGGGATATCACTGTCTGGAAAGGAAAATTGCTGCAGTCTGAAACTCTTATGTGGAGTGAATACATCTTCATTTTTACTTTTACATGGGGAGAGTACGTGCACGTCTTTATGCAGAGGCAACAGGCTACATCCATATCTGGAAAAAAAAGGAGTTTGTACATATGCTCCGTGCTTGGCACCATGCATGTAATTTGCATCTCTTCAACAACTGCTTTAAATGCAATGGGAGAGTTTATAACAGCATTCCAAGCACAACTGTTCTGGTTTTTTATTTATTATTTAGGACTAATCCTTTATCAGACATAGTAAACAGTACAAGAAGAAATAGCAATTCTGTTAAGATGGTTTCATAGCCTGAGACACAGACATAAAAACAGCACACATTGGGATTAGAAACAGCCTAACATAATAAGCATTGATCTGGTAAATTTTAATCCTAGGTTTTCCCTGACTAATTATGCCAGTTTAAGGAAAGCATTTAGCCACTTCTCAGATGTATTTCCCTGAGTACAAAAGCGAAGCATATAAGCCATTTTTGTGTTCCTGGGATGGAGAAAGAACAAGTTTGTTCATACAGTGTCTATCAACTGAGTGTTGGTTATCAAGTTTTAAGGGAAAGTGCCCACAAATCAGCTATTTGCAGATGTGCCCAGCTGTTTCCATGCAGCCTTGCGCTTCGGATGCACAGAAACACACAGGTAGGAGTTATTACCTTTCAGAGAACAGCATCATACTGCTACGGTGCTTCCCTGGACTGTTTGCTATAGCCAAAAAGATCCCAACTCCATAGCAGGCAGAAGGAGTTGCAGCATCTGAGGCTTTGATGCATAATACCAGGCCCTTGCAGAGGAGCCTTAAGAGCCTCCTTTAGTTCATCACCAGAACACGATGCTTTCGCACAGTGGGTACCACTTGCAGAGAGGAAATAATCTAAAATGGGCTCTTTGTGGGCCTTCCTTATGCTGATTCTCAGAAGGGTTGAGGTATCTCATTCAGGATGCACTGCTCAGACCATTTTGTACCAGGTCAACATTTACTACCTTACTTCGAAAAATCAGTCAAGAATTTCAGTCTAGCCTTCTAAAACACAGACAGTTTTGCAGACAATAACAAAGCTGTGAGAGATTTCATGCAGAAAGGGTCCTTTCTTAGAGCTCCTACACCTGCCTCAGATTGAAGGGATGAAAACTTGCACCCCTTAGGTTACAAGGCTGTGGGTTGTTTCTTGGAAAATGTGGTGGGATATCTCTGTCTTTTATTCAGAGGAGATGGGATTCATCCTAAAGTGCAGCTATAGTCACTGCTAAACATATTTAGTAGGTGTAGACAGCCTACAGTACCCAGTAAGTCGTGTAGCAAAGCACGTAGGATACAACATTTGGAGAAAGAAAGTGCACTCACAGACATTTCTGTCTTAGTGGTTGGGGCAATTATCAGGAAAAGTGAGAGAAGTGCTGGCTCTCAAACCCTGTCCTTACGTTTTCTGTAACAGTTACATCAGCTGACTCCACGGTGTACCGGCTACAACAGGCACTTCAGTGCATCATATCCAAGTGGTCAAGAGGCTCTCCCCTCTCAAGACAAGCAGTTACATCACAAGGTTGCAAAGTCACGTTCTCTTTGCAGTTTTTCCCTGGCTTGGTTAAGTTTGAAAAATAGACCTCTCAGAATCATTTATAGTCCTTTGGAGCAGATACTGAACCCTTTAAGCTGAGGGAAAACTGGATAAAAAATCTTCTCTGTATTGTAGAGGAAGGCAAGCCACCCTCAGACACTGTTTTCAGGTGGGAGTGTGGGGTTTTAAGGAATTACAGATCCACACCGAGAGGAATCCCTTTCCTGTGGAATATAAGGCAGGCTTGGGGATACCTGGTCCATACAGGGAGATGGAGGTGGAGCAGTGCCTCATCAGAGAGCCTGAATTTGGGTTGGGAGTGAGATGGGTGCTAGGTGAGGCAGACTGGGGCAGTTCTGTGCACACTTGCGAGCAGAACTGAGAGAATCTGAGGAACTTAAAAGTGAAACAGTAATGCACTGCCAGTTACACAGCAGGTGGACCAGGGATTTCCAGGGCCGGTTGGTTTTGGGCTCATATTCCATCTAAGTCCTGTTTTAAATGTTTTCTTCTTTTTATTGACTCACGAAGCCTTTATGTTTCCACCCTTCCCAGCTGCTTACATACAGCTGAGGCATGAGGAGTAATCATTATGTCTTCATGGCCCAGCGATACTTGACGATTGCTGGTAGCTGGCACAGTTCAAATAAGCCACTAGGCTGCTCTGATTTATCCCTCATAAGTAACTGAATGCTTGGTGAATTAGACTTTTCTCTCATGTACTGTACTGCTCATATCTTGCAGTTTTCAGAATCACAGCCCACATATTTCTGTTAACTTGGAATTTTTATCACAGACTTGGTGTTTGTGATTTTGGCAGGTCACTATTTATGCCAGACATTGTGCACCCTTCATCTTAGAGCTGTGTCCCACCCTCTACCACCCTGTCTGCATCATCTGGGGGGCTCCTCTCTGCAGACTGTTAAAATCACTCTTTTCTGTGAAAGACCGTGAAATGGGTATTTGGAAGATGAACCATCAAAACACACATTTTCTGATGACTTAATCAGAGATTTACACAGACCCACAGCCCATGGTCAAACAGCCAAGAACCCCACTGTCACACACAGAGAGAGGGGGGCAATAACGCAGGAGAACAGAAGTTTGAAATGGAAAGGACCTGCAGGAGGAAGAAACTTCCCCTAAAGCCTGAGGTGCCTTCACGGAACAGCTTCACCCCCACTCCAGCCAGTAAGTCATCTTTGTCCAGAGCCCAGCTTAAATGTCCCTATTCAATCACATACAGCATGGGGAAGAAACAAGATGAATTACAGATGTGGGCACATCTGCAGGGCTACAATCTCACTGGTATCATGAAGATGTGATGGTATGGCTCTGTGACTGGAATTTCGGAATGGAAGGATACAGACTCTTTAGGAACGACAGGGGAGATAAGGAAAGAGTGTCTTCCTCTAAGTCAATGACCAGCTGAAGTGCATGGATCTCTGCCTGGAGCTGAATGAGGAGGTGACCAAGAGCTTATGGGTCAGGATTAAAGGGACATTAGGGATAGGTGACATTTATAGTGAGGGTAGGTGACATTATAGTGGGGGTCTGCTACAGGTCACCCAGCCAGGAAGTTCAAGAGGATGAGGTCCATATAGACAGTTAAAGGCACCCTCACATTCTCAAATCCTGGTCCTCATGAGAGCCTTTAATCACCCTGACATTTGTTGGAGAGACAGTACAGCATGGCATGAGCAATCCAAGAGGTTCTTGGAATGTGTTGATGTTAACTTCCTTCTCAAAGTGACAGAGAAGCCAGTGAGGAGAGGTGCTATGCTGGACCTTATTCTTACCACCAAGAAGGGGCTGGTGAAGAATGTGAAGTTCAAGAGCTGCCTTGGCTTCAATGATCATGGAATGGTGGAGTTCAGATCTGCAGGGCAGAGAAGAGGTTGTACAGCAAGCTCACCACTCTGGACTTCAGAAGAGAATATTTTGGCCTCTTCAGGGACCTGCTTGGTAGAGTGTCATGGGATAGAGCCCTATATGGGAAGAAGGGCCCAAGAAAGCTGGTTTAACATGGACAGTTGGTGACATGGACAGTGGGACTGAGTGCACCCTCAGCAAGTTCTCTCATGACACCCAGATGTGTGGTGTGGCTGAAATGCTGGACGGAAGGGATCCCAGGCATGACAGGTGGGCCCATGCAAACCTCATGAAGTTCAATAAGGCCAAGTGCAAGATCCTGCATGTGGGTTGGGGAAATTCCAAGCACAAGTACAGCCTGGGCAGAGAATGAATTAAAAACAACCCTGAGGAGAAAGACTTGGACATGACCCAGCAGTGTGCACTTGCAGCCCAGAAAGTCAACCCTGTCCTGGGCTGCATCAAAAGCAGTATGGACAACAGATCAAGGGAGGGGACTATCCCCTCTACTCTACTCTCATGTGACCCCACATGGAGTATTGCATCCACCTTTGGCATTCTCAGCACAGGAAAGACATGGGTTTGTTGAAATGGGTTTAGAGGAGGCCAGAAAAAATGATCAGAGGTCTGGAGCACCTCTTCTATGAAGACAGGCTGAGAGAGTTGGGGTTGTTCATCCTGGAGAAGAGAAGGCTCTGGGAAGACCTTAGAGCAGCCTTCCAGTACCTAAAGTCAGCCTACAAGAAAGCTGGAGATGGACATTTTACAAGGGCATGTAGTGACAGAACAACAGGTAATGTATTTAGAGTAGGTTCAGATTAATATTAGGAAGAAATTCTTTACTGTGAGGGTGATGAAGCACTGGAACAGGTTGACCAGAGAAGCCGTAGGTGACCCATCCTCGAGTATGTTCAAGGCCAGGTTTGGTGGGGCTCTGAGTAATTTGGTCTCGTGGAAGGTATCCCTACCCACAGCAGGGGGGTTGGAACTAGATGATCTTCACGATTCCTTCCAACCGAGACCATTGTATAATTCTATTATTCTATATTCATATTTTCAGAGGGAAAAAAAAAAAGAAGATAATAAATCTAATAATTTTGCATATTTCTGTTTTATGAATATTTCTAGTAACTATATTGCTGTATCAAATAGATTTGCAGATTATAAATGATTATACTTGTAGTAAATTTATTGTACATGGTTTTATATATTCTAAACATAAACTGCATACTCTCTAAGACAGCCAAAACACAACAAGATGTTTAATGAGTGACCCAAGGGCTTTGGCTTCCACTGTATACAAAATTTAAATCTGAACATGACACTGGATGTGATAAAAATATTACAGTTAAATTAGAACATGATCAAAACAATACCATCTCCTTCTTTGATATCAAAGGTCTTTGGCTCTGCTTTGACATTTGTTTTTCATAAATCCCCTTGGCATTTTATGTAGCAGCAGACCAATATTCCATGACAGCGACCAAATCCATTGATATGTCTTAATTAAATAATTGGTTCTGAATAAAGGCAACACACCAATACAATAAGCATCACTGTGGCCAATCTTATAAACATTGATCCTCAGCTTGGATCAATGATCCAAGCATCATTGGTTAGTTTGTGCTTTACACTGCTGCATGCTTGCAGCCTTTCTGACTTGCTTTGGAAGCAGCTGGCTGGATGCAGAAAGCTCAGACAGAGATCCAGGGAATGAGCAAACAGTTACGCAGCACAGATAATCAGGGGGGTGCCTTGGGCTTGCTGTCTGTCCCCATTCGTCTAGTAGCCTAGATATGACCTAACAAGCCATGCAACTCACCCAGCCTGTTCGTGTTCTAGGAAAGAAACCAGAAATTAAAGAAAGGGAGGAACATAGGCAAGGTCCATAGCCCCCTTCCCCCCCGCCCCCAGCAGTTTTAAAAGAAACACAATGAAAAGGATCCTTGCATAATTGTGATAAAAAAATTTCTGCCTCAAAATATTTATGGTAGGGGCTGAACATGATTTCCTCAGCCTCATTTTTGTCGCTGGAGAGAAAAAAACCAAAACCAAATAAACCCAGTGTCCAGAGGGTAAGAATCCTTATACAGCATCTCACTGTGCATGAGATGTGCGTACACAGCTTTATCTGACAACAGTGTAAAGTTTTATGTGTGTTTCAAGACAGAAAATAAACCAGAAGCTTACCTTCCTAATAATGGATGCTTGGACATCTCAAGCAACCTATATTTCGGCAGTGCAATGGTCTGGCCACATCTAACCTCCCATCTCTTACAATGAATCTTCAGCCCAAGCCCTATAACTTCAATGCACCAATAATGTTCACTTTCTTATTACATGCTGTTGTGCCTGAACAGGATTTGAGTCTCCATTGCACTTGGCCCTTTGAGCCTTAGAACTGTTTGAAAAGTAACCCAGAACAAGATACTCACCACATCTGACTTCATGGCCAGTAGTTGTTACCACCTGAAGTGTAGCTTTGGGAAGGTGGTTAACCACTAGAGAACAAATCACTGCAGTCCCACAGACTATCTTGGTTATGCTTTTCATCTTTTATATGTCTAGATTAAGGTCAACTTTTGCAGATAGATCCTCTTATCACGTGCATAGAAGCTGTTTTTATTTATTAAGCTTGATGTTATTAGTTTCACCCTTAAATGTCATTCAGTGTTTTCCATTCATGCTTTTTTAAGCATTTCATTACTGGTCAGCTCTGGGGCCAAATAAGTAAGCAATGGCTTGAACACATGGGAAAAACAGACCCTTGCTGCCAAGGAGTTAAAGTATTAAAGTGCATAAACCACTTCCTCTAACAGTTGTCAAGCTAATTTTCAGTAAATTACTTAGTCCATGTGTTTATTATTCAGATATAAAGCCATTGACTCAGTATGAAAATGACATTACACTGCTGTAATCGGACTAATTTTTTACAACTATGGCCCCTACACCCCAAAACCACATCACTAACAGAACAGCAGCTTTTGAGCAAGTTAATTCGCACTGCATTGCACCATCCAGTGATGAGGGTAATATTAATGGGCACTGTTGCCACACAGCTCCATGTAACTCCATAAAAATCAGAGTATTCTTTAGGAAACAATGATTTAATGGGAAGGAATGAACTTAAAACATGGAATGAAATTCAGTACAAATGAAAATCACCACCATCTTCATTCCAAACATTCCCATACCAGAAGATAACACTCCTCTGCAGCTCTTGGTGACCAACTTCCCTGCTCTCTACCCAGTGTAGGACAGCCAGCCTATTACCTAAAATATTTGGCCTAAGGGATATATTAGTGTCTAAAGATAATTTATTTTTTATCTGATAATTTCTAGCGTATGTTTAGATTTGAAGTACCGTTAGAAGATTAAGGTGTTAAAAAGTGGAAATAATTTAGTAACCTCTGAAGTGCAACACCTGCTAGGAAATGTTAAATTCCAGTTGACTTCCCATTAGCCCCATGTTTCATGTTGTGATTAAGTTGCAGATTGATCCCTTGTATCATGGAATTACATACAGTGCTCTTGAGGGAGCCTGACCTGAATATACACTAAGCTAAGACACTACTTCACCATTCCCAGTTTGTAGCAACAAGAAAGCACATTCTTGACTAATTTTATAACACAAGTGCCCTACACTGCTATTTCTAGTTTTTATTTCACTTTGAAAACAGAGTGAGCAGTGCAGAAAGTAAAAGACATCACTTCTGTTGGGTTTTAATCAGGTAAAAATGCATCAGGCAAGTCTCATCCTTTATTATTTTAGAGAAACCATGCTAAACTGATGTCATAATCGAAAAAGAAACAGCAAATCAACTCATAGGGCCATGAGTATACATTTACTGTCTACAGAAAGGCTCTCAGGGACTTCAGTTAGTATTAGATTGCAGTCTTCATATTTACATTTAAAAGTATTCCCCTCTGTGTCCTTACACAAATTATTAGCCTATTCAAATTCAATGAAAGATAAGTGGAAGATGAAAAAGTATGAATTAAATATCTGACAGGCAGTGATTAAAGAAAGGCAATTTTGAGAGCTGGCACCCTGGCACTTTGTTCTGGCTTTTCACGAGGGGGATATTCCCCTCAGTGCCTGGTTGTTTTGTATCCAATCGGTGCATCAAAAAGAACAAGAAATACCCTCCTTTGCTTTCAAATGATTGTATAAGAGAGAACAATACAAAAAAAGAAAGGACCTTTCAGTATACATTACTTCTGAAAAAAAATCAACACCACAAAAAACACCAAAACCCCCCGTTGTTGAGGTCTAAATGTTTATATATTCACCTGTTGCTCTCCACTATCTTCCTGAAATTTTTAATTTGCAAGAACAAGTTAGGAAAAAGCAGTAACTAATGACAAAATGCTTTATCTGGATAAAACACCTTGTTCCAGTAAGTAGCATTTTCCTCTCTCTTTAGAATGCATAGCCTTTATTTAAAAAATTAATCAAATAGTTGCTGCATTCTAGTAATTCAAACTAGTCATAAAAGTGTATTTAATTATTGTATAATCAGTAATATAAGATAAATGTGTCCTACTCCAGTGCATTTCCATGAAATCAGACTTTTCTGACACTTCAAAATGCTTGTGGTGACCCAGAGAAAGCTATGTAATTGGTCTAAAGCGGAAAAAGCTAGACAAATGCATCAGTAGAATCACAGAATTACAGAATGTCCTGAGTTGGAAGGGGCCCACAAGGATTATCCCGGTCCTGCAGAGGACCATCCCCACAAGTCACACCAGGTGCCTGAGAGTATCATCCAAATGCTTCTCCAACTCTCTCAGGCTTGGTGCTGTGACCACTGCCGTGGGGAGCCTTTTCCAGTGCCCAACCACGCTCTGGTGAAGAGCCTTTTTCTAATATCCAACCTAAACTTCCCAACACAACTTCAGGCCATTCCCTTGGGTACTGTCACTGGTCACCACAGAGAAGAGATCAGTGCCTGTCACTCCTCTTCCCCTCATGAGGAAGTTGTACCTGCAATGAGGGCTCCCCTCAGTGTCCTCCAGGCTGCAGTGATCAGCCAAGTGCTCTCAGCCACTCCTCACATGGCTGCCCCTCTAGGCCCTACAAGGAGCTGTTGAGTAGCGGCACAACTATCTTGATCCACAACATCTTTTGTGAAAGAATGTAAACAATTAACCCCAGACTAAAATCAAAGCCAGACAGAAGATCCATAGTTTTAACATTTCTCGCACAGCCTCTTTTGTGCTTAAAAGTTTTTTCCCTAAAATACAAAAAGGTGCTACAAATCAAGTAATCAACGTTTCATACATTCACCTGTTTATATGATTTACAATATCAGTACTGTAAAATAGCCCTCATCCCAAAATCCCCTTAAACAGATTTGTCAATGGTAGAAACCAAAGCAATTTATATTACGGTCACAATACGGACTCAGTTAAAAAAAAAATCTTTATAATGCTAAGTTCAAGACAGATAAATTTAATGTTCCTTCTTTGCAGCTGTCCTTGTTCTTTAAAAGGAAAAAGTAGGCAAAATAGAACAATAAGTATTTTCAAATTTTGTGAAACATTAACAAAATTTGGGCAACTAGAACATGGGTGTGGATCATGTTGACTAATAAACATGGTTATCAGCTGACAAGGTTTTGACAGGTGATGTGAAGTTCGAAACTGTAGTTTTAACTCTCTAGTTCTGAACTCTGAGGTGCAAAATACTACTCAACAGAACATAGCAAAGAACAAGAAAACCTTTCAGACCTCTCACCAGAAGAGTGAGAGCTCTGGGAGAGCTCACAGATATGAAGTTATGAGAAAACACTGAAGATTTATGTATCAGTTCAAACTGCTGCAAAGGACCATTTTGCTCTGGACCGTGACTTAATAAAATAAATTATAAATAAGAAACGGCAGATGGTTTGTCAGTACTGGTTTATAGGTGTCTACAGGCAGTGGCTTCACTTTGGGAACACAAAGAAAACATGGGATTTAGAGGGGAGAAGTGTCTGTGAAACAGCTCAGTGTGCACTATAAAGCATTGTACACACCACACCTGCTCTAGCCACTTGAACATCAGGGGAACAAAGCTATGAATCTGTCTCCTACGTTTTTTCATGAAATGGTTTTAGACACATACTGGGGAGCAATCTAGAGCTATCTTTAAGTCATCCTATGACTGCTGCTATTCTTGGTTTTATCTGAGCTACAGGTCATAAAGCTTTTTTTCATGCCCCTCCCATATGAAGGGCAACAATAAGTTCTTGATGATTGCTATCTTGCTCAATTCAGGCAATTTCTGCCTTCATTTGCATTCTCTAAAACTTCACCGATACTCATGGAAGCACATAAAAAGAATGTGAGAGTCAAATGCAATATTACTTACTATAACCTAATGTGGACACCACTTCAGGAACTCAATAAGCATGTTGAAAAATACCCTGAAATTAAGACTTTAAACTTCACTGACTAGGTTTTTTTTTAACTTGTCAGCTTTCAAACCTTTGGATCTGAAAGCCATACTAGGTTGCTCCTCACTCAGGCATAGGAAGCAGTCAAAAAAGGCACTTTGTTCCAAATCTTGTAATTTGCACATGTGGAACAGAAAGAAGAAACTGATCTTTGATCTAAATTTAATTAAACACTTTTCTCATTGACATGCGAGCTTCTTCTCTCCTTACAGTTCATTCACTGACTAAGAAATTTCTATTTTTTTTCTAGTCATTATCAACTTTCACAGCACTGCTAACAAGGCTTAATACAGGAAAAAATGCGTTTCAGTGACCAAAGCTAATAGATGTGAGTGTAAATGTACACTGGCTTGACATTTGTTAAGAGAGAAAGCATTTTATCAGTTTTTAAATTAAAACCACATTCTGAGCTTTAAATTGGCATAGCAGAGAGAGTTTTAGTGGAATTACAAGGATCTCCCAAAATGCTAAATATTTTCAACCAAAACTTCTCTCCCAACTCCTTTCATACAAAGCCATAAGACATTCTGCACTCTCTTCCACAGGGATTTACAGGACTACAACAAGGAAAACTTGCTTTGAGTAATAATGCTTGCAAAAGAAGCCTCCAGTATACAGCCTTCTTTGTGCTGGGATGGTGGTGATGACTTTCCACAAGTCAGTCCAAATTTTGGAAGAAAAGGGGGGCTGTCATGGAAGTGCCAAACGGAACATGGTCCATATATTTTGTAGGGATCCTGAGACATTGGTTTTTATAAATAATTCAACATTTGCAGGATAAAATCTCCTGTGTGCATTTCTTGATTCCTATCTCTCTACTTCAGGGTAGAAGGTTTTACTGTCTTTAAGTTAAATGAAAGCATAGACCTGTTCTTCAGACACTGCTATAAAGAAGACAACAGCTCATTATGGAAATGTTAATGATATCATCTTCGTGGCTTAAAAAATTCAGGAACAAGCCATCTCAATTGCTTTTAGTATGAAACCTGGAATTCTGTTTACTATGCTAAATTGCAAAGGTCTTCAGAAGCATTCTCTGGCAGCTAAACATTATTGTGATGTCAAAAGAGCGTTTGCAAGTTCCAGACCCTTATTAACTACACTGCTCTCCCAGACCTCCCCATGGATCAGCTGGTCTCCATGACACAGTAACACTGGAAAACTGAAGTTATTGAAAGCATAATCCAAGCCTAAAGGTAAAAAAACCCCTCAAACCTATAATTTGTCCCAAATTTTATCATTTAACTAATCTGAAATCTTAAAACTTACCTTTAAAATTTGGTCTGATTCTAGCATCATAGCCTGATGTCCTTCCCATCAATTTGTCCAAAAAATCTGAAGGAGACAGGGTCTGTGAGGGGGATTTTCCAGATCTTGAATCATGTTCTTTACAGAAAGTCGTCCTAAATAAATTATTAGCCACCATTAGCTGATACTTAGCTTGTATTGCATTCAATATGGATAAATTACAGCACTAAATAAAATTGTCTCAATTCAATAAAGGTATCAATTAATATTTTTACAAAATAATATCCTTTCATCTGAAAACTTTATTCCAGAAATAAAAATGAGTTTTAAGTAGTATGCATGAACACAATTTTCTATTCAGAAAAAAAGCCTCAGCTTTAAAAATAAATTCATTATAGTTTTAAGGCTTAAGAAGATTCAATTTACTCTTCAACTTGATGTGTAGAGCAATCTTATAGTGACTTTGATATCCTGCTTCACATCATTTAATTACATACATGATGTTAAAACTATATGTTAACACTCGCTTAAAGTGGTCTTAAACTTCCAAACAATAGTTGGCAACACTTACCAAGAAACACTGAAAAATACTGGTTTTGTTACTGTTGCACGGATATAGATAGAAAAAAATTGTTTTTTACAGATGCTACCCAATAAAGATTTAAATCATTCTAGTGAGTGTCTGGATTCTTCCCCAACATGGCAAAAAGGCTTCTGGAGTCAGTCACAACTGATCTTAGGGGAGTTTTACCCCAGTCGATGAGTATCGAGTAATAAAATTTATTATCATCAGCTGGTATTTATATACAAGCTCTTGGAACATGTCTGTTTTTAAGATTTAAAAGCAAACTTCTAGTACCATATCATGCATGTGAAATGCTGTGTACATAACATATTACACACGGCAAGCACATTATATTTTGCAAAGAAAGAAAATTGAGCAGTTCTCCATGGCTGGTCCGTAGGGAGAAAGAAACTAGAATGACATGGTCCTATTTGGTGTGCAAAGGCAAGATTTAATAATAAAGCATTATCTTGATTCTTAAATAACCGATTTCAGTGTGCCTGTTTCAACTTTGTCTTCGAGCTAAATTAAAAGTAATTCTGACTCTGACTTCTTAACCATTCCCCATTTATATATTTTCCCACAGGGAACCACTAAGTTTCAGAAGTGTTTCATGGGGTATTTTTGTGCATTTATATGTAAATATAGAAGTCAGATATACACATGATCATCTGAAATGAGAAGCAAATATCGAATCCTTTATCTCTTTACAAAAATACCAGAATTGTTAACAGGCAACATGATAGTAAATTCTCGTGGTGTGATTCTACACATTTTTTCAGATTCCATTTATAGGGGGCGGTTGCTTCTTTTTGCTTTTGAGTATGACATGGTACCATTACAAATATCTTTAATATCTAACACATTGCAAATGATATATCCCACTTAAATAATTAAAAAAATCAGTTAAGATAAGAAAAACTGAAAAATTAATCTAGTACACTTATTTGGGATATTCCTGGACAAATCAGTTCTGTTTTCATTCAGAGCCCACTAGTTAGGAGTTGTGTTGTGATCCGAGGCTCACAAATATAAGCACTGTTTCACTCTGTCACTGTATGTATACCTTGTTACTCTTATAAAAACAATTTTACACGTAGATACATCTGTACGTGCAGATACACAGTAGCCTAGAGTATGATAATGAATCTCATCTAAAATGGTGTTCTGGTTAATAATACTGACCTGTTGGCTTAGTACAACAAAAAGTAAATAGCTGAAGAAAAAGCTTATGAAATGTTAAATAAATAAATAAATAAAAATTAGAAACACCGATACTTTAAGTCAGCATAATACTGGTCTGATACAGGGTTTTCCCAAAATCAGAGGGCTGATTCTCTAATTTCAAATAACTACATCCCTGACAAAACTGGTACAATAATTTCCAAAGAGGAGGGAACCAAAGCAACTTCCTAAACAAGCTCTGCTGGGAACAGAGAATTTGCATTTTGGAAGAAAAGACGAAGAGACTGGTTTTAGCTATTTTGATATTCAGTGAAAAAAAAAAACCTCGTCTTTGAATCAGAAAATAGAAAATAGATCACCCAAACTTGAGATTATTATTTTTTGTGTTTGTTACCAAGCAACGAGTCTCCGGGTGTAAAAGGGATAGTCTATATAGAATGAACACAAAACACTCTCAAATACAGCAAACAAACTAGGTTAATCTGACGTAGTATCTTTATAGTTATGATTCCCACAACCTTTTGACAAATATTATTACAGAGTGGTATCACCTACCTGAAGTTGTTTGTCTCTAAGAAAAATGCAAACAAGGTTGTCAAAATTTTCACTAGCTGCCGGTTCATTCCTTCTGCTTTCTGTGATGATTTGGAAAATATCCCAGAAACGATTCCAGAGAGATGCAGGGAAAAAGTAAGCTGCTGCTGCTGCCTAGATTTCCAAATTCAGCAATAATTTAATTTTCTTGACAATCGGGAAGAGAAGGTCTGGATCTCTACAAAGTGGGGGTAAAAGAGAAGTGCCAGTCCTTGGAATCATGGTCAGGTCAAGCCTAGGCTCATCTCCAGCAGCCAGCACGAAAGAGATAAGGCATCAGACCCAGTCGTTCCCCCGACTCGTTTTTGGTGATTGCGGGGGGCGGGGAAAAAAAAAAAAAGAAGAAGAAAAGAAATGGAAAGAAAGGGGGAGAAAAGGGGAAAAGATAAGAAGAGGAAACCCAACTATGCGAGGAGCATCAGGCAAAAGAGAACAGCGCTGAAAGCAGTTCTGTTGTCGCTATGTTTTATTCCCCTTTCGCTTTGAAAATTAGTATTTATGAACGGTGGTGGGGCTACTGGGTCGATCTGCTTTCCCCCTTTTTGGGTTGGGGAGCGTCAGCGTTGCCGGGGAAGGAGGGAGGGCGGGTGTGAGCGCGGGAGGGCGGCAGGGCGCGGGTGCCGCGGGGATCCCGGCGCTGTGCTGGAATGGGGCGGCGGGAGCGCGCGGACCNACAAAAAAGTGGCTATTTATTAGAATACTTGTTTGGTATTGTTCGGTGCCACACAAAAGGCGTTTCATTATGTTGGGGTGGGGAGAAAAGCCGCTCTTTTTTTTCCTTTTCTTTTTTTCTCTTTTCTCTCCAGACCGAAACAATAACTTGAAATTGTCTTTAAAGTCTTTTCTATCAATAATAAATTTCATTTTCTTCTCTCTCTCCCGCTCTCCCTTTCTCCCCCTCTCCAATGCAGTGTGTGTGTGTGTGTGTGTGTGTGTGTTTGGGTGCATGTGCGGCGCTGCGTCTGTGTGTCTGTGAGTGCGGGGGGCCGTGGGTGCGGGGGTGTCTGTCTGTCTGCGTGTGTGGGGGCGTGTCCGCGCGTTGTGCTTGTGAGTGGGGGAGTCCCGCGCGGGGTGCGCGGGGTCGCGGTCGGTGGGCAGCGGGCGCGGGTGCGCTCACACATCGCTGGGGGCGCTGCCGCCGCCGCCGGCGCTCCCGAGGCTGGAGGTGCCGCTTTTCGCCACCCAGGTGTCCGTGGAGAGGCAGAGGGAAAAAGCTCCCCTTCTGCGCTGGGGAGAGGGAGGAAGGGACCTGGGCACCCAAGTGGCTGAGGGAGACAGCGACCTACTTCTGAGCTTCGGTAAGAGACGACTTATAGGGGACCACATGAATGTGTATGAATATCTACACCCTACACCTGGGGGATGCCAGGCTCCTCTCCGAGGTGCCAACACTAGGACAAGAGGCAATGGGCAGAAACATGCACAGGAAATTCCACCTAAATGTGAGGCAGAAATTCTTTACTGTGCAAGTGACAGAGCACTGAACAGATTGGCCAGAGAGATCAGTCAGTGGTGGAGCCTTCCTCACTGGAGATATTCAAGGATTGTCTGTTTGCAGTTCTGTGCCATGTGCTCTAGGATGGCCCTGCTTAAGCAGGGAGATTGGACCAGATGACCCACTGTGGTCCCTTCCAACCTCACCGGTTCTGTGATTGTGTGACTGTGATGGCTGTGGAGGAGAATGGTCCCTGCAAGCGGAGCTGGCCACTCTCATAGGAGCTATTCCATGAAGACCCAAGTGGGTGAGAGGAGGAGGAGTCTGGGGGAGTTTGCTAAGAAACCAAAGGCAGAAAATTGCATAGTCTACACTTCCAGTTGTTTTTACTTCTTCATGGTATAGAGAAGAAGACAATGCAGCAGCTTACTAGAGGATGTTTCCATCTCCAGACTCCAACACATGAGAAGATCCTTCTCTTTTTATGCATGGGGAGTGGAAGCAGGGGATTAATTACCTGAGACCCCACAGATGGCCAGTGTCGTAACAGAGGTTAGGCCCAGGTTTGCAATTCTCCACAGTTGTTGTCCTATGTCCTTCCCACAATGCTTCCCACAACTTTAATTGCTCAGTTACAGGTCCTCATGGTAAACCCAGGCTATCAGTGAGAAGTCATATCCTTCAAGAGAAGGAGAAGAATAACTGGTCCCTCTGAAGCACAGATGGTGACTGATAGAAGCTCTGCTCAACACACTACAACCCTTAAAGCATTTTGGTAACATGGATTTAAATAGGGAGTTGAGATATCTTGTCTAGCAGAGTTCAGGGAATATAAAATGCTTTTTCATCTGCTGTTACCATGATTTGCCTTCTGTATCATCACTAGTTAGTATCTGATTCTGTGTGCTCTGCACGTCCCTGAGAAAAAGCTGTTCAGTTTGTTCCCATTGCAAAAGCCTAAATTTTGTGTAAACCAGAATAAAATCTGTTTCCACAATGTGAAAGACAATTCCTGTGAAGAAGTTGTTTTTACCCATCCTGCACTCTCAAAATAAACTAGTGTTCTTTCTTCAGTTTTAAGTCCATCTGTATTTTTTAAGTCCAGCTATATTCTTCTGCTACAGAACCAGTCCACCTAAACACTGCTTCACTTCCACAAAAGTTTTTGCATACACACAGATTTCTCATATCTCCAAGTAAAAAATCTACTGCTTCATGATGGATACTGTGACCATGTATGTAGCAATCTTGACAAAAATCCTGAAAAGGAGTTGTTCTATTCACACATTAGCAAAAGATCAAAAACACATACTGTTCATTAAATGAAACTCAGTTGTTACATTTTTTGTCTTTATTTTAGTTTAATAAGGTGGAATGTCTCTGAAAAAAAAATAGAAATTAAAGAAAATAAATAAAATTTATAGAAAATCATAGGATAGCTGTGCTTGGAAGGAACCCTAAAGATCACCTAATTCCAACGCCCTTGCCATGGGCAGGGACACCTTCCACTAGACCAGGACTCAGATATCCTTCTTCTGCTGGGGACCCCCAAGCCTGGACACAGCATTTCAGATAGGGCCATACAAGAGCAGAAGAGAGGGGGAGAATCACTTCTCTTGACCTGCTGATCACACTTCTTTTGATGCAGCACAGGATGCATTTGCATTCCTGGTCTTCAAGCACACATTGCCATCTCACGTCCGACTTCCTGTCCACCAAGGCCTCCAAGTCTTTCTCCCCAGTGCTGCTCTTGATCCATTCTCCACCCAGCCTCTATTTGTGCTTGTGATTGCCCCGATCCAGTGCAGGACCTTGCACTTGATCTTGTTGAACTTCACGATGTTCATGTGGGCCACTGCTCAAGCCTCTCAAGGACCCTCTGGATGCCATCCCTTCCCTCCAGTGTGTCAACCTGTCCACACCGATAGGTGTCATCAGCAAACTTGTTGAGAGTGCACTCTACTCCACTGTCCATGTTGTTGTCAAAGATGTTAAAATCCATCTTATCGGTGATTCATAGGTACAAACACTAGCTAATACAACATTTTATGCACAAAAGATTGAAATAACTGGAAAAGGTGGTCCAAAGTTGCAAATGCAAGCTAAATGCCTTATTGCCTTGCCTGCTGAGTTTGTGACAGTGGCATAAATGAAGGTCCAGTAGAAGAAAGGCCACTGAATTTGTTTTTATTAAAACCATCAATGTTTAGGTTACACTGCAGTGTAACATCCTCTAACCTCTTCAAAAGATAGATCTTTTTATTGTCATATTAAAGAAGAGCCGCTGTGTTATATCTCTTACTGCAGTGTCTTGTTCTGAGAAATAAAGCTCACAAAGCTGCATCTGGAAATAATGGAATAGTGTTGAGACAACAAAGACATGGTTTTCAAAGTTTGTGCCTGTTCCCATCTAGATAAGAAGCCAGCAATAGTGCTGTATATTTTTACCTAGTTTAAGATAAATGGAAAAATTGGAAAGCGACGGTTTCTATCAGCTGCAAGAAAAATCTATCTCTTTAACCTACACTGCCACCTGCTTAGAAGTGTGGGGAATCTCAGAACTGCTTGCAGAGTTCCTAGTGCAGAAGTCACTGAATACGGCAGATGTCTTTCCAATAAGGCTGTTAATATCAATTTTGTGACATGACATGCTTTTAAAGACCTATAAATGTTCATTACCCTTTTTGGTAACTGAATGTAACTGAACATTTCTGTAAGTCTTCTAACTAGAGAAAACCTACTTAAAAGTCTGCTTTCCAAGATTTAGCTGCTACTGGCCATTTTCTGCACTTCATGGCTGTTTGAAATGCTAAATAACTATATCTCTAAGCTAAATAAAAATTGCAGGAAGTTCTTCAAGATGTCCTTCCCTTAATTGAAGTGAGGACTGTAAAAACATGGTGAGAGGTGTAATAATGAAAATTTTTTGGAGTCTCTGCTCCATCATTCCTTACACCTCCAAACGCCTAGTGTTCAATGACATATTACTCAGCACAGTGGTTAAATGGAAGTGCCAAACAAAACTTGATTATTAAGGGTTGAAAATAGTGCATTATTGATGCTTATTTAAGTAACAGCAACTGTCACTCCAATAGCTTTCTGCTTGGCATTCTGAGGGCTCAAAGCAACCAGTTTTTCAAATCAGAAGGTTCCAGGTCAAACTCCTATCTATATTAGGAGAGGAAGGGGGATCAGATTTTAGTCCATCACCACTTTTCCATGAAATAACACACACACATGTGTTAAAAAGTTTTTGCTTTCATTCTTGCAGAACAGTTTCTCCTCATCCTCCTCACATAAAAAGAAAAAAGTTGTTTATAGTTGGTGTGAGTACTGTAAGTCTCCAAGCTGTCATTCATTCATGATTAAATAATGTTTATAACTAGCACACCTGATGGTGAGGGATGATTCGCAGCTCTGAAGACCAAGCAAAACCTTTTGGGAGCACTGTGCTGGATGTACATGGCACTTCCTGGTGTTCCCATCCTGTGCCAGTGCCAGAGCTACAAGGAGAAGAGCCACTGATGTGCAGCAGTTTCTGGATGAGCTATGTATGGTGAATTGCACAGATGTGATTCTTTACAGTGTCACTCATTTGTTATCTCCCACAACACATTTCTGACAGCAGACGTGTGGCAAATGAATGGGAGTCAAAGACTCCCACTTGGGATGAGAGGGGAGGCTTGTACTAATATGGCACAGAGATGAGAAGGAGGACCAGATGGAAATGCTTTTCAGGTGAAAAGGCTAAATAACACATTCTTGTGGTTCCCTAGGCATATACAAAAGCTTAATAATCATACCAAATACGACATATTATTTCAAGAATGAGCTAATTCAGTCCAATTTCTCTATTCCACCTGAGTTTCCTAAGCACTAACTACTGGGCAGAAAATAGGACAGAATCACCATCTTTCCATGTAAATGGTTTTAAAACAGTTAGTTGATGGCATGTGATTTGTGTTTGTTTGCATTGTTTATACATTTCTGAAAACCTAAGAAATGGAAGAAATCAGGTCATACCACTTTCTCAAATTACGAGAAATCAGGGATCCAGCAGCATGCTTCCAAGGAAACAAAATCCATCACTTCAAATGTGCAATTAGTATCTATAAGAAGGGAAAATTCAATAAAACTTTCAAAATGGTATGTCAAATTATCATAATTGTTGGATGTTGGTTAACAAGTCCAAGTGTATTTCAATATAGTGCCAAACACAAATGAATAAAGAGAGCAGTCTATGTAAAATGTCCAATTATAGTGAAGGCAAAATAAGCCAAAACAAAGACCTGAAGGTAATCTAACATGACTGCATGCTGAACTAAGGATAAGAAACAACTGGCCTGGATTTTGAACCATACACAACTGTGTGTATGAACCCTAAGAAACTGTGTAAAGGATCAAACAATGTAATCAAATCGTGTTCAATTTTGAGAACTCTGTTAATAACAAGTCTCTTTCAGTGAGTGACAGTGATATCCTTAGTTATGTTGGGACAAGGCAATAGCTAATTTTTCAGCTGCCCAATATGTAAACAAATTATGTATTTAAAACATTTTTATATCTGCCATAAACAGATATAAGAAAGCATTTGTCAGTACAGCTCCATTTTTATATATTCAAAATATTTTCACATCCTTTCTTCTTTTTTTTTCTTTTGTATTAAGCATCATCAGATGCAATTTTTGCAAAATACCTCCCATGCAAATTGAGATTACCAAGTGGTACCACTCAAAAGGAAAATCAATAATTTGAACTAAGTTATGTTTATGTTTACTGTATATGAACCTGTAGTCAACAAATTTACTGTAAATATGTGCCACCACCGACCTCCTTAGCTGACTTTCTCTAAGCTAAACACATGGTTTAGCCCATTCCCCCAGGAAGGAGTAGAAAATGGTTAACTCCAGATGAAATTCCAGCCAAGTAGACAATCAAAGATTTTCATGATGTCTCTACAAATGACGTATTTAACAAACTGAAAAAGAAACATGTTGTTCATAAGAAATTAAGGAGTTAACATGATGGCACACCCCGGCCTGGTTGGGCCCGGGCATGCGGCCCTCTTGGGGCCTGGCCTGGCCCGGGGAGGGCAGGGATGGCTTGAAGCCAAAACTAATCACCTGGAAGCCACACGCAACAAACTGCAGAAGAATTACAGCCACAAAATGATAAAGAAGCCGGTGAACTGTCCATTGAGGGGCTGAGCCCCTCACGACCTCGGGCCTTAGTCCGAGGGCTGAGCCCAACACTAAACCCCCAATACCAGGGGGCCCGGTGCAATTTTGGACCGGGTGTGATGACAGGATGACCCCTTTCACTGCGAATGGGGGAGCGGTGGTAAATTAGAGTCACCAACCATGGCCAAGGGCCAAGAGCCAAGATTGGACGTTTGGCCAAAAGCAGAAAGTCAGAAGAATTCCAAAGAGCGAGAGAAGAAACTACTTGGAGCAGCAGAGCATAGCACTGGAGAACGTTCTTGGGTACAGAGTGAGTCAAAAAAACCCAGAACCCCTGTGACCCGGGGAGGGATGGTGACTCTTTCTTAGGAAACCCCCCAAAACTCCTCATGGAAGGAGCCTCCACGGAACCCTATACTCCGTGGTGATGACATGGCGATACGAGTGTTTCCCTCGAAGCCCATGGTAAACCCTCAGTAGCCGTAGACAAGTGGCTAGAAGTGGGAGGCAGACTCTCCTACATTCCGATGGAGAAAGAGAAAGATTTTCTAGCTGCGGTAATTTGGAACTGTTACCCGAAAGACTTTTTCTTCTCCTTCTTCCTTTAGACTGTTTTTGAAGAAAAGAAGGAGGGGGGGTATTTGTAAATATATGTTTGTTATTATAAGAAACTATTTAAAGTTGTTGTGTATATAAATATTCCCTTAGTTCTTATCGTGTAGCAATAAATTTTAATATTAATCCCCATGTCAAGAAATCTGTTTTGTCTATGCAAACTTTTCTTACCTATTAGCAACATTTATGGGTGGATAAAAACCATGCAGAAATCACAGGGCTAAACCGTTGACACTGTTAGAGACAAGATTTTGACAAGAAATTAACAGGTTATCAATTTCTTAGAATTTGGTGGCCAAACCCAATGTCTGATCAGCATTCATTCATCATTAGTGTTTCAATTTTTTGAAGTTCTGACAGAAACAGGAGCAAGAAAGAACTACACAAGAGTTTTATCTAATGTAAAACTGATAAAATTACTTACAAAGATCTGTTATGTTAAGATGATTTATGTTGTGAACACTTTCTTCTGTTATATGTATGTATAATTACATGAAAATTCTGTCACACTTTTCGATTTCATTTGCTGTGATTATTTTGTGCCAGCTGTTATATATCGACTTGATGGACAAAATATCTTACTTCTACAGTAGATTAGAGACTTCAGCAGACAGCAGAATTGTATAGTAACAATGATTAATGCTGTGCATAGTAATCAGTTTAATCATGTCTTCCCTTAATGCTTGTAAGCTGAATTTGCTTCTGTTCTCATGGTATTATTTTGTAAATGCTGGTCTTTGATATTTAATCAAGTATGTATTCTTCCTGGCTTGCAACAAAACAATTTTTTTACCCCATTTAATGCTTATCAAACTTATTCAAAATAACATTTTTAAATAGACTTTACAATATGCTATCTGATCTAGCCATAAGGATGCTGAGATCTTGAGTGGTATAATCATGTATGCAGACTGAAGAAAAGCTGTAAAGCTTAATTTATTTATAAATGGATTACGAGGGTTTCTTTAAACTGATCTTTTAATTTTATATGCCTGTTGAAGAGTGTGATGAAAATAATCATGGTACAAAACATAGATGATTTAGATAATTATGTGTGTCCCACTTGTGTTGGTTTCTACCTTGCCAGGATTAGCCACTCTCTAGCAAATCCAAAATGCAGACACATACTCATTTTCAGAACTGCTAACAACTGTAAAAACCCCATGGAATAGAAGGGAAAAATACCTCATTCCAGGTGATACTTGGGACACTTACTGGTGTCATAAGAACCACTATATTGTGGAATATGCAATAAGGTATTAACATCACAAAAAAAATACTGGTATGCGCTCTGGAAACTTCATTTTGTGGATTTCCATGCCACAAAAGTGTCTCATTTCTATTTTTTTTCCCTAGAGTTTACTAGAGGGGAGAATCAAGAGCAAACGTGAATGTGTGGGTGCATAAACTCTTTGCCCATATCTTTTCCACTGTTTAGTTACTCGGAGGGAAAGCGTATTTTCTACCTCAGCTGACACTCCCTTCGGCTTCTGTGGTGCAGCTAGAGAGGCTTCTGCATTCCAGTGACTCACTGCTAGTTTTGCATCTGCCTGGCAGCAGGCAGAATTTGGGTATTCCTGTGATAAGGAGTCTATTGAACTTCAAAAGCAGAGAAAAGACCCAGCAATGTGTTGACTCCAGCCTCACAGGCTGCATGTTATTGGTATGCACATTTGTAATCAGTTTTCTCTATGAATAGAGATATTTGCAAGGTATCCTCAACGTTATTAAGCAATATTAGAGCTATGATTGTTTCTTAATTTTAGAACATGGATTTTCCTGTGACAGCAATGCATGCTGTGGCAGGGTCAGGTTCTTGGGACCTAAAGGAATTAAAGTTCTGCTGAATTAAATCTCAGTCCCCTGCAAGGCTGTCTGACATCCAAAGAGGAACTGTGTTGCAGAAAGGGGTGATTTATTTGTAAATGTATTGAGCAACATTAACATGCTCTGTCATTTTATATAAAAGACTTTCTTGGATTCTTTCTAGCATACACTGAATAATAGATAGCACTAGAATTGCATAAACCAGTATTTAAAACATGTTGAAGAAAATTGTATTTTTCAAGAAGTGGTATATGATCATGTAGTTAAAGGCTATAACATAGTGCATTGTTCGTTATGGAGTAAAATGAAGATTGCCAATACATTTCCTGGAATGCTTAACCACGCAGGTCTATATTCTCTCACCTTGACTTTTATATGTAATTTTTATTAATCCAGTAGTTTAAATGATCTTCTCATATCTGGTGGTATTCACTGACAAAACCAATACTGAGTGACAGAGAGCTAATATAAAGAAAAACTTATTACAAAACATGTATTTCAGTTGAGCTCTTTTCTCTATGGAAAGTAATCAAGCAATAAGTTTCTATTAAACATTTAACCTGTATTATTCCTACTGCCCTGACAGGAATTTGACTAATGCTTATTAACCCACTGCATTGAACAGTGCCCTATACAACTGTTGTAATAAGATTTTATGCAGAGTTACCAATTTAAAATTTCATTCCCTCCCAGTGCATGTACATAATTACTATTGACACCAATGTGAGTTACAGATTCATTACACAGTATACAGTGAGAGGAGAAAAGGGCTCCTATGGGGAATGTGGATCTGTTCATATCTATCTCTCAATTGTTTACACTCTAGGGAATAAGTAAAGGTCATTCTCCCAGGCTTTTCTCCTTTACTGCCAAAGTATGAGCTAAATTAAAGTCAATTGGAGTTTCATTGGAGCTTTCAGGCGTCATAAGTATTCAGCTTGTTAAACAGGTTTGCTTCAAAGCTCTTATAAACAAACAAAAAAACCCCCCTCCAAAATTAAACAAACAAACGAAAGAGAAGCCTGCTTTGTAAAGCAGTTAAAGATTCAGTAAAGGCTGCTTATGCCAAGGTTTCAGTCATCTCCACAGTTATATTTTATAGTTAGGTAACTACCGCCTCTTCTAAAATCATCTGGTTAATGGTGTACCTTAACAATAGCTCCCAGAATCTACTATTCAAAAAGGAATACATATATTTTTCAAAATTGGAGTAATCAGCTTTTGCTGCTTCAATAATTATTAGTGTACAAGAGAAGACAAAAGAAAAAAGAAAAAAAAAACAAAAAACAAACCAAACCCAAAGCCTTCCAAACAACATAATCTAAAAATACTAGGATTTTATTGCAGTTGTTGATCTCTGTATTAAAAGACAAGAACAGTACCAATTTTTTGAAAGAAAGATGTTAACCACCTACTAGTGGTTACGGTTAAAGTTACGGTGTTGTGGAATTAATCCTTTCAGCAACCTAAAGGTTGACAACAATACAGAAAGACAGCCTTCAAGTTTACTTAAGCAAATATAGATACAGGAGTATTCAGCACCCAAAGCGTAACTACAGAGCTTTAGTGATACGCTTAGACTGGTTCCATGATTCAGTTACAGACACAGGACCCTGGACTTTGAGCATCCTCAATTTTTGTATTTCTCTCTTAAACTTTAGGTCTTCCAAGTTAAAACATGTAATTTTCTGTCTAATGTCAAGTCACTCAGTCCATGAATTCTACAGTACTTTAAAACCATGGGAAAATATGTTTAGAATAAAATCAACCAATCCCTACAAATGGTGGTTTTGTTAATGACACTGAGAAGAGGGTGCCATTAAAAAATTACCTAGCCTGGATCATTTTATTTGTTTATTTTAAGGAAAATCCTCTCCATAGTGTCAATAAAAGTTCCAGTACAGTGTAGAATGTCCTCCAAATTTGATCTGGCAAAATAGGATGCAGAAAAGCTTTGAAGCCTGTGAAGCTTTCACTGGGACTCAGAAACCAGCAAGTTATCACCCAGGAAAAGATAGCAACTCTCTTACGTCCTCTAACCTCTCTCTGCTGGTGCAAGCCAAGGCAGCTCTTACGCCTGGCTGTCAGATCTGATGTTTCAACAATTCATGAGCCCTTCTAACTCTGCTCTCTTGGATACCAACCAAAAATTATTTCGAAGCATGGTCAAGAAAAGGAGTATTTATACTATAAATGCAGGGGAAATGCCACCATCACAGCGAATGTGTAGCTAGTGCATAGCATCTTCTTAAAGAAATCTTCAAGAAGCTGACAATCAAATGTCAGTTTTCCCAGTATTTAAGCTCAGAATTGCAATTCATTTGCATGTGAAACCTTTGGGCACCTGAAGGCAGCCTTCTAGAAAACCTTCATAGAAGTTAGCATCAGCTTGCCTTGTGCTCTCCCACCCAAGCTGTTGCAAACAGTGAATTTCAGCTGCATCTTGTGAATTCTCATGCACTCCAAGATACAGAAAGCTCAACCAAAGGTGCATGTGTTCTTCTGAGAGCTACTCTTTCAGAGCTGTGGAACTGGAAATTCACAGTATGTGTTGAGAAAGCAGTTTGGGTCTTTGAAGTTACCAAAAGCTTGTGTGTTTCAGTTAACTCTCTATTCCTTCTTATGTGTTTAAGAAAATTTGTTAGGACGCTGAGACCTTCCTTTTGGCGTGTAATTATTTGGAATCTTTTAATGCGGGAATATCTTCTGGTATCAGTTGTGGGGATAACCCAAAGTAACTGAAACACAGAAAAAAAAGAATTACAAACTTAAGATAAATAGTAGTCAGTGCCTAATTAATTAATTATTAATTAATTATGGTGCTTAACCCAGGAGGATAATCAGATGTGCTTCAGGTAAGTTGCTTGCAGACTTTCAAAAACTTAGATTTATTTATCTAATGGACCTAACCGATTCCTTTAGACTAATACCAAAGTATTTCTATGAATTATTCATACAACCTGCTTTGAGTATTTGAAGATTTATTGTATATCATTGATGATGCTTTTGGTAAATAAGCAGTAAATAGAATTAAAAATATTTATTTGGTGTATACTCTGACCACATCTTTCTGTTACATTGCTACCTAATTTCAGCTGGAAAAGGAAACTACCCTCAGTTCACAGGGAAAACTTTACATTGTTAAATTCACTTACATATTCCAAATCCAACTCATGAATGTTGGCCTGTATCAGTGTTGGGTTTTTTGTTGTTGTTGGGGTTTTTTTGTTTTTTGGTTTTTTTTCCCCAGAAACACTGACAGGAATATATTTTGTGTTTACTTATTTTTGGGTTTTAAATCTAAATTCTCTTCCCTGATCTGCATCACTGATTTCTACGTATCTTCATACAGAACTCATATTGGTCTTTCTCTTACCTGGACTGTGTAGTGATTTTGTGACTCGGTGCTTAATATTGCAGGAAAAACTGATTACTACAGCTCGTTGGATGAAAGGATTGAAACAGCCAACAACCAACAGGTAAAAATAGAGAGAGGGGAAAAAAAGAGAAGTTTACATGAGATTTTGGTTCAAACAGCTTGAAATGATCTGTAAAGTTATTTCTGTGTAAAAAGAAAATAAACCTCCAGCACATAAACTGAACTGAAGCTGTAAGTGCTAAGCATTTTCTTATTTGATGTTGAGCCCTGGAAATTATCTTTTCAACATTGCTGGTACAAGTATTTGAAACACCAACACTGTGACACATCTGTTCAGACTAAAATTTTATTTTGCTTTTGTACCCACAGAAGACAGCAACAGCTTTGTAATCTGTGTCTCTTTGGATTAATGACTCCAAAACTATAGTCCACAGTCCACTGGTGTCTGTTAAATGGTGAAAAAAAATCTTTTCAGTAGAAGTTTGAGACAAAGGATGCCTAATGGTCTATGAAAAGTTGTGAAAATTGGTGGTAATTTGGTCATGGATTCTGAGGATCACTGCCATAGACAACTCAGGAGATGAATGGAAAGTTTGGCTTTTGCCTTGCAGTTCAGGAGGAAATGCACAAGTGGCTCCTGCCATTTGATGGCTTTCCTGCTCTCCTTTCATCTGTATACTGTAGAAACAGTGTGTACCTAAACCCAATGGCATGCCTTGTTGAGCTTAATAGTCACATTTTGTCCTTCAGTCCTTTAAATGAACAATAGCTCTGCATCTTTCAGACCAGGATTCATTAGATGTGCCCAATTCTGCCACAGATCTCTTGCGAACAGGCCTCACAATTCGTCCTGGTCTCAGTTTTCCTCATATGGGAAAGCAAACCAATGACCACTAATGGATTTGAAAGTCAATATTTCACTGTTTTTTTAGCATAGTTTGAGATAGATAGAGCTGAAAATGGTTTCTATAAGGCATCATTATTTAACGTAATCTGAAGTTATCCATTCTGTGCATAGTACTCCTGAGGCATTCCTGGAAGCATTCATTTAAGTGACAGTATTTTGTTGATAGGGAAGGCAGCATTTCAAGGCCTCCTCATTATTTCTAGATGTCCCTCAGAATATGACTGTTAACAGTTGTGGGTTTTTTGCAGAGAACACAGAATAAAAATTACAATGTAAAAAATACTGTATCTACTAAGGAAATCCAATCAGGTACAGAAACTGTGCTTTTTTCTTAAAAAAAAAAAAAAAAAAAAAAAAAAAAAAAAAAAA
>VXAY01005687.1:90297-240242 GCA_013399855.1 Oxyruncus cristatus
CACCAAAAAACAAACAACTCCTTTGCAATGAGTAGGAAATTTAATGCAGCCTACCATTCTTTCTGATAACAGATGAAAAAACAACATACTGTATTTGCAATAATTAATTATTTGAAAATACATGCTAAGATATTATTATTTGGCTCTTAAGTATTCATTGCTTCCATTCAGAAGAGGTCCCTAGCACAGGGAGGCATGTAGGAAAGTCCATATTCACATTTTCCTGTAAAATACATCCCTTCTGAGTACCACAGCATTCCACCCAGTGTTCTAGAGCTTCTGTAGCTGCTGTAGAGAGCTGTATCTCACCAAAAGCCATAATAATAGCAATGTGATAATTGAAAAATATTTGAGGACATTCAGATAGAGGATCACATTTTAAAATGCTTCCAGCTGAAGCTGAGTCAGTGATATTACGCTGGTTTTAAAGTGGTAACATTGTATTGTGATCTACAAAGCGGAGGCTCATTGCTAAAACAGTTCAGATAATCTCCATTCTACACAGCACGGGGAAGGACCTATAGAACCAGGTCCAGGTTGGGGCTTTGTTTTCCTGAGATCCATGGACTCATTAAAGAAGGTTCAAGGGGAATAACAAGAATGCTCAAATGTCTACATGCCCAGTAGACTGAACAAATCTGTGTTGCTTAGTCTAGGGAAAAAGGAGCCTCAGGTGATGTACAGCTGACTTCTGCTTGGGAAAAGGTAGTTGCAAAACAAATGATTAATGAACTCTTCTTTGCCAGCTCTAAGTTTAGGGCAAATATAATCAGCTTAAATTACATCAAGGGAGATTTAGATTTGATGTCAAGGAAACGTTCCAAATAGTAAGAATCCTTGGACACTGGAATAGATTTCTGGGAGGCTGTAAAAATAAATGTCCAGACACAGAGAATATTCCCCATGCTTCAGTCCTGAGAAACAGTAATATCTGAGAACAGGTGACATTGAATGGGAAGAGAAGGGACTAAATGGCCTTTTGAAATCTTGTGCAGTGCAATTTGCCATGCTTTTTATGTTATAAAAATACACCTATGGAATCAAAGAGTAATTTACTTTGTAAGAGATCTTTGGATGTCATCTTATTCCAGATTTACATTGCAATTATGCCAAGTTACATTGCAACTGCCCTATTTGCTCAGGCCCCACTGGAACATTATATTTTTTGCTGTTGCTTGAAGAGGAAAGTATCCATTATGGTTTGTATGGTCTTTTCTGTAATTAATATTCTATCTCCTCCAGTTTTCATCCTGGATTCTTAATAACTTAAAACTTTGCTTATCCTTGTGTACTGGCCCTTCCATTAAAAGGAAAGTCATCTTTCACAATGCACTCACGTGAATACAAATGGAAACACATCTTCAAATTCCTGGGTCTGGAGAAACACCAATGGACACTTGCAAACGGAAGTAGAAAATTTATCAAAGTGCTATTAAGGGGGTAGATTGAATCCAATTAAGTGTAGAAGCAGTGTTTGAAATCAGTGTCTTTCTGAAAAATTATTTTTCTGAATACTTCTCTCAATGTTCATACCTTTAAAGAAAAAGGTTTGGACTGGAGCGGCAAGGAATAGTTCCAGTGACCAGGGAAGCATCAATTGCTCGATCAACAGGAATGGCTGAGGAGAGACCCATTCTGCTGAGTTTCAAACACTGCTCAGATCTACCAACAGCAGACAGAAAGCACTCTGGGGACTCCTCTTATAATTTCCCCTATTCAAATGTTAAATGGCATTAAAGCCATAAGAGATGACGAAGGTTTCATTTTAGCTGCATAACTTTCCTCCACAAATGCGAAAACTGTAACAATTAGTTTCACCAAGCTAAATGGTCAACTAGATTGGAGCCTGGAACATAAGCCTAGCTGCCATCCAGCAACCAAAAGGTTCCCTCAGAGCCTTCCTGTGCCTTTCCAATAATGTCTGTCATGTAAATATTAAGAACACCACAGAACGTAAATGTTCAGCTATGGGCATTCTCTAATTTTCAACAAAAGTATGGAATGCATGAGAATTGTATCTAGTTGGTAATAATAGCTTTCTATGTTCAAGATTAGTTGGGTTAGGAATTGAAACTTGGCATCTTACTTCTCACCATGAGAAATATAGTGTCCTGATTTTCAGTATGAAAACAGAAGTCACCCGCCGTTGCCTGCATTGCAATTTTGAGGCACTTGGCACTTTTGGGACGTGGTTTATACCAAGTTAGTCCAGCAACATGTTTGTCCTAGATAGTGCCCAGGCAATAGCCTCCATTCTTTAAAAAGATCCAGAGGTAAACCCTTCTATAGAGTGCCTTGAAGTCTTCATCATTAGATTTGGGTATAGACAAGATAAATGTCAGTTAGGAATGATGAAAGGTGAAAACTTTATTCCTGTTCTTTGGGAGAGGGATTGGACTTCCTGCCCTTTGAGTCTTTGATGACATTCCCAAAGCATACAGATTCACATAATCAGATATCTGTTTCCTTTTCCTTACAGAAATAAGAAAAAAATAAACAACAATGTGAGGTTATTATGAATTTTTCAGCTTCCTAATTTTATGTGTGTTCTTGGGATATCTACCCAAATTATTCTACAATTAATGTTGTACCTTTTGCAGAATTACAATACAGTCCCAAAGAGACAGAATCAATTTGAATATACTTATTTTTAATTTGCAGAACACTGAATTTAGGAAGAACAGTTTTGGTACTTTTAAGAAACTGGAGGTATGCCAACAATACTGCTACTAATTTTTTTTTCCTAATTACAATGTTGAACATGGTTAATTTCATACCAGTCGCGAGATTTTACAATAGGTTGTAATATACTGTGAATCTACACTTCCACATTATATCAGAAGTGATAATTGCATTGTACCAATCTACAATAATGGTCCAATTAACCTATCATACTCTGCTCCTGTAGATCCCATTTTGGGGCAGTAGCTTTGTCTAGTTAGAAAAAAAAAAAAAAAAGGAAAAAGAAAAATTATCTTCACTCTAAGCATTAAAGAAGTATATAATTCCCCACTTTCTATGCCAGAGAGAGCATTACATCCTAAATTAAATTATTATTTGTCTCCTGCAATCTAGGTTGCCCAAAGAGTATTCTGGAATATCACCAGTAAAAACCTATCTGTGATGAAGGTGAAGTAAATAAACAGAAAAGTCTTATCAACCTTCCTCTGTTAGTCTAAGGTTGATCCTAAAGAAAACACCTTGGGTTTCTATAGCTGCTACAAACATGTTGTTTTGGGGTTCCAGTTCCTCCCACCTAAAGTTGATTTCTATAGAAAAAGTTCTTGGTATTTTCCCATTTTCTCACAATATATTTACCTTCCGGGGTTTCTGAAGTACACTTACATTTCAAATGAGCTTACACCAGCATCAAGTTTCCACAATCTACCAGAAACAGTGAATTACGTGCAATGTGACTACGACAAGGATGCTTTTCTGTCAGTGGTCCCATATTCATTTATGGCTACCCCTAAAGGAGTGTTTGTTGAGCATATACCTTACATAACACCACTCAGGAACCTGGTCCTATACCCGTGTTAGAGTTCCTGTAGGTAAAGGGACATCTATTCTAGTGGATAAACATAGATTGAGAGAGGCAGAACAATTCCATTTATAAGGAAAAGTGGATTTGCATCTATATAAAGCCATGAGACATGAGAGAGTTACAACAGACAAACATCCATACAGTGTGGCACAAGAGTACTGGGGACGAGTGGTGATCTTAGTGTCCTTTCTGTGAGTTCCCCTCCTCGGTTCAATTCAAGGTTAGACTTAAATCTGTCCTACTTGACTTGGACTATTACCACTATTATAATTGCTATATTATAGTCCACCATTATCTCCATGAGTGGGATGGGTGCAAGGAAAGGCTTCAAAAGCATTGACTCCTTTTCCAAAAAGGAGGTACTGGAAGGAACTAATCCTCCTGCTGGTTGGGAGGCTGAGGTTGTCTTTCAATGAAATCCATCTTTTTAAACGGGCTTTGGTACAAGTCTGGATCTTCAGGACTTAGCTGACGGCATTTTTTTTTTTTTTCTGTAAAGAAAAATAGTGGAACTGTAGGAACTGAAACTTTTATAACCATAAAAAGAGTGAGAAATCATTCAGGGAAGATGAGGACTTCTACTAAGGCAGGATGGTGGAAAAGAAAACTGGCATGCACTGAAACTATTTTGAAGAAGAGTTAACATAGAAGACAAATATCTAAGAAAATATTTAAGAAAATATTCAAGAACCAAGTGTCACTCAAAAGTACATTAAACTGTTGCCCTTTGAAATTAGTTAAAAGACAAAAAGGATGGCATTTATCTGTTACAAATGCATACTGCATGTGGAAAAAACGTTTTCTACAAAATAGAAGTGATAAATTTGTTTTTCTCATTACTGTCACTAAGCAATATCTAAACTTGAGTTCACAAAGTATAATTGGCAGATTTCCATCTACACCAGTTTCTTGTTTTCTTCACATTTCTGTCCCTGGTATCAGCAAAAAGAAGTGTTAATTAACCTTAGCAGCAAAGCAGTGTAAGACTATGCTCTGAATGCAGAATGTCTTCTGACAGGAGACTGCAATCTCCAGCAAATTGTAGAGTAATGCTGGCCTGTCAATTAAACAGGACAAGATAGGGAAAGAGGGCAGAAGATCTTCATATTGTTTCCTTGAACCAAAAAGATCAACAACTCAGTCAGTCAGAAATAATTATCTGCATTACTGCCTGCAATTACTTTTAATGGGACTGTGATAAAATCTGTACGCTGTGCTTGTGCAGTATTTGTGAGCCAGAGAGGTGAAACAGGGTTTGTTCGGCTCTTTGAAAGAGGTGAATCAAGGAAACATGTTTCACTGAAAAACTTCAGGTGTGTTTCAGAAAGAAATGCACAGAACAATGATGTTCTGCATGTTGTCTAGAAACTGGCACAACACGCTTCTAAAATGGGCCAGAATTATTCAGACTATTGTATTGGGCTTGGATAATGACAGCAATGCTGTGGACGGACTGGCCAAAAAATCCCTGAACCACTGCCTTTCCATGGAAGGGAAATTTCAATTCCAGCGAAAAACCTTTGATAAGGTATGTGAAAACTGACAAGGAGCTGTGTGGTTTGGTTTTTTGATTTTTTTTTTTTAGGCTGGTAGATTTTTCTTGATCCCCTAATGGTTTAAAAATTTGGATATCTCATCAGATTTTTACATATCTTTCATAAGCAGTTGATGTTTGCTTGTTTGTCACTGGTCCTTACAAAGTTCATATCAATCAGAAAATAGAAAAATGACATTTCTAGAAATATGATTCCACAATTTGAATAATATTTTCAATAAGTAGAGTGCAGAATGAGTGGGGCATGTGAGGTTGTGTTTTTTGTTTGTCTGGAGTAAATAAGCATGTAATTATAAGTCCATTAATTTATCAAATTAAATACACAATAATTAAAATTTAACAGCAAACTAGAAAAGATAAATACCACAGGCTTCCTTAGTTTTCTAATAATGAAAGTTTCATATACACAAACAAAACTTTATTAAAAAGCATATGCACAAAAGAGTATAAGTATAGATGGCATACTTCTCCATGAGTTAAATGAAAGCATCACCATGAGTTTAAAAGGATTTTTTTTCCTGGTGGTATTTTCTTCTTTATTCTACTGAGGTCGTCTTACACAAAGAGTCTATTGCTTGCTGTCCAAATCATCTCATGATTTTTTTCAACAAATAATAAAGGTGGGTTTTGTGCCTGTACCTTTGTTGCCTGAAACCCAATAAAGGTGGGTTTCTTCCCCTGTAAAGGGAAGAATTTCAATTCTGAACCTGCAGATTATTAGTCTCAGTTCTACAGATAGGTTACTCCAAGAAAGTAAAACAAAAATCCCGTTTACTGACCAGTGATGTGCTCTGTTTTCTCAAGGGTTTGCTCTACTTTCAGAATCAAGTTCTTCTACCTTCCACCTTCTACCACTCTTGAAGGAACCTATTTAATTCCCGTGGGAAGGGTGTTCAGTGTAAACACAGTCTGCATAACGTCCGTGTACTGAATTTAAGATTTCTACGAAGAAAAAGATCCAAACCCCCTTTTACAGTTTCTCAACTGCCAAAGACAAATTCTGCTTTTCATTATCAACCTCTATCTCCAGGTTGACTTAAAAGGTACAAAGAGAAAGTCTTTGCCATGCATTAACTGGAAATAAATGCTTTCTGGCATTTATATGACCACCCCAATATCTTATGTTTCAGAAACAATTTGCTCACATGCTTTGCAAGAGCAAGGAAGCATGAAATGACTTGTCCGTGGCATCATAGCAATGACAGGAGAGTCCACAGCTTGTGCTGGATCTATCATTTGCATTTCTAATAGCTGAATTCCAACACCATCAACTCTTCTGCTCAAATTATTTACAATTGCCTGCTAATACTTGTGGGTTTTTTTCCTTACTCTTAACACAAAGGTGAACATTCTTCTTAATGTAATTTCTGAGTTGCAAGTACTGCTGTGTTTCTGCAGTCAGTAGGATGCCATCCAAATAATTCTGTGTAGCAGCTGCTCTACAGTGATTTTAAAAAAAATACAGTGCTGCACTTCTGCATCCCAGGGTAACAAGTTACACTGGAATAATCGTGTCAATAACTGATGGCAGGGCAGGGTGACCAGTCAGCACCACCTTCTGGTAAATAGGGACTGAGCTCAGTGAGCCCCTGTCCTCCTGTGAAGCGCTGAGTGAAGGAGGCATTGATCCATGTCTGAGCAAAGATTAATTGCTACTTTATAATTCTCATAAATTTGTGCATTACCATCTGTTTTCACTACAGCACACACATAGCAAGGAAGATTACCCCTTCATTTTCTATCTCCCTGCACTTCTGTTTCACAGAAACTCTTCCTTCAGAAGCATTTGGGGGCTTTCTTATGGATTGTGGAACCGCTCTGATTTTGGACTTGACTTTTAGATTTAACTTTTGGACTCCTCATTGTTAACAGAGCCTGCTCCTAGGGTGAGCATAGACATTTACTCAATGAGCAGATCTCTGCTGATCGAGCACGCTGCCCAGCACCCGACCTCTCCCACTTTCTGAGACCAGTTTGTGTAACAGACTCTTGGAAAACTCCAGACCCCCACCTACTCTTACTGCCTAATGCTCCCACGGGTGCTGTGAGTCCCCAGCAGCTGGCAGAGTGGCACAGGAGAGCACCTGAAGGCCCCAGTCTAACACAGCTGTCCATGCCCACCCAGCCTCACCCAGGTGTAGAGCTCTGCTGAGCCCCTCAGGGTTGTACCGACTGCAGTTGTAACACCAATCTGCCAAAGCGTGCTGAGGGTGCATACTTTTATACCATACTTTAGTCATAAAAATGCTAAGAATACCACATCTTCTGTCTTACTGTATTACTAGTTAATGAACTGGGCTGACCAATTTTTAAAATGAAGAGCGTGGATAACATATTTCTTTAGAGAACTGAAAAACAGCAGTCTCATCAAAGAACCAAGTATCGCAAGCACTGAGATCTTAAATTAAAAAACCCAGATGGTGCGGCAAACTCTTTGGCAGTTATGTCTTTGCTCTGGCTAACTGATGAAATTCCATGTTTAATGATATTCCATTTTTCAAACCTCTGTTCTAATAATTTTTTAGGGTTGCAACAGACTCCGATATTCTTTTTAGCTACAACAGTAAATAAGGAGCTTTTGTTTTTCAATACCTAGAGGTCTCATGAGCTTTATTAATAAAAAACATCTATAGCATTGAAATACAAGCAGAAAATTTTCATGTTTATTATATAAACTGGGGGGGGGGGAAGGAAGGAAGGGGAATACATTCAGTGCGATGGAGCCCTGCTTTCCTGGGGATGCCTGAACATCTGCCTGTGCATGGGGAACAGGGAATGAATTCCTTGCTTTACTTTGCTTCTGTGCACAACTTTTACTTTCCCTATTAAACTGCCTTTATCTCAACACATGAGTTTTCTGCTTTTACTCTTTGGATTCTCTCCCCCATCCCGCTGGTAGAGGAGCAAGGGAGTGGCTGTGTCATACTTGGTTGACGACTGGAGTTAAACCATGACACTTGGAAAAAACATTCGTGAATGGCTTTTACAACTCACTTTCAACACACTTTGTTAATATACTGTATTTATTTGATGGTCATAGATGCAAGTAGCAGCAGTCAGAAAGTAAGTAGAACAGGGTAGGCCAACTTTTAGTAATTTTTAGGTGAGAATAAAGAAGGATTCTTTAGCACAAACTACCCTCAACCCTGACCTTTCTACTTTTGACAGTCTCTTTTCATGTTTTTCTCTGTTTAGCTATTAACTTAGACTTGCAGAAATTAATCTTTACAGAAAATTTTGCTATTTTTCATTATCTCCTAAGTCTGAACATTGATGAAGCGAACTTTGTCCTGCAGCAGCATCTGACTCCATATGTCTTTGTTGTACTGCCGTAACACCTAACAGCAGCCTCAGGATCTTCCTGTTCACCATCAGCTAGATCAGCCCTCGAGGCATCTATATGGACTGTCCTAAATCCCCAGCCTGTGATACCTCCCCTGATCTTGCTGGTGAATACAGCAGCACCTTTGGGAGATGATCTCACTCGTTCTCCTGTGTCAATGTCCTTGCACAGACATGATAGCTCACAGGGGACACTGTAAGGGGGAAGATGAGCTCCCTCCAGCTGCACCCTGAAAAGTCATGCTACTTTCCAGTCATGGAATAAAACATGTATTTTTATACACATATCTGAGAGAACAACAGAAGATCATGTATCCAAACCAACAAATCATCACTGACGGCCAGATGCACTGTGCACTACGTTACCATAAAAAATACAGCAAAATTTTATAAATCCTGATAAAAAGAAACAAGATTCAGTCCTGGGTACTTCTAGAAAAGTTTTTCCTCTTTCTACTTGTTTTGTTGGAAACTTTTCCCATTCTCTATATACTTTAACAGTAAACTTTCTTTTCTATTCTAGGACAGGAAATATTATTCAGAGATAGAAAGCAAATGCTTGAGACACTCAAGCCTGAAATACAGTCAGCAGTCTTGAGCAGCAACCGGAGCTAGAAAACTACTGGAATTATTTCTGCAGAGAAAAACCTTTAAGACCACACAAGCTTTAGATAAACTATTCGGAACAGAAGTCAGTTTTACCCCTTTCTCTTCAGGCATCTGGAATTTAACTTCTACTCTATACAGGAGAAAATAGCTATCTATACGTTTTTATTTGTTACCAGCAAATAAAACAACACTGTCTCCCTGCCATAGAGATAAGTGTTCTGGCTTACCCTTCTCTGAACTACATACTCTTCTATCAAAGCAACACAAGCAGCTCACATCTATGCCAGCCCATGTTCAGCAGTCACAGGAGAGCTTGTATCCCTATACTTAAGCTTCCCACCTCATAAAAACAAAATGATCTTATCCGTATCATCCATTAGGAATAGTCCATGGTCCAGCCTGTTTCCTAAACTACCTTTGGCCTTGCATGAAGAATGTTTGCTGCCCATGAAAATTGTACCAGGGGACATGCTAATATTTTGACATTTCAACCACTTTGTCTCTATCCAAGACCAAGCAAGAACAGACCAAATGATTCATCCTGCCATCTCTTCAAATTAACTGGATAACTGACTCTTCACCAGATAACACAGTAAATGTTGATACTGTTTAGCAAAGGTGGTGAAAGTTGAGGGGGGATGAATTTAAGAATTTCAGTGTGAAATTGAGAAAGATCTGCCTGTAACAAACTACTGGAAGAAGAAATGGCACTGAAAATCTCCTTTGCATGCCTCTGCATGCTGTCTTAAACCAGTGCACAGTGAGAGGCACTCATAGTCAGCTTTTAAATGACTTTAAGCTTTATTGCATATTGCCCTAAAGATATCTTGGTATGACATGGCATAAGTTTGTTGCCCATGACATTTATTTTAATTCCTACAGTGTGACAACTTGCCATGTGTCTGCAGTGCAATTCAAGATGGAACAAAGTGCAAATAAATGTTAATGTGCCGTATGCAAACAACAATTAAATATGCTGTTGGCAGCATAATTTGAAGCATTATTCAGGAAACGTCTGGTCATGGCCTGTATTAAAAATGTCAGTCTGCGGGAAAGTGTTTGCATGTATATGAACAGAAATAAAACAACAGGCTTTTTGAAATAGCATTGATTGGAATATGCTAAACTTTTTTTTATTATTGCTACTGACACCAGCATACTCCTAATCTTGACAAAAGCTACCCTTATTAATGACATACTGAATGATATGCTTTATGCTGTGAACAAAATGGACTTCACCCAATTAAGTAGTTTAAGAACCAGAATGTTAATTTTTTTTTTTTTTTAATTTCAGAATTTTACATCAAGTTGAGAAAATTTAGATAGAAAAGAATAAGTTTAAATACTCAAAAAGTGTACCTACAGTAAGTTTAGCCACAATCCACCTAATCACATTGTATTAAACAGACTTTTTGTCTAGAAAGTACCTCCTAAACCAACACACTGGTTGATGTCTGACTGGTTGATGTCTGACTTCTGATGAATGCCCATTCCAAAAAAAATCTTGTTGCAACTGCAAAATATGTCTTCAAAGAGAAGAGGGACCTGATGTGCTAGTATAGCCAACAGAATATACACTCTTAAATGCTTTCTAGTAAGACCGAAGCAATTTTTCTGTTAACCTCAAATAACAATATAAATCAAGGTCCATTCAATGTACTGAATGCCAAATTAATTAAAGAAGTTCCTGTGGAAATTGTAGGGGAGGATGACCCAGCAGTTGTAACCCTTCTTTCCCGTCAAGCAGCAATGGAGAAGTCCCCAAAATGCTGAGTCTGTTTCCAGTGACAGTGAGGGTCTCACCACACCCCTCATATGTACCCTGCTAACTGTTGTAATACACTGCACTGGTCAGATACCTACTTTCTGCTGTCACCAAATCAAAAGTTTTCAGTCTTGTGAAGACAGGATTAAATGTTAGCATTTTTCTCAATGGCTTTTGATGGCACTATAAACATAAATAGTATCAGCACTACATATATATGTGTGAATGTGTCTTACGAGCTTGTGCAGAGTTGGATGTGTTTGACCAGGAAACTCTTTCATCCAAGGTTTTTCAAGTAGCAATAGCAGGACATTGATAACTCTGTTTTGCCAGTCTGATGTTCTTTTGTTCTAACTAAAAGCAAATGCAGGCAGCAAGCTTAGATCCATAAATATACATCAAAGTTATCTCTATAATATTTATTCCTAACTGCCAATGTTTATGGGGTTTGTATTTGTCAGTATTGTGGCATTATAAGTTAAAATCGGTCTAGTTCTGTATAGTTCAGGTAGGTTTTGTTTATACTATGGTGGAACTCTGATTACAGTTTAAGCTTCTGGTTTCACAGGATCACAGAATGGTTGGGGTGGCAAAGGACCTCTGGAGATCATGTAGTCCAACCCCCAACTTCACTAGTGTGATTTTTGTTTCAGGAAGAAGATCGTAAACCAGCATACAGTATTTTCAATCCATGTAAAACCACAACATCCTAACAAAGCTAAAATAATTGATTTTTAAGTCTGTGGCTGATGAGGCCATCCACATGAATGAGGTCATGAGAGCTGGGCATTTGCATTTATTGATTCTCATTCAAGAGGGATCCTCATAACTTGTTGAAGTTGAGATTCTAAAGGTTACCACCAAGTGATCTTAACTTTGCTTTTTTGTTGTCCAGAGAGTGAGAGCAGATGTAAGTGCTGTGCAGGAGTAGATTTGATAACAGCAAGATAGTTCAGACACCAGTTCCAACACTCAGTGGAAATGAAGCTGGAAAGCTGCACAGGCAACTGACACAGAGATTCCTACCAGCAATGAGCCCAGGACAGCTTCATCAGATTGGAAAAAGTCTCAAAAAATAAGCCCTCAAGTCATTGATGGTTAAATTCTTCCAGTCCTAGGAGGGAAAAAAAAAAGGATTAAATTAAGATTGCCATATAATTTCAGGATTGATATTACTAGGAAAGTTTTGGGACATTCTGTCACTGAAAAGCATTAACCAAAAAGTCTCTTTTCAGCAGAGTACTCTGCAAGAGAGGAGGTAGATATCCTCTGGGTGCTGAGGATGGCATGGATGGAAGAGATTTAAATTCAGGAATGAGGGAGAAGGTTGACAGGTGGTGGTGTAGTCACCATACTTGGTCCTACTGTACAGCCAAGAAAAATTCAACTCGAATGACAGTAATGAAAGAGCATCAAATCCTGAAGGCTGTGCACCCTGAAGAAAGAAATTGTTAGTAGAGGTTGGAAATGTAGCCAAATGTGCAGTCTTTCCAGGCTGATGTACATTAAATCTTTTATATCATCCACACACGTTGAGATTAAACCAGTAAGAAACACATGATGTGGCCTCACCCCAGTTCCTATTCAGCCATGTCACAAAATGCCATACAGGGTTGCCTTGCTTGAAATACACAATATTTCTGAGAGTGTTGTGCCATTCATTTCTCAGAATTTTCATTCTCACATTTACAGCAGTATCACTGCCCCCCTCTTTGCTCACCTTAGCAGCAGCTTAATTTGCTCTGCCCTTGGAGTTCCCCCTGCAGCCAGGCCCACCCCCAGCTATCATTGTGACAGTGCTGCCCTGTCCTGATCCCTTCTGTGAACACGGGCACATCACTCGGCTTTCAGGCTACTGAGCAAGGGCTCAGACAAGTTTTAGACATAGGAGCCTTTGAAGCTTTGTGCAGAAATTGGAGGGGGTATCAGTGAAAAGAAAGAAGTATGACCTCCTTCCATCTCTCTCACCCTGTGGGCATCAAGGCAGAACACACATTAGCCTTACAGTGTATTGATTTAATTTGTACAATTGCAGCTCATGGTGCTTTATGTATATCATTCTTGAGATGCCCTAAAGCAACACACATGTTCTAGCATAATCTGTACCTTTAAAGACAGTTTCAAGAGCCTGTGGTGTGTCAGCTCTTTATTGTTCCAGTTAGACAGTTAGGGACAGATAGCTGGAAATTGCAGGGGTTCCTCATGGTCTTTCACCCAAGCGATGTGCATCAGATCTCACCATTTATATTCTAGCAACAAGCTGTCACAGGGCACAAATGTCTTTGATGCCTGTAACTCCCAAGTTTATTAAAATAGGTGAAGAGTAAAAAACGATTATTCAAATCACATCTCAGCTGTCTGAAGCTGTGACAGATCTCATACCTCATGATATATCATTTTTCTAAGTGATCTGAGACCCCTGCAGACATGACTCATGCCTGTTCTGTGATCCCAGAGTCCTTGGGAAGGCAGTTCAAATAATCCTCTGGATTTTCATTTGCATGGTGTGGTAAGAAAAGTAGGGTGTTTGGGAAGTCATCTCTCATTAGGCAAAGAAAGTTGGTGTTTCCTGTTCAGTGGGTAGCATCCTTTCCATTCATTGTTCACAGAGCTCACCTAAAGAGATGTGGACTCTGAAGGTGTGGGAAGCTGTTCTTCTCACTGCAGGTAGGTGAGTAGGTAAGTCCCTTCACTTCTTTGTGTGGACTGGAAGATGAGTGGCCTGGATCTAATCCATTCTGGCCATGTTTGTCTTTTGTTCAGACCTTGTGCTTTTGGCAAATGAGATTGTTTCTTTTTAGCACAGCCCAGTGATTTTTTTGGGAGTCCATGTAACTCCACATTGAACCAACTCTTTTGGTGGGTTCAATGTGAAGATTTATCTTCATTTTTATCCCCACAGGATATATGAACTGGTCGACTGATCAAGGAACAAAGTGACACCTGATTTTTCTGAGAAAAAGACCTTTGAAAGTCTCACCTTTTCACCAGAAAATAAAAGCAGGAAACAACCTTTTGGTGAATTAGGCTGGGAAAATAATTAGTAAAATTTAATGAAAACAGTGGAAATTCTTTCCATGGACAACTGTCTCTTTGCACCACTTCTCATTAAACATTTCAATACACTTATTTTTTGTCCATGAAGGAAAAGATGGATGTCCAAAGCTTTCTGTTCACATTAGGAACTTGTTGTACAAAGGAAAAAAAAATCTCTCTGTTTCTTACATGTTTAGTTCAAGTTAACTGTTTTGAAAAGCCTATTTTTAATTTTGTTTAAAGTCTTCATAAAGTTCCTAATAAATCTGAACATTTCTTTCTTCTTGAGTTGCAATGTCTGTTCTCCTTATTTAAAAGAAATTTATTTAAAATTAGTCTACCAATTCAGAAAATAATAAAAAAAAGAATCTCAGATTTTGGAGAGAAATCCTGTCTCTCTGTAAGTCGGTGGGAATTCTACAGGGATACAAAAGTTATAATAAACATGCTACCTTATGAATGCTGTGTCTGAACACCATGCATATATTTGTTAGACCTGTTCTAGATAGTCTGGGATTACAGATAGCATACTTTAGTCTTACTTGGTTCAATTTTTGTTACTTAAACCAAAGTTGCTGCCACAATAACCTGCCATAAAAATTCCTTCACCTCCTTCATTCCTTCATAGCACCAGATTACTCTTGCTATCTCTGCGTTCACTTCTGAGGAAGATGTTGCATGTTATCTCCTTCAAATCTGTGCAATGACACAACCTACAATGATGACAGGAAGCTAGAAAATCACTTCTGGACCCCATCCTCGATACACAGTCAATGAAGAGTTCTTCAGTAGCTGTAAGAAAGGCAAAGCAAAGAGCTGATTCCCCTTACCGCCAGAGGACCGGGCTGCCATGGTTTCCACGAATGTTCCTATTCACTGAAAAACAAGAAATTCTACTAAAATTAATTAACATAAATTTTAACGCAAAAATAAAAATTATCTGTTTATGGCATTACTTCCATTTTCTTTCCAACGGGTCCTGGGGTTTTAGCCCTTGGTTTCATAATGGTGTCAGGTTGTATGAATTCATTTTCATACTACTTTTCGAAGGAAAGATTCCATCAACAGTGTCAATCAGAAGGTAATTTGAGTGATTCTGTTCTGCCTCTGCCTCTGTTCTGCCTCTTTAAAATGTATCCAATCATATATACACAACCCAGCACATTATTTTCTTATAATTTTTCTGAATTTACCACCCATGAATTTTTTTAAATATCTCAAATTATCTTATATTTGGTAATAACTATGAGCTTCCTCTTTCAGAGATACTCCAACAACAGGATCCTAAATCTAATTTGCTTTTTTTGCCTTGTCCAAGAATATTGTAAACAACCAGTTTCTCCTCATGGGAAATAAACTCAAAAGAAACAACTGCAAAGAAGTTCCTTTTGGATGTGTAGGAAGGTGTTCTGCAAAAAGAGAACTGTAACATCACTTTTCTTTTAGCTGGAAGGTAGTAGAGTTTACAATGCATGAATAAAGTGCTTGTGAAGGCTCAGCCAACCAAACTCATATTCTTTCCTTCCCAGTTACGGCTGTGTCTGAGGGAAACCAGGTCAGCTCCCTCTGTTCCTCTGGCAGGTGAACAACTTGTTCCATCCTTTTTCTGTTGTTTGTTTGGAAATCAAAAGGAACAATTTTTGGAGAGGATGCTGATTGTGTATGCATTAATCATAGCAGTTTGTGGGGGAATCTGCTTTGGGGCTGCACAAAGAGAGGAAAAGCAAGTTCCTGCTTCAGGAAGCAAGCCCTTTGGGAGATACTGCAAAGGCAAGTCAAGGCAAAGAGTTGCCTTGTTGGTGAGGGTATGCTGAGGAAGACCTTACTGTAACACACACAAGCAGTGGAAATTGGAGTAAGCTATGCAGGGCAAGAGTTTTCAGAATATTTCAGCACATAATAGATAAAATCAAGGGCCACTGGGATTTTCTAAAGCATTAGAGGAACTCAGGTGCTTTACGCCCACTTACTGGAAACTCTGATCTTGTTCTTCTGGTGCTTCAGAGCTTGCAAATCTGGCTGACCATCTGAGCATTACATACCCACAAATGCCCAGAGCTAAATGGGAAAGAGATGGTTCTAGAAACCTTCCTTAGATGTAGACCCATGTTAACAGTCCAAAGTGCATGGCAGGTCACTCAGCCCGGTGCCCCCTCTGAGCCCATGAGCCCATTGCCACAAATGTTGTGCTCAGTGGCAGGTGAGAGGACAGGTTAAAGGGTTTGAAGAAGTACCAACAGTCCCTGCAGGGAGTGAGGGGAGGGCACAGTGCTAAAAGAAATGTAAGTCTCAAGCAAGTGTCTGCAGCTTACAAGTTAAAAATTGAAGCTAAACTAAAATTGAAAGCTCAATATATCTCTATAGGTTCGAGTTCTGGGTATCCTACTCTTTCACACGTGATACACACTTGTCGTATATGTTCTAGTGGCACCTGTGAACACGGTTTAATGGTGAACATGGTGGTGGTGTTGGGTTGACAGTTGGACTTGATGATCTTCAAGGTCTTTTTCAACCTTAACAGTTCTATGATTCTATGATCGGAGTGTATCTAAGTGGTCACAGTCTCATTTTTTTACCTACACAATTTTTTCCATCCATTCTTCCATATTTCTGTCATTCTTTCTGGCATTCTTCTTTTTACCCATTGGCTTCCAACCACCTTTTTGCCATTACCACCACACAGCCAGAAGACCCTAAGCTTACAATAATGTAGCAAATAGTGTTAGGGGCTAGTAAAATGATAGTTCAAAATATGTTCCCTGGGAGCAAGAAAAGGTGTATTTTCTGCCATCATCATAACTGACAACTACTTTCACCTTAAAATGCCTGACTGGAGAAAGACGCCACCACATTATGCCCTGCAGAGTTCCCTGTGGCAAATGAGTGACTGAGGGTTGCTTACGGAATCACTGTCAAAGGCATCAGCAAAAGTGGGTTTAATACGAATTTGTAAAAGTGCTACTTCAAAAAGTTTGGTGGGAAAGTTCACTCTGTCAGTTGCTACATAGGTGAAACATACAAAGGAAAATGGGGTTAGAATTGAGCTAGAATAATTTACACAGAGACCAAAGACTCAAAAGGATAAGGAAGACCCTCCCAGTGAGTCATGAGTCTCAGAGTTGTCTCCCTTGCTTTCTAAATTCCTGATGGAGCTTAGGTGCACCTAGGTCCAATCTTAGTCTCAGACCTGGACAATGGCGATTTATGTCGAAAGGAATTAGCTACAAGGATTTCATTAGTATTGATTTAGCACACTCTCAGCCACTTCCTAATGATATGTTGGGAATAAGGCATCTCTCCACATTGGGTAAAGAAGGATCTTTCAGTCTCAGGTTAGGAATCTCAAACCTTGAGAGACATCCCAGCTCAAGGGGAGAGTCACTGGAGTGCAGTCCAGTTGCAGTCCAGAGGGAATGCGGACTCATGCAAAGATTTGTCTGGTTTTGCCTGTACCAAACTACTGCTCACTTGGTTAAGGGGTGAAGTGCATCTGTCATATCCCCTTCCCACCACCCTGAACCACCCTGTCCTGACCACAGCAGCACTGCTGGGAAACCACAGAGATCCAGTTTTTACTTGGACTTAAAAATACCTTTAACCCATCACCATTACAGCCTGAAACTCAGAGCAAGTCGGGAAATGTTCCAGGCACTCTCATTTTTAGGATAATCTTCTTTTTTTTTTTTTTTTTTTAAAGAAATACGCTTTAAGGTGCCCTTGTAATTGTGTGTGGTCACATATAACCACTGTAACCACTGTTTCAAGATTGCTGTGGTTTCATATCACCATTAATCAATGCAACACATATTAACTAAGTACTTCATTCTGCTCTTGCATGATTTATTAGGTCTTCTTTCATTAATGTGTTTGATCAGAAAACTAATTAAACAATGAACTGTGACAGCAACACACTTTGCATCCATTATTAAAAACAGGTTTCTTGGAATAAAAATGTGGTAATGAATACTTGAGTTACCATGGGCTACGCCTTATTTCAAATTATCTAAACTGTAATTAGCACTAATCCTTGGCTTTCCCATTTATTAGCAAACTAGATATGACAGTGCTAAGGAAAAGCACACTAAGTTTGTTTCCAACACTAATATTTTAAATATCAGCAAATAAAGAGTAAGTTCCTGGATGTAAATTACTATATAGGCATATTACATATATTAACAACTGGGTTTTTTAAACAATGTAAGGACTCATTTTTCATCTTCATTGCAAGTCTGTGAGTGTACTCATAATGCATCTGGAATGTACCATGTTGAACACTGAAGATGTTAGTAATGTCTCCATGAATAAAGCAAGATTTAGTTCCCCTAACAGAGTTATAACTTCAATGTCAAAGATATTTGCTTCCTTACCCTTGAGGATGCATTCTTCCTGCACCATTGTGGTTCATTTTCCTGTGGTTTATTCAGCCTGGTTTATGCCAGTCAGATTACCAATCTGTTAGTTATTCAGATCTCATAGACAGCAGAGCTGCTTACCTGCCTGAGATTCATTCCACTCACATTCCACCCTCACATACTGAGAATGATGCTCACGGGGCACAGTCTGTATTTTTTTCCTCACAGTTATTTCCTAGTCAAGTCTCTCATAGCGGAAGAATAAGAATATATAAAAGTAACCATCCCACAACCCTAAAGAAAGAAGTACTCAGTATCACTTCTCGTTACCTGCCACACTGCTGTTTAAAGCCCCTCCTTGCTATCATAATTGGGAATTGAGACAATAATCCAGTAAGCTTCTTTGATTCCTCAAACCTGGGAACCAGATTGTTTTGAGAAATAATGCATCTCTGGAACCATGTATTCATATGGACCTTATTAAAATGTACAATTTTGAGAAGCAGTTTCCCCTTTATTCCCCTGTTCATCCCACTCTAGCTTTAGCCTTCTACACCATCATCAGGTACTCGGGAGTGAATTTCCTCAGTGACAATTTCGGATACTGCTCATCAGATCATCTCCCAGATGTGTCCAGCCATGAGCTGATTAGCTTCTCAACCAGCAGGACATTTGGAGCAATACATTTCTGTAATGGGTTTTAGCCTGTGCCAGGGAAAGTGAATATTTCCGTGAGTGGCAGTTTACCACCTTTCCTGAAGTCAGCTTATGGCATACCGTTGCCATCTGACTTACAATATGCACGCTCACTTCCATCTGGATGAGTTAGGAAGTTACCTGCCTGCACCTATCCTTCACTTCTAGCTGACAACCACACATTGCGCAAATCCCTGTGCTCTGATGGAGAACAAAGACAAGCAGTAAGAAATCAGAGGATTTTATAATTAGTGTACATTTCTCACAAATTTTGTGTTCCCAAACAGCCCTCCACCTTCCCCACTGCAGTCAGCTGAGTGTAGCGATGATCCCCACCTAAATTACTATTTACTCTCTTACTCTTACCAGCTACTACTTTCCTCTTTGCATAAGGGAAGGATTTAGAATTGAAATTATTTCAAAATCCGTTGATTCATTTCACTACTACTCCCATAACTTTTAAGCTTTTTCTCATTATGAATTCAAAAACATTTATATTCTACACATATTTTCAGTTTCACAGGAAAATTTTAACAAGGTACAATCAGTAACACAGCTCAACCACCAATTTTCATTGCAGTAGAAACAGACTTTTATGCAGGATTCTTTAATGGATTTTATTTCATTAGACTACAGATTGCAAGTACCAGGATGTTTTGAAGCATTCTAATGTTATACTAGCACATGCTTAACATTTATGTTACACACTACTAGATAGAAAGAATTTCAGTATTTAACATACTTGCAGTGTGATAAATACATTATACAAGCTTTGCAGGATGACCAGAGTTTGATACAGCCTCACAGCTCCATGATTTTGCATATTCTAGGAATTGTCATTAATTGTGAAATAGATAAAAGAACACTAATAACTGTAGGCAGGGGAAAGAAAACAAAACAAACCAACCAACCAAACAACCAAACAACAAACAAAACAAAACAAACAAAACAAAACAAACAACCAACCAAACAACAACAAAAAAACCCCAAACCAAACAAACCATAAAAAAACCCTGACCTTTCTGCATACAAGACACACAATCCTTTTACTCAAGCAAAGACAATTTAAGGACACCATTAACCGTTATCTGAAGACCTAAATGTCAAGCTCCTTTGAAAATTAACTCTGGTAAGTAGGCAGACATGCCTCTACCTGAATCACAGCACTCTCACTTGTTTCACCTTCCCCACAACTTGCTGTTTCACTGACTAACCCTCGTCCTGCCTTATCAGTCCCAGCCTCAGCTGAGCTTTCAGGCCCTTGTGCCGTTTGAACACCATTGGCGTCACACTTCAGAAAGTTGCCTTCAGTTATCTCAGACATTTTTTGAAGGTCTGATTGTGGATATTTTTCCCAAGTGAATGCTGGAAACTGAATGCTTTGTTTTATCATATGCCAAATTAGCTGCAGCCCACACTCTCTGTGCAGATCTCTGAAAGGGATTTTAGCTTGTAATAGACTTCAGAGCTCATTCAGAGTTCAGGCCACATATTTGCACATGTGCTTCTGTTATGGGCAATGTCGGACATCCCTTTAAGGTGACATGTATTTATGCCTTTAGTGCAGCCCCAAGGCATGGACTTTTAGAACCAAAGCAATTTCACATAGTCCTGACATTGTCCAACATCATCAAACTGTTAAAGCTTACTAAGTTCCTCTAGCTGCCTTGGGATATGATAGAATGTGGTGAAAAGTGTTTCAAGGGAAATTCTAATTCTGAATATTTAATTAATATTTTTCAACAAGTTCCCAAGCTACGGATGGGATGAAGAATGACGTTTTACAGAAAAAGTAATCACTTCAGAGAAGACCAGACACGGAGGTCAGATCATGGCAGAATGTTTCTGCTCTGCCAGTTGCCCCACAAGAACGTCAGCTCCAGAACTTCGTCTCCATGGGAACATTCTCCTCTTCAAGCTGTTTTAACTCAGTATGTTTTTGTCCCAGATTCTGTATTTTTGCCAGGACCCAAGCTGACCGTGCAAAATTTGGCCACCCAAAGGCAAAAGAACAGGTGATTTATCCTTTTGTTTTCCCAAAGTCCCAAACTCCCAAACTTGTTGATAAAAAACTACTAGTGGAATGTAGTTTACATTTCTGTTTGCATTTTGCTAATTACAACAGCATGTTTCAGCTCTATGGCTGGTAAAAAAGAGGAAGGAGGAGTTTTAAGGCCCATTCACTATAAGGAGTGGTTGGAGAGAGATCACTTAAAATGAAAGATCTCCCATACTCTTCCCCTTCTATATGTAGCAGAAAGGGAAGTGTTTGCACACTGTTTACTGCTTCCCTGTCAGGCTAATTCCTTGCCTCTGAACATAGGCAGTTCAAAACTACAGAAGACTCACTGTTTCTCAGAGTTATTTGTGTAGCAGTCTGGCCCTCACTTTGCATCAGAGTGGCAGAGCAAATGTCTGTACCTTTTTTTTCCCTCTTATATAAAGTACTGCTAAAGTAGAAAGACAGACAGCCTTCTGTCACTAGAGAGAAGACGTCCCGACCTACTTAAAAACAAAAAAAAATGCCCAGTTTTATATGGCAGAGTTATTTGCAGGAACATGAAGATCCCATAGATATAAACCAGTTGCTGTATGTTGATATTTCAGCCTTCAAAGAGCTCTTCTTCTTTGTATACTGAGCCACTTCCCATGCTGGGAAGCTTTAGATGGATTATGTATGCCTTTCCAATGTCCCTTTAGAATCCATACCATCAAATACTACAGGAAGGAAAAAAATCTGCCAGTTTGGAGTCTGACTAGGTTTTTCTTAAAGGATTGAAAAAATAATGTTCTCAGAGAACAGCATTTTCTCACACAGTGAATTATCCTGACACATTTGTGCTGCAAACATGACTCTAATTAGACTTTGCACTTTGTAAATTATTACCTCTCTGTTAGTTACTCAAGCCTCATTGAAGGCAAAATGCAGATGTTCCTGGGTAGTGCCTCCATTCTTCCAGCCAGACTTCATCCCACACTTCTTACCATGGTGCAATCAAGAGTAGGGTATGCTTTTGTATCTCAAGTAGAACAGTCAGATTTCATCCCAATGAACAGTGTCAACACTCAAACAACCTTTTTTTTTATTTGATGTTACCATCAAATGGGCTATGCTGACTAATAGTTGAAAGGACAAGTCACCCGAAAGAGGAAATTGATCCCAAGCTTGCTACTCAAATGCTTTAATGGGTGCCCTCTTTTCAGACTATTTCAGCCCATTCTGGAAAAATTTTTATCACATAAAACCCCAATATTCTCTTTCTAAACATAATGTAAATTTTCTTGAGTACATGTCTCTCTTACTGTATTTCACAGAGTTTGAGTGACTAAGAAAATTTAAAGCAAATGTAAAGTGTCTGAAAGCATTTGGAGTTTCCTGTACATATAATTTAAAGGAAAAAAATGCTTATCCAGGATTTATTCAGACAATTAACTTCAGTTATCTTCACTGGATACTTCTAATAGGTACTTCAAATTTTCTTTAAAATATCAAACTTAGAGAATTAATTGAAAACATTTCAGATACCTTTTCACATTCAATGTTCAAGAAATCTGTATTTCTCTGAGTGATGTACTTCAGATATACTCCTCAAAGAAAGAAGCGAGTCCTTACAGGTTTTCAGGTGCTCATGGTATTTACAGTTCTACAATGTTAAGTGCTGAACTGTAAACGTAAGCAGTAGCAGGTTAAAAAAAAAAAAAAAAATATTTCCCTCACTACTTTCTTCACTTGTACATCTACAATTTTGTCTATCCATTCCTTTTGTAACTGTATTACAGTTACTATAACTATAGCTACTTTTATAACTCACGAAAGAGCAATGCAAACACAAATTAAGAATAAAAGTTTCCAATGAAACCAAGAATTTCTCATGCAGGCTACTGCCAGAGGTAATTCTGAAGGCTCTTTTGTCAGTATATGCTTCAGAGCACAATAAAATGAAATCTTTTAAGGCAGGCAGTCACAGGCTGTAAGGATATCACATATAGCACAATGACATTTAAAGAGGCTTCAGAAGCTCTGTTAAGTGCAACCTGTATCTAAGTCAAGGCATTATGCCTCAAACTTGCAGCTGTACATTTTAATATTTTGCTCCAATGTGACATTAACTCCCTTTGGCATCTTTCGAAATCATAAATCCATACAAATCAAAAGTTTAAATATTGTCAAGATAAATAAAACTGTAGTGATGTGCCTCTAGGGACTCTTTACGTCTTTGATTCTTTTTAGGAACTCTGTCACCAAGTTGAGAAGAGGTTGATTTTCCTGCTTCTGATGGAGATAGTCAGTGCTGACTACTGCCAGAACTTAAGCTGTGGGAATGGGAAATGCACAGCCAAGTTTACTGCCCTGGTTATCACACTGTATGCCATTATTCCACCCCACTCATCTCAGCTGCCTTATATGATTTGACTGTGAGCAGTTCTGCACAAAACAACTGGAAAAGGAATGAAAAACTTAAGGAGGATATCTCAATATTTTGTCCATAATCTCGATTTCTCCTGAACTAAGTGACTAACTTTTAACACTCAACAGGTTCAGTCTTTCCACCTTGACACTGTTTAGCGACAAGGTGGAGGAGATTGTTGAAGAACTGGGAAAATTGCCTGTTATTCAGCCTACATGATTTCTCCTGTCAATGGGTCAAAACCCTAGATTCAGAATTGCTACTGTTCTACCACTGAAGTGTCAACTTTCTTTTTAACATATATTTCAACAGAAAGGTGGAACATGTAAAGAAAACATCTTCATAAACAGAAATGGGGGGGAAGGGTTAATTATCAGCTCCAAAGGCAGGTTAATCCTCTAAGTATGTTGTGCTGGGCAATAAAAAAAGCTTCCTTCTTACTTATATATAAAATACTTCATAAACTTTTCATGCAATACTGACAATTAATATAATTAATAATGACAAAATGACAATTGTACTGCTTTTAATGTCTTAAAGAGTTTGCACTTCATTCCTGTGCCACTTTACTCACTTGTACTAGATCATTAAATATTGTTGATTTTTAATGTAGACAAATAGAACTAAGTCCTACCGTGAGATAAAAAGTTGTACGGTCTTGAAGGAGATACAGAGTTTTATCTCTTGTACCCCCTCAAAGTATTAAAAAAGGACGGGGAAGCACATGTGTGCACGTACACACATACATCCATATACAACCACATGGATATTACCTTCCGAATGTGAGAACTGAATTAAGAGAGAAGGAACTGTGAGTAAGAGTGAGTGAGAGACTCCATTCTTGGAGATGTTTTAAAGTCATCAGAACATCGGACAATCATCTGTAGGTGCATCTGTGTGAGCAGGGGGGTTGCACCCCATGACCTCCAGAGGTCTCTTCCTACCTCAGCCATCCTGTGACTCTAATTTTGTGATTTCTGTGAGTAGGAATAATCACAGTAAAAACCAAAACACTACACCCTACTCTGCTGAAATACAAGATAAAAAATCAAATTTTGTTACCTCTTTAGCAGTATTATTAGTTCAGAAGCATTAAAAAGAATAAAAGTGGCACACATTAATAGTCCATCTCTTTATTCATCTGGAAAGTACTCTGATAGCACCTGTCACAGAACATGGTGGGGCAAGTAGGGATGTCAGGAAGATGACGATTTTGTACTGACTTTACTGCCTGCACCCCTGAGTCAGGATCTACTGCGATTTCATGCTTGTTTTTCTTTCTACTCTGCTTTTGTGCAAGTGGAAAGTGAGTCCTTTGTCCCAAGCTGAAACGTCAGCCTTCCCATAGCTGCTGTGTGCATCAGAGGAGGCTGCTGTCTGCCAGTCAGTGCCTTCAGTTATGACTTATTTTGATGTCATAATTGTCTCAAGAAATGCTAAGTTCTACAGTGCAGAATTAAAACTATTATTGGTGAGTTCAAAATGCATTCAGTACCTATCCACACCTTCAATAACCAGGAGTTCAACTGACAACTTACCAACTCCAAGAAGAAAAGGATCTTAAACTGAAATAGGGAGATCCTCTGAGAGTGTCCTTGCAAATATCATGAATTTTGTGGCATATAGCCATTAGAGCTGAAGACTGTGTAAACTGTAGGTGAACTCACCTGTAAACTAGGGCTTTTTTAGCATGTCTCTTGGGCATCATACTAAGTATTAATGCTTTACTGTCCCATATAAGACAGAGAAAAAAGCACCTGCAGGGAAAGGAGATGGGCAAAAACACCAAAGGGCGGAACGGTTCACCAGTGATACAGACAGCTGCTTGCATTAAATATCACAGAGAAAAAGGTCATGAGTGAGAACAAGGTCCCTTGGCCCCAGCACCACTCAGCCTTATGCATCAGCATTTCAGAAATAAGATGTTTGCTTTATCTTGCTCAAGGTGCCTAAAGGTTAGAGGCTAATAAAGACCATGTAACAAAAGGGGCTGATTGCATACAGTGCGGAGGGATGGCCAAGCCTAGAGCAGTGATTAATCAAGTTCAATGCCCTATGTGTAAGAGCAGTAAGTGGTGCATGGTTCAGAGAATGCTACAAAAACAGCCTGTCACGGACAATTAAGGGAATTATTCTTCATGGAAGAAATAATCTTTCAAGCTCTGGGTCTTAATCAACAGAACCAAGGATTGATCAGTTAATCCAGTCCCTTGCTATTTTAAGCAACCACATCTAGTAATGTTTTTCAGGAAGTGAATAAAAAGAATTGGTTAAGCCCTGAAGTGTGAAAGTTTATCTCGTTACTCTAAGTGGATCTGTCTCCAATGTAACTATGATACATCTACACATCTCTTTTTCATCCCTGAATTCCTCACATCACTAATGTTTTATGACAAAATGCAGCATACACCAGCACCTTATATTTGTTGGCAGGCTTTAATTTCACAGTCTTTCAAAGCAACAGGAGTGGAGTTCAACCCAGGTTCAGGCATCAAATGTGCATGCTGTGGATGCCTTAAATTTGAGGGCTGAATTCCTACAGTCCCTGAGGGAAATGGGGTTTCTGGAGAACAGGAGGCTCGGGGGGACCTCATTGCACTGTACAACTACCTGAAAGGAGGTTGTAGTGAGGTGGGGGTTGATCTCTTCTACCGTGTCTCAGGTGAAAGGACAAGAGGAAATGGCCTTAAGTTGTGCAAGGGGTGGTTCAGATATTAGAAAAAAAGCTTCACTGAAAGAGTGATTCAGCATAAGCACACAGAATAAATTGCCCAGGGAATTGATGGAGCCACCGTCCCTGAAAGCATCCAACAGGCATCTGGATGTGGCACTTGAGGATATGTTTCAGGGGTGGTTATGGTGGTGCTGGGTTGGTACAGTTGGACTGGATTATTTTGAAAGTCTCTTCAAACCTTGATGATTCTGTGACCCCAACAGTGGAGTTAAACCTGAGGAAAATACAATGTAAAATAATGGGAAGGTCAAAAGCTGTATTCCAAGGACCCATTTTGAACACCTTCTAAGACAAGACATTTGACTTCTCCTTTCATTGCATTCAATTTATTTTAGAAATCTTTGCAGAGTAGTCTGAAAGTAATAAACCATTAAAAAAAAAAAAAAAAGCTTAGAGAAGAAATTAGAATCTATAATTACATTCTGAGTGTAAATTCTTGTCTTCCGTAGTGTGTATGTGGGCCCCATACAACCCCATAATTTTTTTGAGAAAGGTTTCAAAAGGTGAGAACATGGAATGACTGGTGAGAAAACGAGAGTAACAAGCTGTGTTGTGAGTCTGGAATTTAAATAGCTGATGAGTGTATCAATCTGCACATGTGTGTGGGGTTGAAAATCTCAGATTAATCTATTTTCAGTACCCAACAGGGTTTTTGGCAAAATGCATGTTTTCTCCTTAATCAAAAAATTATTTCAGTGACTTGGAAATACCCTTCTTCTAGTTCAGAGAAGTTGTATTTCAGCAATCTCCTGTACTAGTTCTCCCCTACTGGCTGCTTTCAGTGGCTAAACTTCATTTTCTGGTCATTGACACGCATGAGGAAAAGGCCCTTCTCTCAACAGTCATCTCAGAAAGGTGACTCTTGCTTCTGGTTATATGTAGCGCATAGAGAGGAATGGAAACTTAAGGCAATCAAGCTAGAGCCTCCATGAGACATCATGAAATTACTTCAAGTTGAGAAAGCAGAAGCTCTTAGTATGATTTTTCTTTTTTGCCAAAATATTTAAATTTGTGCTTGAAAAAAATATCAGCACTTTTAAATCAATTTTATTTGCTTATATATTTTGTTAACATCATGAAATGTGTATTAACACTAACAGGAAAAACATCTGTAGCCCAACATCAAACAAGTGCAGTAGTCACTCAGCTTCCTAGGTGCACCTTTTCTACAGAAAGAACAGAAGAAGGTGTGGCTCTGAATAACTAACAGAAGTTTAATAAACACTCATCCAGAGAGCAGAGCTATAGCTGTTGCATGTTCATGGTATGCTGTAGCTATGGGTTGCAATAACACACAGCTCTAATAGCCCTTCCTCCAAGTAGCATCAAACCAACCAAGAAGAAATAAACTTTTCTGGCATTCTTGCTCAGTCACCACAAGCACATGTATATCCAGGTGCCGAGACCAATTTAGCCAAAGGGCTGAAAAGAGCATCCTCTCCACCAGCAGATAGGAATTACGTAGTCATGGGTGGAATTGAGCTGTGAATTTGCACTTCTTTCACGGCTACAATGTGCTACAGAAAGCTCTGCTGTGTTCACTCTCCTTCAGAAGCACAGAGTAACCCTCAGCCATACTTAACTGGAAAGGCATGAAGTTGTTCGGTGTTGCCAAAACGAAGACACGCGGTGACCTTGGGAATCAGACACAGCAGTTTACCTTTCTCACATTATAGCAAAGAGTATAATAACTTTATTTGTGTTTGCTTACAAAAGGTGACATTTCTTGCTTTGGTTGAGGAAAAGCATCATGAAGAAAATATACAGGCCCAGCTGGAGGCCACTTACGTATTGAGCAAAACACCTGAGATGCAACTGGCTGCTCTGGCAAGTTTCTGACATCTTCCTAAGCACAGAGAAAATCAAGAATCAACAGAGAGACTGAACCTTTTAAATGAAGGCTCTTCCATTCCAGTGTATTATGTGCATAATTGAAGAAAGACAGTGCTACAAGATTTTTTTCCCTCTCAATCATGGTCCAGTCCCAAACTGAAACTGCAGTGTTTTAAAGCCATTTCTGTTTACAAACCCCGAAGTCTTGGTGTCTACAGCAATGGAAAGGACATATAAAAGTAACAAGGGTGTCACAGCTATAATATGTCAGCTCCTATGGAAGCTGTTCAATTTTCTCAGCACAGACACATCAAACTTGCAACCTTCACTGGAACCTTATGATCTCCTGGTTCATAAACCTGCCACTATGGTTTACTTCCATAAACTCAAATTGAAATCACTTTAGTGCAATCATGTCTAGTCTATTAACTCACAAATTGTCTTGATCCTTTGAAGACAGCAGTAGTTGCATGTCCTCAACATTGAACAGTAAAATAATAAAAAAAAATATCTCTTTCTTCTTACACATAAAATGCTAACCTACTGCAGGGTATCTGATATGAACTCTGCAGCAGAGGGAAGAGAATGCTGGACCTGCAGGGACAAGTTTATAACTCAACAGATTGTAAGGTTTCAGGGAACAGAGGTGCCAAGTCTGATGACTATAATGGGAAAATTACTTATGGAGAAAGAATTTGAATTTACTTTAAGTGAATGTTTGAGCAAGTAAGTTTTATTTTCCATAAATGCTCATGGCAGAAGAAAATTAATCACATATGTCTACAGAAAGGGAAAGACAAAAAGATTATGAGACAGTTTCTCTGAAATTACAAGTTAAGAACCAAAAGTTCTCTCAGTAAATACTGTAATAAGTATATTTTCTTCAGTAACTGCCAAGAACTTCTTGAAGGTGCACAGTAGGTAAATAAGGCAAATAAAATAGTTTGCATACACCTACAGATACCATTCAGCCACTGCAACACAGAAGAAATCAAACTATTACTCTCTTTCTGTATTTTAATGCAAGTACAATATTCATAATAGCAAATACCAAGAGAGAAAAATGACGAATATAATATGAAAAATTAAATTAAAAGATTCACGAATAAGACAAGAATACCAGGAAAATGTTTAAAATACTTTCCTAGTTTCAATTTTCGGAGGAGGAACAAAACTGGCCCACGCTCTCTCCTCCAGACTGATTTCCATTGCTTTCTCCTCACAGAACTTCATTCCTGTGTATCCCATGAGTAAAGACAAATAAATTCTCCCTCTTGCTCTACAGACCTGCTGGCAATTTTACAGTTGGTTCAACAGGGAGGAGAAACAGAAGTGTTTCTCCTGTGACCATGCTAGTTTGCTTTCCTTCCCTGTTCTCTCATAGCATGTGACTGAAGCCAGGCTATTCTTCTCTCACATGAGGCAGCTCACAAACACCAGCACAAAAAAACCTCCTTTTCATCCTCACACAGAAAACTCTTGCACTCACTTCTTGAGGGTGGACACTTAGGTGGGTCAGGGCTTGCTGCAGACCAGGGCAGAGCCTCCCTGGCACTGGTGGACGCATAAGCAGAAAGACAAAGCTCAAAGCACCAACATGGAATAAAACTTTAGAGGGCAGCTCATCCAGCAAACAGGCTAAGTGTTGCAAAGTGTAAGAAGGGACATAAACACTAAAAAGCAACAGACTGACTTAAAAGGTTAGATGCATTCCTTCGTGGATCTTCCTAGATGAGTTTTGAGAGTAATAGCACATGCTTGCAACTTTTCAAAAATGGGTAATATGACCTGTCCGAAGTTCACTCATTTACTTTTCTATGGTCACTGTTTTCTCTACTGAGAATCTGGCAATGGTGTCTGACATAGAATGTCCTTTCTTATACATCTTGGAGATACTTCTTTTTAATTTTTAAAACATCTTTTTTTTTTTTTTTAAGAATTAAAACTATTTTAGTTTGTTTCTCCAGTTGAAATTCTACCTGGCGTTGAAGCTAGACTGCAATTAAACTCAAAAAGAACATCAGGATCACATCATTATACCTTTAGGGACATCTACTGGCATAGCAGTCGCTTATGTCAGCTGAAGACAGAAGTGATGAACTTAGTAGTGGCTTACTTAAACTGAAATGATCCTTGTCATCATATGGAGTAAGCAATAACTTTTTGTATTATTTTTCTCTTCTGTAGTTGTATTTTCTTCTCTCCCAAAACTTTGTACCAAAGCACACATCAAAGACAGAGCCTGTGATGATGGATATCCAGCGTGATTCTTCTCACCACTCAGTGGGCTCTTCCTAGCATCCTCCAGTTGATTCTTCCTGACTGTGTTCATTATCTGCCTTCAAAGCATTCCCACAGACCTCCCTTCTCAGGAGTATCTAAGAGTTCTTACACAGCCCCAGCTGTGCACTGCAAAATCTGCTCAGGACTGTCTTCACTGATTTGTGCGAGCAGTTTTGCTTCATGTATTTCTTCAACAGTTTTTAAAATCAAATAGCGGTTTAGTTTATTGTACATAGACTCATAATTAGTTTCCTCCTGGTTCCTTTTTGCCTCTCATTTCCAAGTGGAAAATTGTCACAAAGAAACACTCTTTGTTCTAATTTAAGAGCCAGGTTCTTCCAAATCACCTGGAAAGATTCACACGGAGTTCGGATGAGCCTGACTTGAAAGAGAAAACATTCCAGTTTTCTTTCAGCTCCTTGCCAACTTATTCTGCATTCCTAATTGTTTAAATGTGAATATTGGCTGATTAACACCCATGTACCAGGGCTGAGTTCCCAGTCCACCAGTGAGGTGCTCAAATACCTCTATGTGACATTCCAAAATTTCCCAGCCAGTCAGCCTTCCAAGCAGGGTCAGACAAACCAGCTCAAAAAAGGAGAAGATTCATGCAACTGCACTACCTTTCATGTCATTTTATAGCTGTAAATCTACTTGCCCAGCTGTGGAAAGCTACCACGAAACTCTCAGGAAACATTTACTTATGCGAGTATGAGATGGATTGCAGAGCAAAGTGCCGAGCTGCAGAACCAGGGCTGCCATCTCGCTTATGATGGGAAAGGACATAGCTATGAGATTTTACATGATGGAAGTGTGTGCAGTGTAGCAAAGCTCTTGGAATAAAAGGGTTTGAAGAATTAATCAGCTTGTTTTGAGGCATGTTGATGGCAAAGGATTTGACTCGAGGCTACTCATGTCTGACATTGTCTTTGCTTGCACTGAAACTGTTCACATGGAAAGCAGTATTGTACCCAGTGTAAGTAACTCACAAAGACAACCAAGACCAGGGTGTCTCAGGCTGAATTCCCTTCCCTCCTCCCTCCTCCTTTGAATAAATGAGCTTCCTTACACTTTGACAGACTAGGGAGATTAATTCAGAATGTGTGTGCACAGTACACCTGGCAGACACGATAAAGCCTGACTGAAAGAGCTAAGATGGAACAAAGGCATAAATAATACTGGAGGACAAAATATGGGCAGCCATTTGAGGTGACAGCAATTACTTAAGCAAATATCAAAACTCTTCAAAGAAACAAGGAAAAATATTAATGAATATTTAAGGTTGAAACATGTAACCATGTTGATTTGCCATTTGGAAGGTTACATTCCTGTCTTTTCTTCCCTGTGATAGCTACGGGAATGGATATTTAAATCTGTTGCAGGACAAACTCTTACTTGTTAAGGGTCTCTTCATGCCTAGATGTATTGAAACCAACAGTCTTTTAATTCACCCAGGGCACCTAAAAAGGCATATATGATTCCTGAGCCTAGACACAAGGATGAAAACAAGCAAATAGATAAAAGCACTCCAGATACATTAAACATTCACAGTAGGACAAAAGAAGCTTAATGGACCTAAACTGAAGTATACAAAGACTGAACAGCATCTCCAAAGATATGTGTCAGCTGTCAAGATTGACAGAAGAACCTTATAAAATCAAGTAATTTTAAATAAAAAGGCAGATGAAACTGAGTATATTGCACTCTCTATTCAAGGGATGCAAAATCACCTGTTATAACTGTGCTTAAGGTGATGGGCTCTGGGATGTCTGTTACAACACAGGAGAAAAATCTTGAATTTAACATAGACAATCCAATGAAAACTTCAGTTCAATACCTACTTAAACAGTAAGTCAGTAGTAGAATTAATTAGGAAAGGAATAGAAAAAGGGGGGGGGGGCCTGGGAGTGAGGGGAGAAAAAGGTCTTATTATTCCCCCATGTGAATTTGCTTAGTACAGTCTTGCTGCTCGTATTTCAAATGTGATACACTATAACTAGAGAAGAGCTGAAAACCAGCAAGAGAAGTGATCAGAAATAAGCAATGGCCTCTCCATAAATAATGTCTTGTAAATCAAATCTCTTCAGGATAGTAAAAGTATGGCTGAGGCAAATATGCCAGAGATTTACACTATCATGGCAGAAGAAAAAGGGGCAAAGTGTTACATGCACCCATTTTCTGGTGCACTTCCCTGGATACCTGCTTTTGGTTGACATTGGAAACAGTTTATAGGCTAGGAAACTCATGTCTAATTAAATCACACTTAAGTGTTTACCCAACATTTTACATCGACCAGGATCCCCAGGTCCCTTTCCACAGCATTGCTTTCCAGCATCTCATTCCCCAGTCTGTACACACATCCAGGATTGCCCCATCCCAGGCGCAGAAACCGGCACTTTCCCTTGTTGAACTTCATACAATTGGTGATTACCCACCTTCTAATTTGTCGATATCTCATTGCAGATCCTCCCTGCCCTTGAGGGACTTGACAGCTCCTCCCAGTTTAGTGCCATTGGCAAACTTAATTACTATTCCTTCGAGTCCTGCATCCAGGTCATTAATGAAGATATTGAAAAGAACTGGGCCAAGGATGGAGCCCTGTGCAGCCCCACTAGTGACAGGTCTCCTGTCTGATATTACCCCATTCATTATAACTCTTTGTGCCCGATCTGTGAGCCAGTTGCTCACTCATCACAGAACAAGATCATTCAGCTGTGTGCTGGACATTTTGTCCTGAAGGATACTGTGAGAGACAGCATCAAAAGTTTTGCTGACACCCAAAAAGATTACATCTACTTGCCCTCTCACTACTAAGTTGCCATAATGAGGAAGAGAGCACAGGAATAGGGGCAGTCTGAGTGGAGAAGAAAGAATCTAGTAACTCTGAGAAAAAAATTTCTTGCTTTTACCATTTAAAAACTCCATATTTGTAACTGAGATGAAAGAAAAAAATCCTTTAGGAATGAGAATTAAAGTCCAGCTCACCTCCATCATAGAAGGAAGGACCAGAGGTTCAACTGCTAGATGACATCAATGACACTGTCTGCTGTTTCCATTTCCAACATAATTCATAATGCTCTGTGGCAGTCTGGCAAGATCAAGAAGAAGGTGGATTATCCCAGTGATGATGTGTGAATGGTGGCTTTGATCTGAGATATCTGAGATATCCATATTCCTAGATTTTTCCTCCCTATTTTCCTTATACCTTTAACGTTTGAAAAGAATAATCCATTGCATTCATAACCAGATGAGAATACTTATTCTCTTGCATAGGAAAGTGCTGCTTAGCTGCTTTTAGAGAGGAGCATTCCCTATTTCCTCAATAATGCAAAATCCAACCTTTTTACCATATGGTTTCAATCTTTGTATTCCTGGTTATTTTATCTTTCATTTTCATTCAGCACCTTCAATTACAGGGGGGAGAAAAAAAAAATTAGATACTACCACCTCCACCCATCCCACTACTGCCCCAATCCCATGTGAAGGACTCCAAGGAAACATTCCATCATTTGGCATCTCAGAGGTCCTTTCCAACCTGGTTGATTCTATGATTTTCTGGAATCACAGAGAGTCCCTGAACTGCTTCTTTGTGTGCCTAGGCTATTTTAACCCTAGAAGCTAAGCTTTTCTCAAAACAAACAAACAAACAAAACAAACAGACATAACCACAAGAGGGCTATTTACTCAGCAAATTAAGTGTGCAAATGCTAAGCACAACTCTCAGAAAAACTGGAGTTTCCATCAGGCTGGTTTCCATGGAGGTACTAGAGCTATTAGGGCCTTACTTAGACCTGGAAGTCCTCCTGCGCTTCTGCTTCTCTAGCAACAAAGCCAAGTATTACTCCCCAACTACAGCAATTTTCTACACATTTAGAGCCAAGCTGAGTTGGACCAGTGTCCTCCGAGGTTCTCACCTCTCCTGCTACCAGCTATCGTTATTGTAAGTCCAAGTGTGCGCTTGTGTTCTATACTAAGTGCCCAGTCATTTTGTTCCAGGAAATTAATTACTGTCACCTTGTCTCCTCTGCCATAAACTGTAGCCTCCATCACGCTCTTCATGCATGTGTATGGACGTGGGTAGTTTTTGTCCATGTTTTGCATACTCAATGAAAAAGAAAGACATGTTACTAGTATTCTGCATATGTAGGGTCACCTCCTTTCTCCACAGAACCTTAGAGGCCCTGGGAAGGCTACATGGCTTCTGCAGGCTACTGCAAAACTCTACCAGCTGTAGTTGTTTACCAGACTATTGGATGTCTTACTAAAATGAGATCGTTAACACCTAGTTATTTCACACTTCATTTTACCATCTCAGTATAGGATCAACACTATGATCCTCCAGGCTGAAAAGCATCATGTTACGTCCACCTGTCACTGTTTAGAGCAATAGCACTGTCACCACGTTCAAAAGGAATTTAATTCTTCAGCTATGTGAAATAACCACTCCTTTCACTCAACTGTCTCAGACTGTATAGTCACATCCAAAGAACACATCCAGCTTCATTTGATGAGAACTGCTTGTGCCTTTTCCTCTGTCTGTACAGTCACAGCCCAAGACACGCAGGTCTGTAAGTCCCAAGAGCAACTGGTTTAAGGAAATATCCACCTCAGCTTCCTTACCTCCTGGTGCTAACAAGAATTCTAATGTTGTTTATTTTTGACCCTTTATCTCACAATCACTTTCAGTTGGAAAATTTCTGATAACTTACCTTTTCCATAGAACATATTACAGACTTCCAATAGATAATCCATTTTATATTAATATACCTATTTTTATTTTACTTTGGTCTCAGAAAGTGAAACTTCGTTCTTTAATGCTATTTAAATCATCTACATTTAATATCATATTCACTCACAAGAACCTAATGAGCTTTTCTACTTTCTGATCTATGCATTGATTCCACCAGCTCCGACAGCTTTGTTCACTTCTGCGTTTTCTCCACCAGTATTCATAGTAGCAATTAAGAATGCATAATCAGGCCTTCTTTGACATTGGAATACATTTAAATTCTTTTTTCAACCAAATGATGAAGCAGAAGAAAGTCTTGAACACATTGTGTTTGCCATAACAAGCTGTATTGTGATTCACATCATTCTTGAGAAGCTCTTGTACTGCAAGTACTACTCATGTACTTGCATAATGCATACCACAGTCTAGCCACAGACTTGATTCATGCTGTGAGCAAAGAAAGGACTCTCATGTCCTGCACACTGGCTATGAAGGTACAGGATAGAAAGATACCTTGCTAGTTTTTGCAGTAGGAGTGCATCTCCATTGCAAAAAAACCTCACATTCAAGTTCTTCCCATCCAGGTTAAACACTCTGGGCTTATTTGCAAGGACTTCAGGTGAAACCTGGTGCTGCTAATACAGTCTCAGACTAATTCATTCATGTATTCTGGTCCCAGAAGGATGAGCAAGCTCCTTGCATAGATTCCTCAGAGGTATGCAATTCCTCTGAGAGAGGTTTATAGGCAGGACAAAATAGAATCTGTCTCTCTCAGAGTCTGTGATCCTCTTCAGTCACACAAGGACTCGAAGATCAGTATTGATCACAGCACAAGACATCTCAAGAAAGCCAGGTGGGATACTTCACATTCCCTTTTTGGTCTAACACATCTTTCACAGTCCTTGTTATAGGTGTTGCCCTCACAAGGTTGAACTCATGGTCAATGAAGGGTAGAATTGCACAGCTACTACTGGGAGAAGGTTCTTCTCAAAGCAACTGGCCCACCTCTAGGACAGTTGAGTCCTGAAACTCGAGGATGATGGACAATTGAGACTCAAAGGATGAAACTGGAAACTCAGTTCATCAGTCTAATGGATATTCAAAATCACAGACACAAAAAGATTATTTTGGTATGCTAATATTTACTCCTACACTCACCTCTGATAGCCTCTCACTTCCACTGGTAATCACCATCTGCTTTTCTTTTTGCTGTGTCACAGTGATTAAAAATATTAACTTTCCCTTGTTAGCATCTCTCTCTGCTCAGAAGGTGCCAATAATCCTTTTCTCACACTTTTATATGGTTTAACATAATTAATCTCAACTCAATTTTTTCCAGTTTGCTCTTATCTTGAAGTGTGGTGCTGTTCCTCCTTCAGAGCTCAAGAAGGGCTATTGTGCTCAAAAGCCTGGATGTTTCTGCAAATTCAGCTGTGAAAAAACCACCATCACTTGTCTCTTCGAACTTTGCCTCCATAAATACCCAAAAGTCTTTAGCAACGAGATATTGGCATGGCTGACCCTTTGCCTGACTACTCTGGATTGGTCTCTAAGGATCTTCTCTTCTTGGCTATTTCACATTGTTACAATCATATGGTAAAATGCAGGACGCTCATGTTGACAAAAGCCATGACAAGGCTTCTAAGATGGGTGTTCTAATGTGGGAGCTGTTCAAATAGAAGGAACAACAAAGAAAAGGATTTGAAGAATTTGTCCCACAGCACCCCATGAATCTCACTCACTATTATAGCACTAACTTGTCTTCCAGTAGCTGTGAGAAAATAATGTTGTAAGATATTCAAAAACTGTGAATGCAGGTGTTGACCCAATAATGGAATTAAAAATTACTATAGATGTGTATTTAGTGACAGACAAAATGCTGTTATCTGTCCCTAAGGTTCGACCTGGTGGCTGTGGCACATGAGGAGGCACAAGCAGAAATGAGGAAACAAAAAATGTTTTCACTGTAGACGAGGTTGATACATTCTGCATTGGGTTTGCTGAAGGCACCAAATGTCTTAGTAGGGGATGAATGAGGATATATTTTCAAAGCCACTACATTTGGCAAACTGGAAAGCTAAGTTTACACAACCAAAGCTGCCTGAAGCATAGTAGCAGATGGCATTGTAGACAGATGCTAGGGAAAAAATGTTATTTTCTGCAAACATACATAAGCACTGAAAAGCTGTTTAGATGAAAAGGTTACTCCCTCATGTACCAGTTGCTAGCTGCTTTTTCAAAAACAGAGGCACAAACTTAAAGTTTTCTCTTTCCTTGACAAATGGATAAGACAAAACAAAACCATGTTTTAGTTTATGCACTAAGGTATTAAGAGAGAAATATGAACAGCTTGATTTGGAGTTCTGTTTCAGTTTCTCTCTCTCTTTTTTAACCTTAAAATATGGTACTAGAAAAAAACACTGACTTTTCAAGTTTTCCCAGGGCTGGCTTATGTCTTTCTTGAAGATTGCCAAGTATATGAAAACAAGCAGATTAGAACTGTAACGTTACAGAATATTTCTCATTCTAAGTAGCAACCCAATCTGCTACAGAACTTTATTTACATTAGAGCTGAAACAAATCTTGCAATTAAAACAAAAGTTTTCCACAGAATGAAACTCAAAATGCCCTCAGCCCAAATTGTCATTTTTTTTAAAAGCTGAAACACTTGAATAATACCATATTATACATATATAATTATGTTAATGTGGTGTGTATTTCCAATTTACTATTAACACACAGCATACAAAACTATATATTTTTTTTAATTGGAAATGACGCTTAAGCAAATTTATTTTCCTACATTCTTAATGAAATCCCTGTGAAATACTTCTAATTTAACAATCTCCATTTTCTAATGCAAGATGGTTCCACAGAGTTGTCTGCTGAACAAGATGAATGCTTCATTGTAGTGTCATGGTTATTTTTCACAATCTTATTTAAAGACATCTACTCTTCTCCTCATTTCCCCTCTTCTCCCCTCCACCCAAGAAAAAAAGAAAAAAAACCCACACAAACCCAAGCAGAGAATATAAGAGAAGAAATTGAATTAACATTATGCTGCTACCCAACCTCTATTCAGGAAGCAGATGATTTTTAAAACTAATTCTTCCCATGAAATACATCTCTGAGCTTCAGAAGAAATCACTGCTGTTTTTAACAGCCATGTCTTTAACTACACCTGTAACTGGAGACTACACTTGCCACTGGAGATTACAATGTTTTATAGGAAAGGCATGAAAATATAGGCCCCTCACTTTTAGGGTCTTGAGGGAGCAAGCTTTCCCGTCTTGCTCTTACTCTTTGTAAGCAACCGGTTATTGGCTAAAGGCTGTTCAGGGACAAAAAGCCATCATGCATGTTTTAGTTTGTTTTTCAAGCTTGTCGTTTTAAAACAATGATGAAAATACTGTCAAGTTCTTTTGGTGTGTTGCTGATTTTAAGACAAACTGAAGCTGAGTTTTCCATGAAGGAACTAGACAATTTAATTATAAAATGTATTAATTGTATTTTCTAGTCACAGTAATCAGGAAAGATAAAGGAAAAACTTCCAACAAGCTTAGTGCACTTTTCTGAAAGACCAAGGACGATAGTTCCTCTCATTAGTAAAAGCTATCACCACTTGATGTATTAAGCTTTTTGCTACAGCAGAAAAATCAGCCTGACCTTCACATTCATCTACTCTATTGGTATATTTTAGTAGTTTTCTTGCAAATACAATTGCAAAAAGAAAATTTATGGCAGTTTCCAAATAAGTGGGGAGTTTTAAATTGTCACTCCATCAATCAGGGACTCGTACTCTGATAGAAACTGACTGGAGATAAACTGGTCTTAAATCTTTCAAGGGTAAACTGCATTAAGCAATGGTCAAGAAGATTGAATTCCAGTACTATTTAGCAGAGAAATTCTTGAGATCTACCCATTCTGAGAGAGAAGCAAACTGTCTGGTTAATATGTGATAGATAATTCAGAAGTATAAAAAGGGATTTTTAGACCAAGTGACTTATGCATGTCAAATGTACAGTTCTTGAGAAGAGTTGTGAATTAAATAAGAAAAACCATAAATTCAGTGTTAAAATATCAATATGCATTTATGTTTATTTCTCTTAAGCAGCAGATCAGAAGCAGATTTTAAGGTACATATTTTAGCAATTCTATGGCAGATGTTTGGTTTTCATAGACCAAGCATATGGCTTACATTTAAAATAAAGCAGGTGTGCATCATGCACAGACTAATTATACTGCAAAGCAAAACCAGCATGTTCCTCTACACAGAATTACCAAAGCCATCATCCTTGAACTAGACCTGGCTACTTAATAGTGTTCATTAGTTGGGAACAGTTCCCAGAGCAGTCTACTAAGGCAATTTCCAAACCACCTTGTCCTAGATTGGGAAAGAAAATCAGGACATGTCCAAACAAAAAATGCAACAACTTTTCCTGTTCCCAGAATAAAAACTGAAGCAAATGCCCTTGAATTTTCTTATACATGACATAAGAACACAATAGAAATATAATAATCAAAAAATAAAAAAACAACAGCTTTTATGAAAATGAACTGTTCATTGTAGTGAACAGTTCCTTCTGTTAGTTCTATCAAGTAGAGAACCTCAGCATAACCAGTCTCCCTCTGACTCTTTGTCAGTGCAAGGATTAGAAGGAAGAATAAAGAAAAATTTATTTAAATGTATTTTATTAATAAAGGTCATTAAGTTACTTCAGTCTTGATAGCACAGTTTTCTTGCTTTCAGGAAACATCTCTAAGAGCAAATCTCCACTCTGAGCAACCCTTCTCTAAGTGCAAAAGAACGTCTTTCTGTTTCCAAGGCCAACATGAGTGCTCACTTCCGAAGTATCCATGTCTTGATGCTCTCAGATCACAACTCATGTAGGACAAGAAGCAAGTTTTCAGAGCAAATATGGTAAGAACAACTCATATGCTGAAAGGTACACTCATAAAATGCTATGTGAAACATGAGGGTTCGTATTAGCAGCTGTGGCAGAGATGCGGGACATCTTCTCTAACCTACAGAATACATTGTAAGAATATATAATGTCAATCTCCCTTCTCTCCTCTCTGCCTTGTCCTTACAACCACAGGGTGCTCAGCTGAGAGGTGACGAAGATAGAAGTCTACCAAACAGACATAGGACATCTTGTGTCAATTAAGTCTCCCTAGTTCCACTTGGACTACAACTTTCTGTAAAAAAGAAGGTACAGATCTCCTGCAGCCTTATGAATGTCACAAATGTCCCAAGGCATCTCAGATGGTACTAGACACTGATGCAAGAGCAAATGAACAGTGCCTCATGAGTTGCAAGGTAAAAATTTCAAGTGTATAATGAAAATGCTTTCTTGAAGGAACATCATCTTCAAGTTTTGGTTCCTCTCACCAAATGGTTCGTACTTTCACCTATATCAGGGTTTCTTGGCCAGGAATTAAAAAAATCCTCCATTTCTAAGCCCTTTGGGATCTGAGTTTCTAGTACAGACTTGAGAAGTCTTAGAGAAGCTCTTTCTAGATCAGCTGCAGTTGTGCCAAAGACCTGCCCGAGAGAATACAGAAACACCCAAGAGGGGCTTCCTTTACTTTAAGCCAAAAGGGTGGTATTTCACATATTATAATGCTGGTTGCAACCAGAAATAGCATTGCCAGCTTCCAGGAGAAGCCAAGCCAAACAACAGCAGCTTGAATTATGGAACAAAAATTACAAGAGAGTGAAAGTGTAACTGAAAGTTCCCTGATATTATAAATGGATCCCTAGAAACAGGAACAAAACACTGTTAGTAGTAAAAGAAAATCACATTAAAATAAGTGCCCCAAAATTTACTTGTAGACCCTTTATCTTAACAAAACTATGTGTTGCTGATAGGACAGCTTATGTGGTGGATCCTCTTTACTCTAGATTCAGTTGTTAAAGAGAGAATTAATTTATTTAGGAATTGTAATCAGTGGTAAATAAAAGTATGGTAAATGATAGCCTACAGTTCACAAAAAAAGAATAGTATTTTTTCAGATAAAGACCCTACTCAGCAAACCAGTAAAACATTTTTTTAACATGAATAAACATTTGAACTGTATTTATATAAAATATGTGTTCTGGTGATTATTGTAATGTACAAGTCTACCTGTATACCCCCATGAGCCAAACTTTTGTAAAAGTAATGGACTGTGTTTAATGTAGGACTAATTTTCCAGATCACATTTGCACTGTATCCTTCCTGCAATAGTGAATTATGAAAGCATTTAGCTCGATATTTTGAAATTCATTTGCTCATGGCAAGCAGCACTGTGAATAAAGATAATATTAATCAAGTATCCATTCATTCAAGTGGCAGCCTGTCAAGACAGATAGAGTTCATGGCTATATTTTTTTGCTGAATGTGCATACATACTCTTACGATTTCATCAGAGCTGTCAAATTACGTCAGTTTTAAAATTTTCAGTATATCCTGGCTTCAAGCTGCCAGAATCAGAACTCTCATTCTTCCTCCTTTGTGCTGCTTTGTCAACTTTATTACTTCATCTACTTCAGGTTTGTTGGTCATCAGTAGGAAGAGATTGGCATATCTTTTTTCAATTCCTTCTTTAGTAGTTCATTCAAAAAAGACATGGAATGTATACGGAGAAATAGATGTGATCATTAGTTACTTCTTAAATTCCTCTGATATATGATGTTTGTTTAAGCTTTGGCTGAGGAAAAAAACATTATTTGCCTATAGTAGTATAGTTACCCCCTTCAATTTCCCTGTCAATATGCCAACCTGTCATTTGAAAAAAAAAAATAAAATTTGGAAGGTCCACTTACACATAGTTTACAAGTTTACAAGTGTATATTAAAGTTTCCTGTCTGTTAATTGAAATGGTGGCTTGGAATTTTGTGTATTTCTTCAACAAAGGTAGAGTGTGTACAACAATAGTCTTAGTAACCAGAGACTTTGCTGAGCAGTACCAAAAAAGAAAAACAAAAAAGGTAATCTCAAATAAAATCCTGACCCAGCCCTTATATAACCATGTTATGAGGTCAAGTGCCTCATACTAAACAGTCTGAAGGTAACTGCTTAAAAACATGAATGGAAGGTCATTTTTCTTCCTGGTGTCAGGTCGTCAGAAAATGCAGCAACACTCATCTCTGACTGGGGATTGGACCTGAGGTAGCCCGACCATTCACACTATGAATTTACAGAGCAGGCATGAAAAACTGCACATGTAACATGGCAGAGAAAACTCACTGTGGCAGCAAAATGCTGAATACTTAAAATGTTAGTACTAATGGGAATTTTCTGAGTGCAAGCATTGACTCAGGCTTTAGCAGAAGGAATATTTTAATGTGTTGCAAATGTTCAGCCCAAATAAGGCAGTAAGAATCAGTCCAGAACACAGATAAAGTTCAACCCCCCCCAATTTTATCAAAACCAATGACACTGGAGAAAGCAATTGTAAGTTATTTCTTAAAGGTCATCCTTTATTAATATTCACACATTGTATTCCATTAGAACAACAACTTTCACAATTACACATAAATTATACTCCATATTCCTGCCTACAAACTATTCCTGACTCTTTTGTGTTCTGTTCATTTTTTTCCCTATCTTGAAACTTGGCCTTTTGTTCAATGTATTCATGAGTGCAAACACATCATAATTTCACTGTGAAATATTTTTGGTCGTGGTTGTTTAGAAAGATTCATGTCTAAGGTCCGTGCTTGGGCAAGAAAGTCAGTTTGGATGTAGAAAGCAGAAAACAAACAAAAGCTAAGAAAAAGGTGGGGGGAGGCAGCCTTCCTGGGAGCAAGGTGGGAGGACCCTGGGGGTTGAAATTGGTTGTGCAGGGTTGAGGAGCCCAGTTGGGTGAACAGGAACAGTCAGGGCTGGTGGTACTCTCAGGGCCAAGACATTTCTGCTCTGTGAAATATCTAGAAAACTTACCCTTCAACATACCTTTAAATTGTTGTAAGTCATTATTTGAGTTGCATGTTATAGGAAGCACTATAACATGAACCACTTCAACCAGTGGAGGATGAGCCTCACAAAAAGCTAGAATTTAGATTAAAAAAAGAGAGTTTATGACCTTTGGAAGAAGGTGCAGGCAACTCAGGAGGACTACAAGGATGTTGTGAGGTTATGTCATGAGAAAATGAGACGGAACAAAAAACTAGAAGTTACTCTGGCTACTGCTGTAAAAGACAATAAAAAACGTCTTTATAAACACATTAGAAACAAAAAGAGAGCTGAGGAGATGTCCATCCTGTATCAGAAGCAGAGGGAAAACATGGTGACAATGAGTGAGGAAAAGGCTGAGATACTTCATGCCTTCTTTTCCTCAGTCCTTAATAATAAGAAAGACTGCTTTTCAGGTACCCAGCACCCTGTGTTGGAAGACAGGAACAGGACACAGCTGGGAAAGCTGATCTGAACTGATTGAAGGGATGTCACATACTACGTGACATTCTGCTTAGCAATAAATCTTGGGGAACTGAGGAGGAAGTGATAGGTGTTTCAAGTTATGTCACCTGCCTTCCCAAGTAACCATTATGCATGCTTAGGCCCTGTTTTCCAGGAACTGGATAGACATCTGCATACCACTGGGAAACAGAGAACATATCACTTTGCTTGTGCATGCAGCTTTCCTTCACTTATTAAGCTGTCTTGATCTTGAACCACCCGTTGTTTGCACTTTGTCCTTCCGGTTCCCTTCCCCTCCTGATGAAGGAGTGAACAAGGGACTGGCTGGAGGCTCAGCTGCCAGCCAGGGTCAGCCAACCACCACTCTCATAAGCCTATTTTTAAATGGAGCAGAAGAAATAAAAAAAATCTCTTCTCTTTGTGGTGTTTCTCACCATGCTTAAATAAATGCTATGAACTGGAAGGGAGGAGCTAAAAGAGTCTTGTTTCCACTTGTGGTGATGAATAAACACTTTCAACACTGTCTACTGACATGAAACTGCATTGGACAATGAAATCCAGACTCAGTAACACCATATGTGAGAGTTCAAAATCCATTTGAATCAGCCACAATACCATCAGGTCACAAGCTACATATTATCCATATTTCCTCTGGATAAACCACTGTTTGAGTAACCTCTTAAAGCTGTTGTTTACAATTTGGGGTGAAAAAAAAATCACCCTGAAGAACACAGTCTGCTCAAGCATTCCCAGGAAAGCACAGAAAGATGTCTCTCTCCATCTGTGGGTACTTCTGCCCTTCAGAGGTGACACACGGGACACATCAGAAGGCACCAAGGGGTGTCTGGAAGGGAGTACTCTGCCTCCTGTTTGGGAAAGAAAGTACAGAAGGAGGAACACTTGCAGCCTGTCCTTGATAGGTCCATGTGGGAAATCTTTGGTGGCTTCTCCCTCTCACCAGGCTTCTCCTCCCTGCGCCAGGCCTCTTGTTTCCTCTGGCTGAGATTGTACTTGGTCTTTTCTCCTTCCAGGCAAGTATCACCACTATCCTAGTCCTGTCCATCATTTCCTTACTGAATTTTTAGTAGGAACATTTATATTTGAAAGAAGAAGAAGAAGTCAATAAACAGACAAAAAATAACAAACAAAAAAAACCTCCTCACAAATTCACAGAAGGATTTCCAGTCAGATCTTGTCTCTCTCACTGTGTTTGCCATCTATGAAGGACCTGTATTGGCAAGAGCCTTTCAGAGTTACCTTTGCTAGGGCATCTTCTTTCCACACACACTGCTGAAGAGCATCAGAGGTGTAGCACTGGACCTTCAGTGAAAGCAAGTCTACTTCACTCTTCTGTTCCTTGGACGGGCTAAAATGTGTCAAAAACAAAGCACAAAATTTTGCTTTGTTTGTACCTAGTTGTCCTTTCCATTGAACAGGCAAATTAGAACACTGAACCTGTACGAGGAAAAACAGTTGTAACTGAAGACTAAGTGTCAGGTCATGTAGAACAGAAAATGTGGTGTTCCTTTGAAATAGGGCAAGGAGAATTGGTAGGGAATTTATCAGAGTTAGCAAAAAGGCATTACTAGCAAGAGAAAGCCAGGTATAGGACACAGTGTAAAGGAGAACAGAGATCTATACAGTGTCACCTCATCACTATGTGCTATAAAATTTTCTGTTCAAAAAGCATTGCAAAAGGCAAAACACAAATTAGCAAGACATTGACAAAGTATCTTCTAAAAGCTGATGTTCAAAAATAGTTCAACTCCAAATTTAGCTGGCTTGTGTTGCAATGCTTAGAAGCATAAAACCCTGAAGGTGATGAAGAACTTAGGAGTTTAGTGTTAGCGGAGTCAGAACAAGCAAAAATGTATAATGGTGCTCGAGCACCTTTTTGAGTCAGAAAAAGACTTCCAGGCCAAGCCGGTCTTCTGTAGGGGTGATTTGACCACCTCAGTAGCTGGGCACTGACCCTGTTTTCTCAGAATAAATCCTCCTGTTGAGCAGGTCACTCATAACCACATCTCTGACACATTCATGTACCTTGTTACCCATTTGTAAAAATGTGCTAGCACAGTTTCCACAAGGCTTGCCTCACACTGTGATCACACACAGCTCTCATCTTACACAACTGCTTTTCTGCATTGATGTTACTGTGACAGAAAATGGGACATTGGATCCAGAAGGGAGCCTTGTCCTAAAACAGGGATAATGTTGCTAGCATTCAAACCCATAAGCACCCCATGGAGTTCATATCAATCAGAATGAAAGGCTTTTACTTTCTTCTGCTAGAAATTGTTTTCATTAATTCTCATGTACTATTGATTTTATCACTATCGATTTTATCACTTGCTGCTACCCATTTTACTACAGTGTGAGTAACTGAGCACAGGACTTTGCATCTTAGTAATTTTTCTCCCTAAGAGAGCTCTACCTTTTATGGATTCTTTTAGCAAATCAGATTTTGTTGTCTGATTTTGTCACTTCAGCCCATCTACCCTTTTTCTTTCAGTGGCTGTGCTTAACATGCTTGTGCTAGATTCTGTAAACCAGCACTGCCAATTTCATCCCTTGTCAGTCTGGATCATGACCTCTCCTGGCTATGCTCTGCTCCTAAAATGGGATTTGTGGCTGTGATTAGAATTTAAGATATTTATCCCCAACTTGACTCTATTCTTATTTCTCAGGAATCATTTTCTTCCCACTATGCTTATAAGCCTGAAATGTAGCTGAGGACTTTCAGGCCACCAAACAAATTTAATTGTTTCATGAAATAGAGCTGATCTCTTGAGAAAACACTGGTAGAAACCCTGCCTGTGATATTAAACAAGGATTTGGGTGGGAGATTCAGAAACACGACTGCAATATTATCTCAGTTTTAGTATAAATAATTGTTAGACAAAGGAGGGAAATTTATACTGCCTTCAGAACACAACTCTGTGAACTTCATTCACAGCTCTACCACAGACTGAGCTCAGCACCACCTACAGGAACTTCAAATACGAAGATTCTCCTCAGCTCTCCATATTTCTAGTTCTGCATTAGAGCACAGACACCTATAAGACTTCTTGGGATGTTCTTTTACACAGGCATGGTTATCACAGAGATGACCTTAGAAAAATTTTCCAGAGCACTCTGCATTGCCTCATGAAGAGAGGAGACACGTCTCCTTCATCCTTCAGTCCAATTCTAGCAAGGGTAGAAGCTACTCCTAGGTCACAGACCACATCTCCCATGAAGGCAGACATCTTTCCCCATGAAGCCAGAGTGCAGACCCAGTCAGACATGTGTATCCAGTCTTTAACAGTGCTATCACAAGGGCACATCCTGATTAACAAAGGTTCTCCTCATAAAACAACACTTAGTTTTGTACTTAATTTTTGACATTCTGTCACTTTTTGTATCTAAGGCGGAACTCCAGGAGGGAGATGTCAATGCTTCCTGGATATTAAGAGGAGTTGCCTGCCTAAATCAGGGCTTTTGAACATAAGTATTCTGTTTATAAATGTTTTCAATCACAATCCTGTAATCTATGTTTTTCTCTCACCAACAGTCCCTGATACACACTGTAACACCCTGTTTAGTTTTAGCTGAATTAAAGGTATAGTAAATTATTTTGCACAAGCAAATGCTGGGATATCTTAGGGTAAGTAATTCACGGAGGCAATTGTTTGTCAGGAGTCTGTTATGTGAATTGCTAGCTTTTCACATAAGTTATTCTAGTACAGCAGTTTCATCCATGCATACCTGGCAGTTTGCTAGACTAATCTCAGATTGAGACACTGTAAACTGCATAAAAATAGGACAGAATTTCCACATGGGGGACTAAGTTTTGACAGAACATGGACTGGCAACAAGCTAAATATGAATACAGAGTTTAACTGAAAAATGCACATGATAAACATTGTCTGAAACTGACTGTGGGACAGGAATAAGGCTCAGGCTATGTTTAATCTTCTCTATTTATTTTTCTTTTCTCTCCTACCTGTAACTTGGCAGCAGTTCACTGCAGAACCCATGTGTTCATGGGAGACCAAATTATAGGTCCTAGTAGCTGTGTCTCCACCTTCGTATCATTTATTCTGACTTTTAAACCCGACTAAAGGGACCACAGAGAGAAGCAAAGGCTGTTGAGATGCAGGTTGCAGATGTATCCACCTATGTAGAGGACACCCCTGACTCTTAGTTTCGCCAGAGAATGATCTCTGTAAGTTCCTGTTACAAAATCTTCATGGAGAGTAAGTATTTGAGCTTCAAAATATTCTGCACCTTCCTCCTACAGATTGTCTTGTCTCCCCTTCAGTCATCGCCATTTCAGATCCAGCCTTCTGCTCTGACTCTTCTTACAGTCATATGCTTTTCTGTCTGGAGTCCCAAGTTCTGGACTGTTCCCAGTCCTTCTGGCAAAATAATCTACTGTGAGAGAAAAATCTACCTGATACCTTTTCTGACACCCTGGATATGTCTCAGCACTCTTGCAATCTGCACCATTTGACAAGTGTATACTGGGTCAAATGACCTCCAGAAAGGGCAGAGGATGAGGAAAATGTGCTGTTACAGCTCTATCTGAAAACAGCCTGCCAGCTCTGGAAAGTGGAAAGCAGACTCATTATCCTCAAAATTGGATTCACATGCTATCTTCTGCCCTCTTCCATTAGCATCAAGAAAATTCCCTGGTTTTGGCTCAGGAATCAACCATCCAAACAGAGACAGCCCCTTTCAGTATAGGAGAAAGAAAGGTGACCCTAATACTTATTACTTGAAAGAGGGTGCAGCTATTTAAGCATGATATGTAGGCCACTGATCATAAATTACAGTTTAACCACATCTGGCAAGACAAATCATACTACTTAGTTTTGCAGCAACCAGTTTCTTAGTTAATACTTCTCTATGAGGTGATCCTTTGGAAATTCTGATTAAATGTAGGAGTTGCCATTTGGAATATACTACAGTATCTTTTGCAGAGGAAACACCTTTCGGTCTTCCTGATTATCAATGTTAATCATAATTAATTTTTTAAAATCAGGATTCGTTTTATATAAAGATTTTTTAACAAGTTTCCTGGCCTCAGGTATCTTACTTCATGCCATTCAGTGTTGGATAGACACACAAAAACACATGCTTTCTTTCAGCTTGCTTTTGCATAAAGAAGGGTAAAACTTGATTTTTCTTTCTCTAAAGATTTTAGTTTACCATTCATTTCTTATTTCTGAGATATAATCTGCTGCCTTCTTCAATGTTTTTAATGCCTTGCTAGGGGACTGATAAACTGGTCTGTGGAGTTTTCTTAAGCCGTGAGTGTCTGGCAGGTGCTGGAATAAATTAAGAGTTGAAAAAACAGACAAGGGAAAGAGTTTTAAGTAACCTGCCTAAAAATCTGTGTCCTCTTTCTCACTTCTCACTACTTTTGTTCTTCTGATGATAAAAACTTGTGAGTTTTTCAGTTATCCATAGAGCCTTCTGGGGAAAAGAGAGCAGACAGTGTCTATTTCTAGTGGGAAAAGAAACTGGAAGAAAATAATTTAAAAGAAAAGACCAAAAATAAATATTTCAGGTTTACTTTTTCTAAATAAAGAAACAGAAAGGAGATCACATGACTGAGACATGGTGTCCATTTAAACCTCATCAAAATTCAAAATATTCAAAATAAACTGCACTTGCAAAGACATTCCATGTGATGTACACCCACAGCAGCATCCAGCAGCAAAGAGAGCCTCCAAGTTGTTGAGAAGGGCCTTTTGTCCATACTTTCTTGAGGGCAGAAATGGGAGGGGTCGGGTCCAAGTGTACACAGCCTGTTGCAGACACGGCACTGCAGTGGCTGTGTGGCCTGTGGTCCTGATGTGTGATGAATGAGGAGCAGAGACATTAGAAATCACAGGCAAGAATCGCTCCTTCAGTGGCTTGCCTAGATGTGTTCTGGACACATATACCAATAACTGAGGTTATTGCCCAACTGCAGAACCTCACTTCTTCCTCCAAAAGTCACTTTTGGCTGACTTGGTCCAAAACCAGGCTGACTCTCCTCTGAGCTAAACCCTGTCTGGAGGGGCCATGCTCCACTTATAGAATCATAGAATGGTTAAGTTTGGAAAACACTTTTAAGATCATCAAGTCCAGCTGTTAACCCACCACTGACTAGCCCACCACAATATAAGACAACACATTAACTGCAAAAGATTTTTTTAAAAAGTCTGAAATTTCAGTTCTCAGTCCTTCTGGTATCTTTCCTTTCTTCCTCCAAAATAAGTAATGATGCTAAAAGGGTTACTTACAGAGAGCTCAAATATTTTTTTCAACAATATATGCTATGGTTGACTACACATACAGGGCCTCCAGCAGAAAAAAACCCACAACAACCTTTCAGGAGAATTACAAGGAGAAAAACTGTGAGAATCATTTTTTCCTTTGACTAATGAAGTAAGTACCCTGACAGGAGAGTTGTGTGCTATATTTATTCCAGCAGTGCTGAGTTATCTTCTTTAATACACGAGGCGGGGGGAAGGCAGATAGCAGATAATGCTGGAAATGGTAATAGGATGTGGAGTCAAATGACAGCTGAGCTCGTGGTGCATATTCCTCCTGGATCAGCTTGGAGCCCATTGTGGGTCTGCCTATCAGGGACATGGACATGGAAAGTCATCAGCCCCCCTTGAAATGTAGTAAATTGAAAAGAGACATGCAATCACAGCCAGCTTAAGGTTTTCAGAAAGATATGAAGTCCTGCATCTCCATTGCATTGAAAATCACCATGTGTTCCAAAGAAATATAAGCACTTTTGGCTCCATGGGTGTATCTGTGCTTAATTAGACGCTGCTATTGTTGGTCTGTGTTTGGCCCAGCCACCTGTGGTTTGTACTTTTCCTGCCAAGATATGGGAAAACAAGAGCTGATAAACGGGAACTTCATCCTTGAAGGCAGCACTTTGTATAAACTAAAATTAATTGGTCTCTCACTATTGGCTGATGGCCTTTCAAGGGCACTTGAAGGAGAAAGTGAGGAGGAGGACAATGAAGTAAACCCCCAGACTCATTAAGGGAAGACCCTCCAAGGTGCATCACGCAGGCGCGGGGAAATTCCAATGCACACACGTGTGTGCAGAAGGGGCACCACGGACACAACGGGGGNCACACGAAGGACCACGTTGCCTTTTGCGGGGGTGCCCGCGATGTGTGAGCCGGACCCTCCGAGGATGCAGCTGCTATAGAGAATCCTTGGTATTCAGAGTTGGGAAGATAACCTCATAAGTTACACCTGGGTGTTTTTGGGGTTTTACTGAGGGTATTTTCCCTTCTCTGCCTGAGAATATCATCCAAACACTTTCTGAACTCTCTCAGGCTTGGTGCTGTGAACACTTCCCTGGGGAGCCTGTTCCAGTGCCCAACCACCCTCTGGGTGAAGAATCTTGTTCCAATATCCAACCTAAACTTCCCCTGAAACAACTTCAGGCCATTCCTTCAGGTCCTGTCACTGGTCCCCAGAGAAGAGATCTGGGTCTACCCCTCTGCTTTCCCTCACAAGGAGGTTGTAGACTGCAATGAGGTCTCCCTTCAGTCTCCTCCAGGTTGAGCAGACCAAGTGACCTCAACTACTCCTCACAGGGTTTTCCCTCAAGGCCCTTCACCATCTTCCTTGCCTTCCTTTGGATGCTCTCTAATAGTTTAATGTCTTTTTATATCGTGGTGCCAAAAAAGCCACAATATTCAAGGTGAGGCCTCACCATTGCAGAACAGAGCGGGACAGTCCCCTCCCTCATCTGGCTGGTGATGCTTTGCCTGATGCCCCCCAGGACAGGGTTGGCCCTCCTGGCTGCCAGGGCACTGCTGACTCATACTCAACTTGCCATCGACCAGGACTCCCAGATCCTTTTCTGTGGAACTACCTTCCAGCATCTCATTCCCAGTCTGTACAACCATCCAGGGTTGCCCCATCCCAGGTCTGGAATCCGGCATTTCCCCTTATTGAACTTCATATGGTTGGCATTTGCCCAGTGCTCTAATTTGTCAAGGTCTCCCCGAAGGGCCTCCCGACCTTTGAGGGAGTCAACAGCTCCTCCCAGTTTTGTGTCATCTGCAAACTTGCTCAGTATCCCTTCCAATCCTGCATCCAAGTCTTTATGAAGAAGTTGAAGAGCACGGGGCCCAAGATGGAGCGCTGTGGAACCCCACTGGAGACAGATCATCAGTCTGATGTTCCCCCATTCACTATTACTCTCTGCACTTGACCCATGAGACAATTGCTCACCCATCACATGATTGTTTATCCAGCTGTGTGCTGGAAATTTTGTCCAGAAGGACTCTGTAAGAGACAGTTGTGATAGACTGAAATGTTGTTAATGTCTTAAACATTGTCAAAATCATAGAAAGACTTTTTGTCAAACTGCAAAGAAGCAACTGCCTGTCTGTGATCACCAAAGCATCCTCCCTCCTCAATATGATTCCTGACTGGAATTTGGACTGTGATGGCAATTTAAGATTTGACTATTGTCCAATTATCTCAGCTCTCAGGAGAAGTAAACAGGGCTCAGCATGTGGCAGGGGAGAAGGGTTTTGGGTGTGTGATGGCAAAATCTCTCCACACCTAACAGAAGGAATGACATCCCTCTCTGGGAAGACCACATACCCATGGGAAATTCACTTGAAAGGCAGATGAGAAGGGGTTATAAACTACCAAAGACCCCCAAAGCACCTCCTAGACTCCTTCCTGAGGCCTTCTACCACCAGAACACTGCACATGATCCAAGTGATGCCAAAAATCCAGAGCCTGTTGCAAGAGACTGCAAAGCTTCTCTCCCCAGGGGAGGTGCTTGGGCATCTCCTGAACAAATATTAGTCCATTGGACTCTATATTTTCTGGGACCCTTGCCAGTGAGAAGACCAGAAGAAGAGGACCCATGGGATACCACCAGGTTCCACGGAGTGGTGATATTTTTTTTTATTTAATCTGTCTCTGTGATTCTCTTTCTCCCCACACTCCCCTTTTCCCTCTTTCTTTCTCTCTCTCTCTCTCTGCCTCACATTTATTGTTAAATAAAATCCATACTATTGACTTTAGTATATGGTCTCGTTTGCACCTTAATTTGGGCAGAGGCATTCCTAATAATTTTAATAACTGGATCATAACAGCAGTATCAAAAGCTTTACTGAAATCCAAAAAGATTACATCAACGGGCTTCTCTTGATCAGCTAGGTGGGTTATCCTGTCATAAAGGGAAACCAGGTTTGATAAGCAGGACCTTCCTCTCATGAAACAGTGTTGGATGTGACCAATGACTGCGTTGTCTTTCAGGTGTTTTTCAATACTTCCCAGAATATTGTTCTTCATAACTTTACCAGGCACTGAAGAGAGACTGAGAAGCCAGTGGTTTCCAGGGTCCTCCTTCTTGCCTTCTTGAAAATTGGGACAATGTTTACCAGCTCCCAGTCAGCTGGGACCTCTCTGAATTCCCAAGACTGCTCAAAAATCATCAAGAGAGGTTTTGAGATTACATCAGCCAGATCTTTGAGGATTCTGGGATGGATCCCATCAGGTCCCATATTTGTAGGGATCCAGCTGGGGCAACAGATCCTGCACAGTTACAGGGTTGAATGGGAGTTGATCATTCTCCAGTCATGGTCCTCCAGCTCAGGGCACTAAGACCCCCTTTGTCCATCATCCGTGTCGAAGACAGAGGCAAAGAAAGCATTAAACACCTCTGCCTTGTCTCTATCCCTGTTGGAAGGGACCTTAAAGATCATCTAGTTTCAATCCCCCCCACCATGAGCAGGAGTACCACAAGGCTTAATCCTTCAAGGCTCTCTCAGACATACTGAAGCACCATGGCTGGCTTCACAGGCACGCTGAAGACATACTCCTGCAATGTAGATGAAATGGGTTCCTCTGCCTCTCCATGTCTGCAGCTGAAATCAGTAATAGGAAAGTATATGGCATAGTAGGAAAAAAAAAAAATACCTGAAAGGGGAAAAATGTAAAAAGCAAGTGTCAGATCACAGTGCATGAGGTCGGTATTGATGGTGACTCTCGAGGACTGGAAGAATAAGGGAATCAGGTAAGGGATGTTTTCTTCTTATTAGACTAACTAATGTCCTGTAGCCAAGGGTTAGCAAGGGGTCTAGTATGTTGGCTGCCTCAGCTCCAAAACTGGTCCTTGTCTGGGGTCATTACATCTGTGCCTGTGGATACCACGTGCTAGCAGAGCCAAAACAGCAGTACACTGGGTGGAGGGCAGTGGGGAATCAGATTATCTTTGGCAGTATAGCAATCTAAACAGTTATACAACAGTCAGGGTAACATTGGCTGTATAAGAAGGTTGAGGGTTTTTCTCCACAGATAAATTCCTTGAATCATCCAAGCTCCAAAATTATCTCATGGAAAAGAGGAGAAATTGGTCTATTTTTTGAGAACAATGCTGTACCAGCAAGTAAATGGTCTAGGAAGGTAACCTAATGCTTCCTTCTATCAGCAATTTTATTCTCAGCTGGTCTCCAGCCACAGGCAAATAGAAAATGTCTTCTCTTCAGTCACAGTGAGTATCTTAAAGGGATTTTGAACTCTCCCACACTTCCCTCCTCCCCAGAACTCATCTGACCTCAACAACTGCTCCACAGAGACATCATATGAACCATCCCACACCATCCTGCCATTTTTCCAGGCGTTCCCTTCAGCTGTCTTGTATTGCCTCATTATTGGAAACTCTAAATGTCCTTGCTGTTTTCAAGGTCAGCTTTTCCTCTACAGTGCTATTTCTGAGAGTTGTTTGTTCCATGAATAGCATCCTCCTTTTCAAACAATAGACTCATATCAGAACGATACATGATCCTACAGAGAAGGTGGATTTATTTATCAGCAAAGAGATACACATTAAGCCTCCTCACATTACTTATACCCAGGAAGATAGATTACTGGGGCTGTAGGAGACGAATGGCTCTCCTGAAAGAAAATGAAGCTCCAGCTAATTTGTTCTAGGTTACTAAGAAAGCCAAGGAACCAATTCTCAGTTTGTTATAAGACAAATTCCTCCCACTCATTTACAATGTATTTCCTCTATTATACATGCTTTCAAAAGGTTTTGTTCTAAGAAATCCCATGACAAAGTTACAAGAACAGATTTGGTATGATGTTTCTAACGACTTAATTTTCTGAGAAGATCATCATTTTTTCTTAGAGAAATTTGCACTATTTTCTTCAGATTTCTCGTCCCAGCCTATGGCCAAAACATATCAGATTCATACAGGGCCCACAATTCTGCCTTCCCTCTGAGTTATGAGGTGTCCCTGAGCAATTCTAGCAGAAGGATCAGGGGAAACCCTACCTCCCAACTGGCTGTATGCAGAGCTGGCTGAAGTCTTCTGATAAATTCTTCTTTCAGATCCTAGTTTTGTCTGGACAGGGTTGCCCATCCTTGGTGTCAGAGAAAACAGACAACCCGTACACAAGGTTTCTGAGTTTGGGAAACAAGTTGTTTGTGAGCTATGTGGTGATTGGAAGTGGAAATTGGTGAAATGATCACATTGTGCGAACTTATTGGAAGCCTCACTGCATAATCTAGATTTTTCTTCCAAAGAAAAGCTCCACTCCTTCAATTACTCAGATAGCATGTCTGCACAATTGCACAAAGAGAGAATAAAAAATAAACCTTAAAAGAAACCTAAGCTATAAGTTATGGAGATTCATATTTGCATTCGAATAAAGTGGCATGCATATGATAAAACCTGTCTTCCATCATCTTTCCAAATAAATTGGGTTGCATGTGACTGCACCCCCTACTGCACCATGCCACGAGTCGTACAGGAGCACTGCTGTGATTCTACTGATCTCTGAAGCTCCAGCCCTTCTGCAACTTCCTTTATAGATTTCTAAATCTATAAAATGATCTCTACATGAAACTGCACAAACTTGTTTTCAGGCTGAAGTGACAATCAGAGAAATAAAATGTCAGGGAAGCTGACTCTGAAGAGTGCTAAATACTCCCATCTTCTCATAGGGTCCAATTTTTATTTAAGGATAAAAATTCTCCCCTCACTTCAAAGATGCATTCAAATCTAACAACATTGGGGTAATGGAGACTGAGACCCATAGGACTTAATGAGCATTGAAGTACTCATTACCTCCCAGGCAGCCCTTAGCCATCTGGATAGTCAATCCCATGGAGCAAGTACCTTGTTGGATTACCCTGAAGGAGAGGGGCAACTTTCCTTGGCATCCTGCAGATTACTTGTTTTTTTGTGCACTTGTGCTGCAATGATTTGACTGAGGAGGGTAAGATAGAAGCTTTACATTCACAGACTAGAAATGCCTTTCAGAAATATATAAAACATGAAAACGAGGCACATCCCTTCAAAAATATGTTAAAGATTTGCTTATTCAAATTGGATTTTTCCAGAGTTTAGAACTCAGTGCTTTTTAATGAATGTTTTAATATGACCAACTGACTGCTCCGTGCATCTGACAGATAACTGAATTCATAAGGTATTGTTCTTATTCCCATATTTTAAGCTAAAGAATGATGAATAACGAATAGCAAACTTCTTCTCTGTATATAAGTAGGCAACTTCACATAAAATCTGTATGAAACGAGGTATTCCACAAATGCTACACAAATAGCACCATATTCTTGTCTTGTTTGCAAATAGAAAGCTGCAAAACATCATCAAGCCTGGTAGCTATCAGGCTTTGAAGTGAAATGGTTATAAACTCTACTTCAGGTTTACCAATGCAGTAAAAAGTTCCAAAAGTTGAAAATTAACTATTGTTGGTGTTTTTATCAGCTTTAGCCCAGAAAAAAATATATGCTTCAAGCCTACTGACCTCTGGGCCATGCTCATCCGCACGATGCTAAACTTGCCAATGTTCCTTTTTCATTTCTCTGAATTAAATCAGGCTTAGGAGCAATGTTATCAATAAGGTTATAACACTGAACAGGAAAATCTGAGAGAGAAGAGATAGTCTAGACACCAGCTGCTACTCAGAAAGCTTTTCTTCTGGAGTTTTCTACATAACCTCTGATAAAATGAGAGTTCATATTTCGTATGATCCAAACTTCTTACATCTTTCTTATAGTAACACAATAATAACTAAATTACTTGTTTTTTTCTCTTTTCTTAAAACAGAAACATTCTGATATGTTATTTCAAATATCACAGTATTGCCCTTTTCAAGCAGCCCTTCCTGTGTTGATAACAATCTTAGATTTTGCTTTCTAGCACAACTGCTGTTGCACCACATACAGTGACAACTTGTTATCCCTGGCTCAAGAGACATCATCTTCCTTTTTATTTTTTTTGTATTCTAATCCACCACTGAATCACTGCTGCACTCCTGAAAAAAAAAAAAAAAAGTAAGCAAGCAAGAATTTCATATTTGTTCTACAATTTTCAATGACTGCATGGAATAAAAAAGCAGGAAAAAAATGTGAGAGGTGAAAATTATATGTTATACAACATTATATATAGAAATCACATATTTATATTCTTACATTGAATTTTATAGAGTTATGTGGGAATCGGCCAATATTAAGAAGATACAACTTAAAGTCAAAAGAGTCATTGTGGTCAACTGCCTAAGAGGAAGCATGCAGTCATTACTTCCTAGGATTAACACCTAAACCCATCTTCACTAAATCATTCTTGAGAACTTTATTCTCATATATGCAAGAATAAGCAGGCAGGCTCAAAGCTCTGTTTCTATACCAGATTCCTTTGGGTACTCAGAAGCTTTGGATTTGCCTTACATCCTATTGTATGTAGGGTGATCAACAGGAATCTCACAGGCTTCTCCTGCAAGACACAGGATTGTTTGCTGCACCTTAGCCTTAGTGGAAGGTGAGAAGATACACCCCCTGAACCCTTGAACATCCCAAACGAGGGCACAGCACTAGCATATGTTAATTTTATCTCTTGGATTGCCTGACAGAGTTTCTTCACACATGACAGCAACCAGAAGAGTCTTCAGTGCAGCAAACCCATCCTCCAGTCCACCCTTCTGATATGCTCTTAGGCCAGAGATAGTATAGTGAATGACAGAGAGATGTATGACTGTATTACCTCTCAGAATGCTCTCTTACATTGTCAGAACAACAAAAAGCAGGATACAGAACCAAATGCTGGCACAAAATGCTTATTTACCCACCTTCCTTCTTTATCATGGCTTTTCTACTCCCCCTTGAGAACTTCACAAAGACCACTCTCAGCAGCTGGCACTTTCCACCGATGAGAGTTACACAATCAGAAGGATTTGTGGTGTTGACAAATATTTAAAGCTCTAGTTTCTCAGCTAGAGCTTGAGAATGGAATAGAGCTGAACTATGACTGTTTCTGCCTCTAAAAGATTCTTTGATCAGTGTATCTCAATCTCTCAAGGACATCTTTCAGATCAAAAAGGTAGAAGTGGTGTACAGAGATTCCATTTACCTTTCATGAGTGGAGTCAGTGAGACCAAGTCCATGGATCAAGCAACTTTGAAGAAATGACTGCTCCTCTCTCTAGTGCCACTAGGATTCTGCCCTGCAGGCAGCACCTGCTGAAGATTTAGAAAAAAACATCCTTTTGGCTAATCATGGTTGAATATGTGTATTCAGTTTCACTATGTCCTTGTGTAAGGATTTGGATTGATTTCCCAGTACCCTTGCAATTCTGCAAAAAGCAGAGAAAGACAGAGACTTGGGGAATAGAGAGAACTGAAGAAGCATGGTTGCTGCAAGTTGGTTGTTTTTTGGTTGGTTGGTTGGTTGGTTTTTTGGGTTTTTTTGCAGGTACTGTTGAGCATATGTCCTGTTGTAGATATCCACAAAGAAAGATGAGACAAGGGACTATTCACGGTTTCTGCTGAACACTAATTATTGTATTGCTCTCCTGAACTTGGCACGTGACTCAGCACCTAATTCCAGTTCCTAACATTGTAGAAAGATTAGTGACTTAGATGTTACTGCTTTGCAGGTTTCTGATCTGGCATATTTTGATACCAGAAGAAAACGACCTCTGAATTCTGCTTCAGTCAGCCTTGCTGTCTCACTAAAGAGCTATGCCAGCTACACCCTCACACACTTTTCAATCCATACTGATATTCTTTCAGATGAGATAACTTGACCTTTAGGAAACCCATCTACAGCTGAATGTGCAAGAAGTGGCAGCCTGAAATGATATGTTCTTGCCAGGGTAATAAAGCCAAGCTCAAAAAAGATCTAACATATGCATATTCCTTTTATTTCAGAGGTGACTGTAATTTCAGGGAAAAGGCAAGCAGGTGATTGATTTGTTTATAGAGTCAGGAGAGCACATTGGAGGTGAATTTCAAGTCTGCTCTCTGTTACAACTGTGGAACAATGCAAAGGTTAAAGGGTCAGTCACAGTGTCTGCAACTGAAGTGTAGACCTGGCTACCTGCTGGGGTTCAGAAAGATAGTTCAGGACGTAAGGAGCACTCTGGGAAACATTGTAAAAGGTTACACATAAGACGTGTGAGGATTGAGTAGTTAAAATTGTAATTCTCCTTTCGAAAATTTTCAATTGCAGTGATTGAAATGACCATCCAAGATTTCTGAAAGACTTGTACAAAGCTGAATAAATGATGAGAGTTTCTTTGTCATGGTAAGTACTCAGAGATTTCACAGTGATTTACTGGAGGAAGCCCACATGTTATGTGTCTGCATTTGCTGGTAATAGCTTCGATTTGAAGAACTTGGTCTACTGGCACAGGTTTTTCTGATCTGCAATGCAATTTTCTGGACCTGTGAGAAGTACTTGCTCACCCATCAGCTTGGATCATGGCTTTGGGTCTGTGTGTGTCCATGGTATGGAGAGATGGGCATATTGATAGCTGCCTTGGACACTGAATAACTGACACGTATCAGTCAGCCAACACTGCCTCAAGTCAACATAAGAGTATTTTCCTTTTTGATTCTAGAAACTATCCTGGGAATTGGGTAATTCATTTGAGAGATGGGTCTCTGTTTCATTGAAGGAAAAAAAATCAAACAAACCCCTGACTCAGGACTTGGGCTCCCTCCAGAGGAGAAATTCAGGCATTTCTTTTAATCTGTGATAACTTATAAACCTGTCATAGGGGGTTTCTGCATAGCATGGACCCTTCACGACTGGTCATAGATAAACTGCTTAGCAGTGGCTGACATGTTGAAAATGATGGGAATAACAAGAATTTTCCAAATGTCTGTGCTATATATCATGATGGCGATGGCACAGTGGCATCCATTTTTCAAAACAATCTTTATGTCATTTGTTGAATGTAGCATGTGAATTCTGCCCAAATATCCCTTCCAGGCAGAAAAAGAAAGGAAATTAAGAATGTCAGTGATGCAAGCACAGAAACCATAAGGGTGTATTCATGACTATCCATGACCTTGCAATGGACTCCTACAGGCATTCTGCTTGTTTGTGTTTCTGCTGATAACACAGCCTGCAAAATGTTGCCCAGACATACTAAGATAATGGAAATAAGTAAATTATTAATTCCAAAGGGACATCTGCTTGAAAAATTCTGGAATGATGACTTATTTGTAATACCAAGTAAAGTACAGCTCTTTTGTCTAACTGTCATCTCGAAACGACAGTGAACTAAGCCCTTGGTAATGGGCTCATTCATCCAGCCCAGTTAAATTCCAATTTATCTTTCTAGTTTGCACTAAAGCATCACAGAAGGAGCAGTTGTTAGGGTTTAGCATGTTGCTGTGAATTATTGAATGTGAAGCTGCCAAAGCTCTTTGTATCAGATTCATAGTATATATTTGGCACAATTCAGTATTCATTATTGCCAGAAACAACAGGCTATGCAAACTAATCAGATTAATTAAAATCAATTTGTGCAAATGAAGGATGACCTTTGTTCTCTTTCATAATGTTGGTAAACTTCTTGCACGCTGCTGACAACCAAATATCAATGTACGTTTTTACTCTTACACAGGATTGTACACTTACTACTTAGCTACACTCTCAGAATCCAACTACCATAATAATGGATTTTCTCAGATTATTTGCTAAGAAGTATATAGTGTAGATCGGGGGCCGATATTCTGCCACAGATCGTATTCCCATAAATAGCTCATGCAAAGAATCTTGCTTACACCCAAGGGGGTGCTTGGTTAGGGAAGGCTCCCTGTTGCTGCTGTGATCTGACATTTCTCAAGCCTGCAGTATTTAAGTGCAGGAGAGAGAATGCTCTAAAGATAAATTCAGCATCTCAAACTTTATTTTGATTACACTTAAACCATATAATATTCTGATCATGAGGCCTCAAATCAGTTGTTGAGAAATATATCCATATTCTATAGAACAGAATAAAGTCCTGCAGATTTGGGGCTTGCAATACAGGGCATGTTTTGGCCCATGGTTGCTTTATGTAAGCTTTTAAACAGGTGTTGTTGTCAGATCTTCCATCAGCCTGTGAGGGGCCTGAAAAAAAATCTCTGTTTCACAGTGCCTCTGTTTCTCCATCTCTTAATGTGATTTATACTCCTCCTTGCCATTTTGTCACTAGCTGTGACAGGCAGCCACAAGTCACCATTGTAACTCTGAAAAAAGCTCTGATTGTGCAATAGATTTTTGGGCACAGAGATACTCCTTTTATATAGATATATTTCATTACAATAATTGATATAAAAAATATTCAGTTTATAAGCATTGCCATTAAGGTATGGCAGATGCCCAATAAAGCTTGTGGATGCTACTGCGTTTTCAATAAAGCTACAAGATTTCTGGCCATGTGGAAGTTTCTTGAATGACAACAGAACACGGGCAATGACTTAAATCTCGATTGAGGAGGGCTTTTGCAAGACTCTATGAAGTCCTATTTTGAAATTCTAATCAGTTTTTTTGGGGGGGAAAAAAAAAAAAAAGAAGACCCCAGTTCGCCACTTTGGGAGAGTTGTGTTATACATCCTTTCATATATAAAATGAAATTTCTTTTTGAAATCCATCAGAGAAGACTCAGTCATTCAGGAAACAGTCTCTGATCAAATATACAGAATGTGCTTTCTCTGTACCTGTTCTTATAACCAGGATTTTTAGTGGAAATTATGTCCTGTGTCAAACTTCAGCACATAAGAATTTGCATTATTTGTGGCCTATCCACTGTGGAATATATTTATTTTACTGGAATCTGTCCATATTTCAACTGACAACGTGAGGAATAAGTTCAAGCACGAGCTGAATTACACATATCTTAAGCAGATGATTTACATGTTCAATATTTTGAGAGATGAGGGGTAAACTGAGATCTGTGAGGATCCTCTGGGTTATGAAATATTTCATAGGGTAGCTACTTTCTTCAAGAAAGTAGTGATTTAGTCATCACAGACTACTTTTTTTTCCCCACACACTGTGCCATTAACACATATTTTCCTTTCACTCAATGTGTTTCATGTAGGCCAGCAAGAATGACTGATACATTGTACTTTCTGTCCACTAAATGTATGAACATATTTTCAGGCATACCTGTGTGCATAAGAGTGTAGAGCATAAAGACCCTTGTATTTGACCAACTGGAGAACTAAAAAGGAAATAAATTCTGCTTACAGCCTCCTGTACACGCAGTTTGTTGGTTTAAATGAGCTGCAGTATCTCACAGCAGCAGAACCAAAGTGAACCTACCCCCATCAAGGACTCAGTATCCACGGGAACAGGCAGAGCCAGTGTCAGGTGTGCTGGGAAGCTGGTTTGTTCCCTCACAGATGACAAGGGCCATCTGCAGGGCTCCCCAGGGTAGAGCCAGATCGCGAGAATGCTGGGATCTTGACAAGATTCATTTTTTCTTCCACTCCAAAACACGGTGGTAGCACAGAGCAAGTTTGCAGCCTTCAGTACACAGAACCCTCTAAGTATATATTTAAATAAACTGAGCACAGGCGTTTGTACATATGCCAGGCCTGCTGTCTGGCTTTTCCAGCCTGAGTGGCAGGGAGAGCATCTGTGCATAACTGTAGGCGAGATACCATGCCCGCGGGCTGCAGTGCTTAGTCCTGCTGAGCTCTTACACTCCTTTTTTTGCAAAACTGTTCTTCAGTTTCTCTGGTCTGTAAGAAATCAACAGACTCAATTTCTCTCCCCCTATCACCTTGCTAGGTCCCTCTTTGATCTGCTAAAAGAAGCCAGATGTATCGAGTCTCTTAAAAATCAAGAAAGTGTTTAAAAGGCTGTGCCCTAGAAGAGCTGTTTGTTCATGCATCCCTTGGTCTTGTTCCATGGCCGTGGTGTCTTTTCCAGGTGCCTCCTCTCCCTCAAATAGCTTTTCTACTACCATTCCTTGACTCTCCATCTGCTCCAGAAAATGGCAAGACTCACAAGCTTCCCAAAAACCCACTTTTGAAGTCAGTGTTCCACTTCCAGGCCTCCTGCCTTCCCACAAATATCCACAGATTACAACGTCTATTTAGTTCAGGGACATGCTTGCAATACCTTGTTTGGAAATACCATGCACAAATGCCTTCCATGACTGTTGGTGATCTACCAGAAAGCTTCCTACAATAGCAGCTTTTGGCACAATATAATCAACCCATCTTGAACTTGAAATATTTCATGGAATGGGATAGGGTACTATTAGTAAGTATTAAAATATTTAACTTTATTGGGTAATGTAAGATGTAACGTGGTAAAATGAAATACTGAATTGAAAATCATCTGCAGCCATGGCAGAGAAAAGATACTATATAGTTCTAACTGTGGCTTTAAAGAAAAAGAATTTTGGCACCATTGTACTAATGAGACAATTTCACTGTCTCTGAAAAGGGATGATTTGGGGCTTTCTTAAATCAGCTCTTATGTGTATCAGTTGAATCAGCCCTTTGTTTTTCAGCTCACATTTTGCATAGCTCACTCTTAGATCCCTATTCTGTTGATTGTCAGTCCGCGCTTGATTACTCTTCATTGGCTTGTAAACATCACAAATAAAACACTCAGAAAGCTGTCTGTATTGTGTGTCAGGGAATAGCTGGGTTCTCTTATTTCTGTTGACAGACACTCACCTGTCTTTTCACCAGATTACCTGGGATGTCTTGTAGCACACAAAGGAGATTTGAAAAATAAGAAATGAAAAATACTGAAAAGGCCAGTGAGCAAATTATGTTTAAGCAGCTGATGGTATGTGGAGATGTTCCCTTACTCAGAAAATGCAGAGTTGTAAAGACAAGATGCTGCAAAACCAGAATAGGATAGAGAGTTTATCGTTTCAATTCCCAGAAATTGTAAACTCAGGCACATAATGAAACAGTGAATCTTGGTACTTCATGTTGAATGCACACATGGATCTGACTGGACCAAAGAGTGTCCACTCCAGTTATGCAGCTTGCCCAGTTAAATTCCATTGGAATACTGCCCAAAACATCAAGATGTGCCAATATGAGCCTTCTGTTACAAAAAAAAAAAAAAAAAAATGCAAAACAAAACAAAACTAAAACCCACTAATAAAGACAAAAATAGCAAGCAAAGTCTGCCCCAGCATTTACCTACTAGTGCGGGCTAATTCCATGCAGTTTGTTCTTGATCGGTGTTATAGATACATGACACAGCTAAAAATAATTGATTCATGATTTTATGTTAAATTAAACAAATCAGACTCTGAGCATGTTAGGAAACCACTAATTATACCTGCCAGAGGGAAAGCAAATAATAGTTAGAAAGCATTAAATCAAATGTGCTCTTGAGGCTGCTGTTGTAAGCCCTTGTTCCTACAGAATGCCTTAAATTAGTTGCATAAAGCCTCATCAACTTCTGTAGAATTTTAAACTAAAATTCATTTAATTTTAAAATTTAAGAAATTTATTCAAAACTGTATTTGATAGCTTAATAATACTATATTAGTGTTACTAATATTAACTCTTATTAATGAAGTATGGGGCATCTGCTAGGGCCAGCAACTAATTTCCTACTCATACATCTCTCTCCTGCAGCTCTTGCCAAAACCCCACGTGAGTCTGCCACCACAGCCTGCCATTCAGCTGATAGCAATGCCTCCACAATCTGTTCGTTCTTCGTCTACTGGGCAGGGTCGGCTGTGACCACGGCAAAACCAAGAGCATTTACGCTTATTTCAGGACCTCAGGACCATGCGCAGTGCAGGAGTCACTAAGGCAGACCGGGCCATCAAAAGCAGTTCTGTGCCTGATGTAGCCATGGGTCCATCCCAGTCCAGGAGAATTAAGTTTGGGGTTCGCATGGACCAGTGGGCACAAAGCAGATCCAGCAAGTGCTGGTAACTCCGGGTAAGGCTAAAGCCGACAGGCACTACAAGGCGTCACAGTACCAGGAGTACGTATGGGCAGGTTGTCTCTTCTTGAGGTTGCTGGGCAAGATTTAGGGCAGTGGCTGGCAGCATCTTCTGGATAAGCACAAAGTTTCCTGTCCCAGAATTAAGGTAATTTTTCCTTAGGAGAAGAGTGACATAGGTAACGGCATCAACCCCAATGTCACTTCAAGAAATCTCACTCCACTATCTGTGGGAATTTGACCACTGGTTTCAACAGCAGCTGGGAGACTCACCACTGTGCTTGTCAAGGGAAACTGAAACTTTACTGTGGCTATTGAGAAACTCTAATGTAAGATGGGCAATTATGGGTCTCAGAACCCTTAATATTCTAATTTCCCATTGATACCTTAACAAATCAATAAAATAAAAAATCCTTAGTAACCCTCCCCTTTTAATTACCAGACAGTGACATATTAAGTCTATCGACTCACTGTAGTGTGTTGCATAATGTAATGTCCTTGGAAACGCATACTTTTGTACCCCTCATGTTTCTCCATCATAATTCCATAGATTTATACATTGTCAATGTGCTATTTTGGGCTGATATATTGCAAGGACATAGGAGTGGTGGCAGTTTATCAATGACTTTTTGTCCTTCTCTTTTTCATTAGTGCTATTTAAGAAGGCAAGCTATTTCTGTCAGGAGCTTCCTATAAACGTAATGGATTTTACAGTATAGCCATAATAGCACAATATTATGCCTGTCCCTTCCTTGTATTAATTAGGATCATATTTGCATTCAGGATGCAACCTTATCTGAATCCAATGTAAATTACTATCTTTGAAGGAGAAACGCACTAACACAGCAATTGTTCAAGCTGTCCCTGGAGGTAATATGACACTACTGCGTGTGCCACCTAAGGGCAATACCAGAGCAATACCTTTCTTGATCCACACAAGTATATCTCAAACAACATTTCTCTGGAAATGAAAAATATGTATTGTAATGCAGATTTGGTAGTTAGTCTAGCTCTTTTTTTTCTTTTTTTTTAATTTTTTCCTTAACTGTATATTACCTCACTGGCATTCAGTCAGTATTATGTAAGACCATAACCAGGTTCACCTCAACATGCTTTCTTTTTCAAATCAGTCAAAATAGGCAGCAATCCATTTTTCACACATATTACTTTTACTAAGAGAAATTTAATAGTTCCTCCTTCGTCTGAGATCTATTCAAAACAGCCTGGTATTGTTCATCTACCTACCTCACAAGTGATAGATCAATGAGCTTTGGGGGTTTTTGCCTGGGTTCCTAAGTCAGCAACAATAATGCTCAAAGACTTCAGCTCTGAGAACAACTGGAAAGGCATGTAAGTATATTCTTAAAACCTGCATAATCAGTGAGATTAAAATTTTGTCTTATGTCCCTTTCAATAAAAAAATTAACTCCATCTTCAAGGCTAGATAACCATGCATGCTTGTGTATAGTCTCAATTAACAGACTATTTCTCCTGTTTAAAATGCATGCACAAGAGCCCTGTTAAAGCTTGACCCTTGAGTCATACGTGTACCAGAAGAACAGAGGAAATAACTGCTGAAATAAGAAATCAGAGTTCACTGATTTTAAGGTACATAACTTCAATAATTTTTTCTGTTTCTCAAGAGTGAGGTGCATAGGCTGTGCAAAACTTCAAAACATTCAGTCCTCCTCCAATCTTTGCCCTTGCAATGAAAAGCTAAAAAAAAATCTGAAATAAAGCTCCTTCAAAACATAGAAAGTTGCCTTATCTAGAGGAGATTTATTCTTCACTGAGATATTGTTTGTACAAGGACATTTTAAAAGGGTTTAAGCACTTTTTGTCTTGAAACTGCATGGCAGATGGAAGTTCTCAGGTAAGACAATGACATATAAGTGTGGGTCATAGGTAGTCACAAAGATTCTTACAAAATAAAGCTGCCCATATCTCCTGGAGCCATCAGAGCCAACACGTAAAATGAAAAAAGTGCAGATTTGTCTTGATTTTCCAGGTGAACCCATTCAACAGGTGTTGGAAAAGCATCTTGTACATCAACAACTGGAAAAAGTCATATTAGAAGGTCCCCACCATGCAGCACACTACGAGCTGCAGTGAGAGCCAAGAGAATCTCTCAGTGTGCCTTATTAATCCCGCAGCCTGTGAGACTTTCCCTCCCCCCTGCCCCAATGGATTTGTAGGTGATATGGTCTTGCTGCAGCATCATCTGGGGCCTCTCCACTCTGCACAGGTGACAGAGGGGAGGAAAGATATAGAATCATAGAATGGCTTGGGTTGGAAGGGACATTAAATATCACAAAATCACAGAATATGCTGAGTTGAAAGGGACCACAAGGATCATCGAATCCAACTCCTGGCCCTGCACAGGAACATCCCCAAGAATCACACCATGTGCCTGAGAGTATCATCCAAACACTTTCTGAAGCCTGTCAGGCTTGGTGCTGTGACCACTTCCCTGAGGAACCTGTTCCATTGCCCAGCCACCCTCTGGGTGAAGAACCTTTTTCTAACATCCAACCTAAACCTCCCCTGACACAACTTCAGGCCATTTCCTCAGGTCCTGACACTGATCACCACAGAGAAGAGATCTGTGTCTGCCCCTCTGCTTTCCCTCATGAGGAAGTTGTAGACTGCCATGATGTCTCCCCTCAGTCTCCTCCCGTTCCAACCCCCTGCCATGGGCAGGAACATCTTCCACTAGAACCAGTTGCTCAAAGCTCTGTCCAGCCTGGCCTTGAACACTTACAGGGATTTACAGGATGCACAGCTTCTCAGGGCAACCTGTGCCAATGTCTTACCGCTCTCACAGCAAATAATTTCTTCCAAAACCTGCCCTCTTTCAGTTTAAAGCCATTCTCACTTGTCCTTTCACTACATGCCCTTATAAACTGTCCCTCTTCAGCTTTCTTGTACTTGACACTTCATCAAAGGTTTACGTACTGTGATCAGTTTAAAACAGGGCAAATTCTGGCAGTAAATATTAGAATTATGTCCAGTGATATTGCTTTGTGTAAGCTGAAGGTCGTCCCACTACAGCTCTCTGAATTCGAAGAGCAATGATACATCAAGTGTCAGGGCCCTGAGGGCACCAGTAGTGCCTGAGTACCTGCTGCCCATCACCACCACCACCTATCATAGGCTCAGGAGTCCCATTTAAACCCATCCTGGGACCATCCATCCTTGCTTGAGTGAGGCTGTAGCAGTGCCAGTCCCTCAGGGAGCAGGCATCTCTCACTGCCCCCTGGCAATAAGCAGTAAGACTTGGCAAGAATTAGATCCCACAGATGTATGTGTATCTGATGTATGGTGGAAACCTGTCCACCACACCAATTTCCCCTGAAATGGCACCTCTTTTACCATTCTCATTATGAAGCATCAGAAAATGCCAAGTCAATGAAGACCTCATGGTGCTCTGATGTACATTTGTAAGCTGCACGCTGTGGGAATTACACCTGAGGGACAGATCCTGAGGACAGCAATTTAATAGCTTCACAGTATCACTGGAGTTTTCCAGACGCTTTTCAACCATGTTTTCATTAAGTATCCACTCATAAGTTCATTGCTTAATGAAAGAAAACAGTTTAATGGGGAAAAACATTTTCAGAAAATTGTATGTATGTATATATCTGTACAATAATGTACTGATCAATAATAACTGTTTAGGAACATTTTTAAGAAAGAGCTCTCGTTTTCTCATATTTATATACAGAAAAAGACACATACACAGAGAAATGTACAACCAGAGGCCAGTGCTCTCAGAGTTTATTTTTTGAATAATAAACCAGGCTGCTTGAGGCTTTCCAAATTCAGTTAGATGCCCTTTGCATTACAGAGCTTCCCAGACCCATCTGTACAAGCTTCTGTCACACAGCCATCCTCAAAGTGCATGTATTAAAATTTAAGCTGGGTTGTTTACAAAATAGTTCCAAGGCTGTCCCTTTGTGGGAGTACTGGTTTGCAGAACATCTGTTGCTTTCAATAGTCAATACAGAGCCATTTGTTTCATCTGAAAGCGATGGCATTTCCCTATGCTATAACCATGCTCCCATGAATCAAAGGAAATATGTTAAGGCCATTCAGCCATTATTAATCTTTTATCTGGGGACTCTGCCTTTCTCTGATCACATATTTATGAGCATTAATTTTGGCCTGGTTGGTAATAACATGTTCCCTGTGATGATTTTCACAAAAGAGGGAGAAAGAATCTGAATTAGTAGAATGGCATAGTGTGAATTTATCAGTGGTTTTGGCTTAATTTCTGTACATCCAAGTTGATCCACTGTGTTGAAAAAGCAAGTAACTTGCAATTGTGTCAGCTTCTCTTTGGCTATCATCAGCTTTCCTGAAAAAGAGTTCCAGCAAGCAGCACCAGCCCGGCCCATAGCGGTTAAGACCTGACCTTTTCTATTTCTTTCAAGTTTTGTTGGTGTTGGTCAGAATTCAATATAAATCTGGACAAGGTTTCTGTTAAGTATTACTTAAGCTACATAACAAGGCAGACTTAGGGTCAGATGTACAAAACGATTCAAATGTATAGTTACTGAGATGTTTTATTTACGGATTTATTTTTCTTATCCGTATGACATGTCTGGAAAACAGCAGGTTTACTGAAGGTGTTTGAAAAGCATTAAAAGAAAAGGGCTTGATTTTTCTCTCAGATGAATTTGTAGAGAAAGTATTGCATTGGTCGTTTCTGACTGAGGAGAAGATTCTCATGTAACAGGTCATCAGGATGCAAAGCAGTGGGAGTTCAAGTAAATCCCACCCTGGAATGGTATAATCAGTAAACTTCTCATTGTAAAAGCTACTGCAACTTCTAAATTCAAAACATCAGGGCTAAAAAGCTGTAAAGGTGTACAACATTGGTAAGACAACAGAGACATTTCTAGTTCATGTGATGCTCTCAAACTCTGTGCATCATATAAAGATCACTAGGGAAACTCTTAATCATCATTTTAATGAAAGTTTTAAATTTAAGATTTAGGAATTAGTTGGCATGAATGAGTAAACAGATTATATGGAAATTCCCACTAGCTTCAGAGAGGTATTAATATACTGTGCTGTTTACCCTTTGCAGGGAACGCATTACACTCAGAGAATAACAAATCAATAAAAGAATCAATTTACAAGAAGCATTTGAGAATCTGAAGAATTCCTCCTGATAGACTGTACAAACTATAAGTGGATATCCTATTTCTTAGGAGGCATGGACACAATATCTTAAAAGAGAGATGATAGTATGAACTAGCTTACTAATTTTGGTCACATAAGGTAAGGCATGTTCATGGTGGAGTTGCCTGCAGTTAAATGTGGACAATGGGTTTGAAGGGGGGAAGATCTTGACCTTACCTATCTCCAACAGCAAAATTTAAAAATTAAAATAGAAATAGTTCTTTTTAAGCTTTGAGAAATTCCTTAAAAAAAATAAAGTTGGACAACATTAAGCATTACGTTAAACTACTGCCTCACTTTTTTTATCGTCCCCTTTAAGAGTGACATGAGAGATATTTAAACTGGTATGTGATAGCCCTTTCTGGGTTATATACAGGAAGTCAAGCTGCTTTGAAACACTTCAATGGAATATAAAAACAATGTATAAATTATTAAACTAATAATATATGTCTGCTGAAGAGAATTTAGAATCTGGAAAGCTGCACTGGAGAATCAGATGTTTATTCAAACAGCACTTGTAGATGTGTGTTCTCACAAGCAGGCTCAGCTCTCCACTCTTCTTCCTCTTTCACAGAAATCACAGCTGGATGTTCTTCCACTCCAAAGCAGTTCCTTCAGGTTTCCAGTGAACATTGCATGAGAACACCACGCTGTTTTGCTGAAACATGGTACTGCATTAGGCATTTTAGACATCCTAATAGATTGTACCTAGGTACCTTTTAGATTTCCACAGACCTAGACCATTAAATGAACAAAAATGGTATTAAGGCAATGGTCCCACAATTAGAATAATTGAAAAAGGGCCTTTAAAGGTTATCATTCCAGTGCTTGCAATAGTTTGAAGGATTCTTGTTGCTGTAATATTTTCTGCTTACTTGACTTCACAATGGAAATCCTGGGGATCACCATTCATTTCACCCATTCTGGCCGTTTTACCTAAAACATAGAAATCATTCTGCTTCTTCTCTCATGCACACATCACACTGCAAAGGACGTGAAAGAAATGCTGTGTGATTCCACCTATAAAGGAGAAGAAATCAGATATCTGGAAGGAAATGTAAATTGCTTTTTTATAGGAACAAATGTTCAAAATATGTAATTTCCACCAGCCAATAATTTGAAAGGCTTTCTTTCAATTTATGATTTTTAAAATTTGTGTATAAACCGCTACCATTTTAAAAAGAACAAAGTAATTTTTCACTTAGGAATGTAAAAGCGGGAAGACTGCCATTTTGCACACGTATTTCTTCCAACATATTTTCCAGTTAGAAAAACTATCAGAATGAACTCACTCTTGTGGCCAGAATCCTTCTTGAAATACCCCCAAAAAAAAAAAAAAAAAAAGGAATCAGGGAAAACAGATTTGTAGGAAATTTTTCAAATTTATTTGGAAAAAACCCTGTATCTGAATTCTCTTCTTGACAGTACCTCTGTTTCTACAAGCTCTAGACTCAGGAGGAAAAATTCCAAAACCAAAAAAAAAACCAACAACACAAAACATTAGTAAATAACATTTTCCAGAGGGAAGAGATGAATTCAATGCAGATGATGTGCAAAGCAGGTTCCCACTTTGTGCTGCATGTATAGTGATTGGCTACCACTGTAGTCTCCATTTTCTCATGAGCACAGATGGCATCTCATATGGATGTGAGGAGCACTGAGGATGCAATATAATGAATATTGGCACATTCATCCCTCCTGAACAGCAGCCATTCTCTGACTGCCTCAGAAATGATGTAGGTTTTGCACTTTTGCAGGGCAGCACCTTACAGGCATCATGCAGGCCAGCACTTATGAGATGCAGTGCACTGCAGCAACACTGGGATCAGTGAGAAAACAGTCAGGGAAAATCCCAAAACAGTCAGGGAAAATCCCGAGGCACAGATTGTGATTCTGGGAAAGTTCAACATAATTAATTAGTGAAGCCCAGAGGTGCAAAGGTTCAGCATTTCAGAATTCTAGAAAGAAAATTACCAGAAGCTCTTTCACTTCTGCTTATCCATTCATAAGGCTAAATTTTTGCTTCTGACTTAGAAATGTCCAAAAACTCACTGGTTTTCTCCACCAAGTTTTATTTTTCAGCTAAGACCCAGTGGCAGAGGTGCAAACTAAATTAAAGGCTAGGAGGAGGAATGAACTGTCTTCGTGTTATAACCATTTGGATTTGTAGCTACAAAGGCATTTCTGAGAGAATAAAAGGTAATTTAATTTATGATATTATGATGAAAATGGGGAGAGAAAGAAAGTGATAAGTAGTTCAATTTTCAGACTTCCATTGGCAATTTTATTTTGTTGTAAATATCTCTCCTTCCTACATCTGACTCAGAAACTAGCTCGTTAAACACTCAGAATAGCTGTAGGGTAGAGGAACCTGTAGGTTATGAAGAAGGAAGCCCTTGTGGATTTCTGTTCTTGCCAGGAATAACAAAGCTAGAAAAACAGGTCTCTTAGGTTGGGGTTTAGGTTCACAAAGAATTCTCTTCTAGGTATAAATACAAGGTTGCTTTACTCTTAAAAATCAAAAGTTTACATGGATTTCTGAGTAACTATAACAAAATATTATCAATGATCTTTAGGAAAGTGATCTAATATTTTACACTGTAGAGTTGGCATACTATACTGATTCTGCATCCAAATAAACTTTTCCACACAGAAAAATTTACTGAATTTGTACAAGTTAACCACCTTCAGTACCCTGTAGCAATCTATAAATCCAGAAACTGGTTTTATGTGGGTGTGGTTTGGGTGACATTTTTTTCCCCTCAGTATCCTTCACCTTAAAGGCGATTGCCGTGTGCTTTGAATTTTTTCCTGTCTGTAGGAGAAGTTAAAGCTGACTTCAGGGTCACTGCTTTAAACACTTCATGCTGGAAAAGCTCCCATTTCCTCATCTACTGCTATTTCCTCTACAGCTTCCCTTGATGAAGCACATTCTGATCCTTAATTAGCAGAAGTGCCTCTATTGGACTGAGCAACAGGATTTCTAGAAAACAAATGATTTGTTGGGGTTTCCCCAGAACATTATTTGTAGTTGGATTCTTGTCACAATGGAAATACCTTAAAATTTTATCTTCATGGATAAAAGTATGTGATGAGTAGAAGAAATAAGCCAATAGCCAAGGAAATTAGCTGGGTAAGTACTAAAGTTGAAAATCTACTGAAGTGCAGTTGACCTCGTTCAGAAAAAATAAATCTCACCTAAGAGAAGTCAATTGGGAAAACAGCAACCCACACTGGGAATGTACAGGAAAGAAGATAGAAAAGAGGGAATATGGAGAATAATTACCAAAAGTAACAGGAGCAGAAAGGAAAGTGGTGAAGTCACTATTCCTGGAAGTGTTCAAGAAACACCTCCACATGGCACTGTGTGCTATGGTTTAATTGACACTGTGGTGTTTGGTCAAAGGTTTGACTCAATGATCTTGGAGGTCTTTTCCAACCTTAATGATTCTATGAATTAGCAAATCTCAGGATGATCAAAAATTAAAAGGAAGCAATAACGAAAATAAACTAAAGGAATTTTTTGAATACTATTTTCCCACCATTGCACAACGCTTGAGAGGTCTCTTCCACCCTAATTATTCCACATTTCTGTGATTATAATTGCTTTCAAAACTGTTCACCACTAGTAGTCATGAACCTTCCTTGGAAGCATCTGACGCCCAGCTGAGTACAAGATGGAATACCAGCTATTTTACATCTTTTAAGATCCCACAGCTTCCTCTGATTGAGTGAGCAGTGTGGGGAACAGAGTTGTCCCAGCAGTTGGCCTACATGCAAAGGAATGCAAGGTGTGCAGTGTCTGTGACTGAGCATGAAAGAGTCCACGTGGAGCAGTACACTGACTGTAAGATGTCTTTAAAGTTTACCTCAAAAGACAGCAAAGGCTTAGCTTTCAGGCATCTTCCGTCTAATCCCATATGACTGTTCCTGTCTGTTTACTAGAAAAATTCTTCTAGTGGGATTTTTAAACAAACAGCAAGACAGTTTTAAATAAAGGAAAAGAAATAACCCAGCACAAAGGAATTCAGACATTTACCATTTTGTCCAGATATAATTTGATGGGCTTTCTTTCATGAAGCTGCTTTTGTTACAGCATCTCAAGTTGAAAATGTATTCATCCTATTATGAAAAAACACATGTACACTCTAGAAAGTATGGAGGGCCAAAGGGAGAAATGGCTAAACTTGATAACACAATTCAATATATTCATATATATATTAGCAAATTCTTCAAAGATGATGTCTCTAATTGTTGCTCTGATATATCATGTATGATATAGTTGCATCAGTCTGGAGAGGAAATTTAGAGCTTTAACATTGATTTGTAATTAACTGGTAATATTTCCTTGTACTTTTATGAGTTCATTTCCACTAATATGCAGTTTTTTGTCTTCTTTGGTTCCTGTAGGGACAAAATTCAAAATGTTTCTCTGTCTAAGCATACAGGGTGATAATTGTTCTGGATAATGAAAATTATTGTGGTTTGTTTTGCATGGGATGGCAGGTTAGAGGAATAATGAACTCAGTGAAGGAGTATAAGCAAAAAGAAGAAATTTGGACAAGGTACCAGTATAGATCAGAACAAGGCAAAGGCATGTTCCAATTGGTGCAAGAAATGCTACTCAGTTCTTTGAAGTCTTTCCATGAAAGAGCCAACAGCATGTTACCAGCTATACTAGAAGAGAAATATTGCAATCACTAATAAAATGGAAGGAAAATGAATGAAAACAGAATGAGAAACAAAAAAATTAGGTCAGGTTTTAAATAGGTAGACTGTGAGGGGAATAATTCAAAACATAGATATTCACTCGTGTGGAATATTTTAAAATATGTAGAGTTAAATATATTCCAACTTGCTCCTGAAAATCAAAATAGCTATCTGCTTGCAATGCAATATTGCTATATAAACACGGTGATTGCAGGGAGTGATACTCTTGCAACACATGTCAAGGAGATAAAATCTGCTGTTTATCACAGTGACAAACATCAGCTACTGCACTGCATACATATCCAAGCACTTCTGCAGAAGAAAGGTGTCTGTGAAGGATTTTTGAGACGAGGAGGTGATTTGGATGTTTCTATTAGGTGAAAAGCTGCTGAGAGCAGAATACTATCAATGTATTTTATAAATCCTCTTTTCTCTTAGTAACTGGAAGACATGAGAATACACTAGGAGACAAGAAAATCTGTATTGCAAGTAGGGCTACACAGCTAGATATGCTTGAAATAAGAGCCCTTCTCTCTTTCTCAGAACTTTGACAAACAAAAAATTAAACCCTCACTCCACCTGGATTGACACTTAGTTCCGTAACTAGTTCTGCAGTAGACATACAGTTTCTAATGTGTGTCTAAGAAACTAGACACTAATGTTTCCGAAACATACATCCCATTTTCTATGTGACAACCTATTGATGACCTTCCTTCCTAACACTGTCTTTCCAAAACCTCTTTTTATTTATTTTTATGCTATTCTCTTTAGAAACATGTAGGAGAGTTTGAGAGAACTTTGATCATTCTTAAGATGAGAAGGCAACAGGTGGGAACTTACTAGTCTTCAACCACTTAACTGGAGATTAGAAAAAAGAAAAGTCACTTTTCTCTTGAAGATGCATAGTGGAAGGGAGGCCAAAGACGTGTTCCAACAAGGGGAATTCTAATTAGATATTAGATATTAGATACTAGATATTAGATATTAGATATTAGATATTAGAATAAAGTCTTCTGACAGGAAAAGTAGTCAAACTCTAGAACAAGCTTCCACAGGGGCTGTGGAACCCGTTTCCTGAAGAACTATTCAGGACTTCCCTAGTAAAGGCCCTGAGCAATGTGATCTAACCTGTACCCGACTTAAGCATAGGCTCACTCTGAGTCTCTAGACAGTTCCTTTCGTGAGATATTCTCTGCTTTTAACAACCACCTGGAGGAGAAACCCAGAAACCTGATACCCTGCATAAGCCAATAGTGTTCACAGGGTGAAAGTAAGCAACATATCTGGGAGCAGACATGGCCCGAGTTCAGCACACAAGTGCATCCATCATTGCCCCTCACTACCAGAGTTTGCATTTGCCATAGTTGCCGTAATTTTTTCATTACTGTATTCAGAGTAGGATTCTGTCCTTTTGTAATGGTTATGGCAAGGGGATTTGAAAAGTGACAATCAAAAGTTGTACTATCTTCCCAGGGAATGAAGGCTACTTCCCTTGCTGCCTAACTTCAGGTTTATTTTGTTCATTTTTAATAAGAGATTCTTAACTTTAAAAAAAATAGTTCCTTTGACAACTCTATAGTCCGTTTCCTCAGCAAGGACTTTCTTTACTTACTGCTTACTTAAGAATATTCATTTCTTGTACTTCCTTTTTTCTCCTAGTGATAACTGCCTGATTTGCAGGCATTCAGCTGCAATAAGGTCTTATTAATAAGATTCACAATGCACATCTGAGATACTTTTGCTGATTTGAAACTTATGGTAGTAGCAATAGCAAGTTTTACCGACATGTCATAAGTTTAATATATAACAATAAAATTAGCCTCTCCTGCCAAATGGCAAGGGCTCTGCCTGTTACCAAGTTAAATTCAGCACAATGCTAAAAATTAATTTGCAGGCAAGTGGTAAAAAAAAAAAAAAATTGTTATAGATGTATTAAAATAGCATCAGGTGTTCCACGGAAAAGTAGATTTAACAAAGAGCAAGAAAAAGCTCACAGCTCTTTCAGATACCACATTCACGGTCACGTTGTACCACTCACACATATGAATATAAACCACTACATGAAAATAAGGGCAAGGTTGATTCACAAGCCCATGAGGATGTTTGCATTATACTGGAAGTTTCCTATACTAACGGATTGGGTTTAAAACAGTAAGTAAAGTGATTTCTGTGGCAGTATTTCTGGCACAGTAAGGGATTTGATTTTGTTGCATTTTTTCTTGTGGAGCTATAACAACTAAATGCCTTATTGTTCCCACCATCACAGCAGGTATATAGACAGGAGTTTTGCAGTGGTTCCCTGCTGAATTCAGGCTCCCAAAGGTGCAGGAGTGGGACTCAGAAACATTGAGCACATCTGGCAAAAGCTTCTGACCACAGAAAAAGGAGAGAAAGATCTGCTGTCATTTCTTCCGCTGCTGGTAACCTCTGGATATTGGACAGGGTGGAAAATGGGAGCCAGGGTTAGATGTTTCCTGCCACACCTTTTATCATTCTGGGTGGGATAGGTAGCCTACAGTTAATAGAACAGAAAACAAGGAGTCTGCTTTGTTCCTATAGAAATCAGTAGGAGTAATGACACTGACTCCAATGGGTCCTTAATTATCAGGAAAAGGCAACTTTTGAAGGGACAATTACTGCTACAGGACTGAGAGCATTATTTACTTACCCATAAAGACAATCATAGCCACTACGTACCATTTCATTCTTCCATTCTACAGTGTATATCAAATACTTCATAGAACTGTGAGCACAGGAACAAATCACAAACAAGTGTAAGCAGGTCTAATTAGTGTGCTGTTGTCGCAGTCATTCACCAGGCTGATCATTACCAGACTTGATAATTTCCCTGCTTATTTGGTTGCTTTTTTCAAATGAAAAAAAAAAAAAAAAAAAAAAAAAGGACACTAAGTCCTCAAAACAAGGAACAAATTCTCTCATATTTAATCATATTGAATAATACCATGTCCCACAAGCTCTTCATGCAAGTCAACTGAGAAAAGAGATTTGACGTTTCTTGTAAGGAACGGGGGCTTTGGTAAAGCACGTGCCTAGTAAAGTATAACACGGTGAGAGTGGGGGTGGAATAATAAATCTAAGTCATGCTCAGTGACCTCTTTTTCATGTGGCAGCACTGATTTCACTGGTCATTTAGACATGCAAATTCAGAAGTATCAGGGTGAGAACACCTGCCCGGGGCAATTGCAACTTGTCCTAACACTTGACGCACAAAAGTATTGGTGTTTCTCTTTGAAGTGGTAGGATGACATAGCACCACTTATACGATCATTTCAACTTCTGCATGCCCAGTTTGACTTTGTGAATGAAATTATGACCTCTTTCACAACATATTTACGTCCCACACAAGGAAAAAGAAACATTTTTCAATCTCTCAATAGTTAAAAGTCTGGAGAAAAATGGACCCTCAAACTCAGGTGTTTCTTCTTCCCAAACAATTCCTTAATTCAGACTTTTTCACCACTTCAGAAGGATCCTGAATACTGTGCTTTCATAGTGAGGATAATTTCCTTGGCATTGCAAGCAGAACATTCTGAAGTCTCATTACAAAAAGGCTCTCTGAGCAGCAGAGCCCATAGCCTCACGCAGAATCTCAATTTCTTTTTTAATCTACACAGATAACTGAAAACCTTTCAGGCAACAACATTCAAATTTTTTTCTCCTTAGGTATTTCCTCAGCTGGAAATGTTAATCTCAAAACGCATACTTTTCTATTTTTAACATCCTCTGGAAGGTTTGTTTTTCTTTATAGGAACTTCTGAAATAACACTGTGTTTTTACCAATTAATCTTTGAAATTTTTTTCCAGAACAGTCTCTTTTTAAATTTCTTGCTGTTGTCAGTTTCATCACAAGAATAACCTGATTTTAATCTCCATCTATGCCTTCTTTCTAAGCTGATGCTCCAGGTTGTCTCACTAACCTTTTCAATTGGTTAGGGAGTCAGAGGTAGGAGAATGTAGGCTCTGAGTCTCTGCCTTGTTTTCTAATGTTCTGACAGCAGAGAAATTCAGATTGCTTCTTTTTCTTTCAGAGGTGTTTGGAATACTTTGGAAAATCTTCTGGGTATCAGGGATTGGACTTTCTATAAAATGGAAAGCCTTTCTAATTCCCCATTGGAACCAACGTGAGTCTGCTTAGGCATGTGCAGAGCTCAGCCCCTGAAAAAACACAAGGCAGATGAATGAGAGGCCACACTCACTGTGAGGAAATCCCACTAAGACTGTACAGCTTGTCAAAGATACCTTTATCACCCCCATTTAAACCTCTGGTGTTAAATAACCATGCCAACCTATGGATCTGGGTAGAGCTATTTGGTGGTGAGGTGAGTTTAGACTGGGGCAGTGTGATCAAATAACACTCATAAAATCTTTAAGTCCCCACAACAGGGGGTTATAAGAAATAGACTCAAAATTACAGAATTGTATTCTACATGACAAGGAACAAGAACTTAGCCCAGAAAAGGGTTCTTTTTAGTAATTGTTCTGCCTATTGCAGAGTATGCATCCATGGTCTGACATAGGAATATACAAATCACGCAGAGACTGCCCCAGCTCCTGCCAGCTCAAGGTCTAGGACAATTCAAGGGTAAAGAAAGGTTCCTTTCCACTGATGAAATGGCAGAGGCACGTCTTCCCTTACTACAATTTGAACTGCTCAACACCAAACAGCCTGAACACACACAATAGCCTGTCTACAGCATTAACCTGCACTGTCAGTGTGGAGCTTCTCTCTTTACAGAATATTTTTAAAACATATAATACCATATATCAGGTGACAACTCCTGTCTCTGTTCCAAAGGTGCAAACAAAACTTAACCAGAAACTATGACCAAGGACAGCTCAGCTTCTGTTACCAAGTGCCAGAACTGACACCGTACCGCAAGTCAAGACACTACAGGGCAGCCAATTTTCAAGAGAATCAGCTCAAAACGTTATTGACATTTAAAAATGTACAGTATTTAGAAGAACTGTTCTTTATCACTTTCTGCTTTCTTCTTGATGACATTTTATAGGACTAAATGAAGTCCCTGCTGGCAGTCAGGGTCCTCACACTACCCTTTTCAGGGGCTTATGAGCATGGGTTTTGCCCTAGTTTCCTAGATAGGGTCAGCAGCTCCATGGCAGTATGACTGTAGACTTGATAAAAGTTGTAAAACCATTTTACAATATTGCCAGGGCTAATTTGTACATGCAAAGTTTTGAGAATACACTTGGCATTCAGATGGATGGAAAAGTTTCTGCAGCATCACTCCCGCAAAAAATCTAACTGGTTTTAGCACACTTGAAGCTACTAACAAAGTAGTTTGGAGGATTTAAAAAAAGGTAATACATAGCTATTTACAGAGCTGCTGAGCACTTACTGACCTCTGCCAACAAGGCACTGTTAGTTCCTCTCTTACAATGATGATTTTAAGCAGAAACACACAAACCCCACACTCTCCACGAACCTAAAAACCCTACACTAACATATGGATATATAAGGCAATAGTCCAAAGATGTAATGAAACTTATTTTTTCTTATCTCTGCATGTGTTTCCTACTGGGCCACATGGATCAGAGGGATATCTGATCAGAGTAATAGTTAATGGTAAGGGTGGTTCAAAGAAGGTTGAAGAGTTTTCCTTTGAAGTGGAAACAATATTCTACCTTTTGTAACTGAATAATTTCAGTATTAACATCATTATTTGCACATACTCACTGAAAAGATGAGTTCTTTGATATCTGACCTGCCAGAAACGCTGACTTGCACAATTTTACACACCTGACTTTTCAAATACACCATGGAGGTACATTTGTTAATTTTTTTGAACTAAGCAAGTGGCTTACGTGTAAGGAGCAAACCCAGATATATAGACCTTTTATTTCATTAAGTAAAAATCCTCATTCCTCTGGTTTCTGTTTAGCCCAGGGTTCTACAAGTCTGTCTGAATACTGGGTAGATTAACTGGTTTAATTAAAATTTTAGAGAGACAGTGTCTCACAAAATATTTTTCTTCATTCTGAAAAATTCATTTCTGCTTTCTGACCTGGAAAATTCTATTGTGTTCTCAGAAGTCATACCTATTTACACTCATTATTTCTGTTTGGTTTTGTCCTTGCACCAAATCTGATATCTCATAGGTCTTTTATTGGAAAAGATATTAAATTATGAATCCATACCACTGGTAGCACCAACAATGATAGAAGTGTGATTTCATTGCAATTGAAGGCAATATTGAGATATTGAAAGCAATTAATATCACCCCGAGTTCTCTCCAAAGAGTGAGCTCTTCCTTCATATAGGAGGAGGCCTAGTAACCATGTTACTGGTTATTGCACTTTAAAAAAAATATTCCATTTTGTTTATTTTGACTGAAGGTCTCTGATACACTACATATGGCTTATATCTTACTGATAGTCTACCATTATTAAATTTCCCTGCTCCAACTCACTGCTAGACCAATTTTGCTGCTGTTTGAGAAAATTACACACTTTTGTCTATACATCATGAAAAGAAAATTAATATGCTTTTTTTTTCCCATGAATTTTCCATTAAAATCAAGCCTACATTTTCTAGCATGTTTTTCTCATCTGCAAAACAACCATATTTGCAGGATATCAGTAAAGCCAAAGGTTTTGCAGGGGTGGGGTTTTGATAGCTGACCCCTTTGGTAGTAGTCGCTGACTCTCCAGATAGGCATTTTCCTGCATAACATTTATGCTTAGTGAAGTAGCATGGGTCAGTATGCTGACCCAAGGGGGCTGGCTGATCCTGCAACCCACAGATATTACATTTAGGGCCCAGAGAGATTTGAGACAGGCACAGAAATTCTTTCTCTCTGGCTATAAAGAGGGAAAATTCACAAAGGGCTTGCTAATGGTTTCAAGAGAAAAACATTAATCCAACCCAGATAACTGTCAAATGCAGGAGCTCTCTACCTACATTGGGGACAGATCTTCCAAAATGATCGTTACCATAGAAGTATTTTACTGATGGTTTGCTGCATTTATGTCTTTTTTTGCATTTATACATTCCAAAAGTATCTCGAATTACCGTTCCAGTTCCTTGTGCCCTTGGTGGATCCATTTGACATTTAAAATTCAATCTCTTCTGAGGATGCATACAGATTAAATTTATTACATAACAAATAGGAAAGGAAATAATGCACAAACATATCCCTATAGTGCCTTTATCCTCAAAAGGGAGTTTCAGATCAATGTGAGGCAAGGTGGAAAATGCCTGCCAAATACTAAGTGACAAAAAAACCCTTCCTCTTTAAATAATTTGCCAAGAGATGACAGTAATTCTTAGGAGACATTTTTTGATCTTTACAGCAATCAATTGGGACTTTTTTTAAATCAAGACAAATTGATTTGGACTCTAATTGTTGATACTGGAAAGCATGAAAATGTCCTTTTCTTGGTTGTCTTCCACATTGCTCCACTGAGTGAAAGCATTGACAAAGCACAGGCAGGTAACACAGAAAAGGTTAGTAATGTTCTGCCAGAGTTTTGTCCATAAAAAGCCCCAGACTGATTTACCTTTCATTTTAGATCAAGATAATTTAATAAAGTAAAAAACTAACCAGTAAGCCTTAAAAGAGTAACTGTTATTCTTATCAGCCTCCTTGGACCGTCCTATCATCTACCATTGTATCTTTGCAAATCTCCATATTGTAGACCCTTCAGCAGATCTTCACAGGCAGCATTAATTTTCATTGTGCTGAATAATTTTGTACTCTGAGCAGATTTTGTCACCTCTTCATTCATGTCATTTTCCTGATCATTTACAAAAATGTTGAGTGGCACTGATCAGGGTGGCACTGAACATGCTCCATCTTTCTTCCTGCTCTGAAAACAATACAGTTATCTATTTTTGTTGTTTTCAGTGTTTTAAGCAGTTATTAATTCATGAGAGCACCTTCCTTTTTCATTCTCTGATGGTTTAATTTCTTTAAGAGCCTCTACTGACAGACCTTGCCAAAGCTTTTTCCGAAATTCATGTATGCTAGATAAAATAGACCCTCTTTTTTTGTTACATATCTTGAGCCTTTCACAAATTAAAAAATGTTGTAAGGTATTACCTTCTTCTACAAAACTCTTAGAAAATCCTGATCATTATGTCAATATTTATTGGTGTGTCCGTTCATTTTATATTTTGCTATTATTTCTACCAATCTGACAGATACCTTTCTTTATAATGTGTGATTTTTTTAGAACATTCTTAGACTCATTTTAAATACATTGGAGCCATTTTTGACCCTTCATATTTGCCTGATACTGAGGTTCTTTTGACTAGTGGTAATATACTGCTATCCATTGAAATCTGGCAACTGTCTGTGCGAATTCCTTACAAATCCATAAGTAAATATCATCTTGTCCAAGTAAAGTCTTAATATTTTTGACAGTTTATTCTACAGTATATTCCACTGATGCCTCAGTTTTGAGTGAGTTCTTCAAACTCCTGTCCCAGTAAACATTATAACCAATTTATGAATATATAAAAAAAAATGAAAAATACAAAACTAACTTTTTGTATAACAAACACTGATACAGGGAATTTAAGACTTTTTGTCCTTGAGTAATCCTTTATGCTTATGCCAGCTATCAGCCCCATGGATTCTCTGGCAGGCATCCTGCTTCCGATAATTTTTTTAAAGTTGTCTTTTTACAGCTATTTTAAATGCTTTTAGCATATTTCTCAACAAATTTTTTTGGCTTGCCTTGCTGTGACTTAACTTTTAACTTCCCTGAGTTTATGTCTATTTCTACTTTCCTCATGTGAGCAGATTTTTAAAGATGTCTTTTTATTTTCAAGAGCTTCCTTCTTTCTCTTCCTTTAGCATGGGCTTTTTTATTTTATTAAGATCCTCTTCAAGCCCTTTCTGATTTATGATATGTTTACTCTGAATCTAAAACATTGATTTGCAATGCATGTTAACGGACACAAAAAATTAGTCTGAGCCTTCAGTCTCCATGCTGTCTGCAACACTTTTATGCTTTTAGCCACTTTCTAGTTAATCATCCACTAACTTTTGGATAGGTGTACTATCACATCCATTTGGGTGAGGGGTTTTTTTGCTTACCAGGGTATTTAATCTGACCACACTGTTACAAGTGACCGATAATTATGTCTTAAACCAGTCCCTGTACATTGCCCAAGATTAAATCAGGAGCTGTTTTTCTATGGGCAGGGTAATGTGCTCTAAGGAGTGTATATAATGGTGTTTGAATACTTAACCAGTGCATCACGGTAATATAAATTTTCTGAATCTCAAATAGACCAGAGAAGCTACAAACATTTGATATTATTCATGTCTTTTCTTCCTTGTCTCAGTCTACTTATAAAGTCTCCCATGTTTCTCAGGGGAATCTTTCTCAGGGGAAGAATCTCATACCCTTTCTGTGAAATCAGTACATGTGAGAGCCTCTCTGAAGTTCTGTACACTGCTTTCTGCAGCATGAAAAATAGGAGGAATAGAGGTCTGTTTGCAGTTGTACAGATGGAGTCTTATCAGCATGTGGGACAGCTTACACAACCAGAGTCCTTCAGATAACTGGAAGAAATCTCAGGTTTTCAGACCCTGGTATCTGCTGAAGGGGTGAGGTAGTGTGGACAATCGAGGAGACTTCTGGAGTGCATTTGTGACAACATCCCAACACAGCTGAACTAGAAGTTAAAAAGTGAAGATACTCTCCTGGACTGCATACTTTAAAAAAGCCAGTCAGGAATGTGAAGGTCAGCAGCAGCCTTGGTTGTAATGACCATGAGATGGCAGAGGTCAGGATCCTGAGAGGAGGAAACAAGTCAAAACTGCAGCAGGATCACAACCCTGGTTCAGAGATATGCTTGGAAGAATTTCCTAGGATACAGCCATGGAGAGAAGAGGGGTCCTGGAGGGTTGGTTGATCCTCATGGATCACCTCCAAGCTCAAGAATGGCCCAACCTAATAAGCAGAATATCAAACTAAGTGGCAGGAGACATGCGTGGATGGAAAAGGAACTCCTCATTAAACTCAAACATAAACAGTATAAGTACAGAGGGTGAAAAGAGCAACAGGTGGTCTGGGAGAAGTATAGAGACACTGTCCAAGTACTCAAGAGATGGGATTAGGAAAGCCAAAGCCCATCTGTAAGTGAATTTGGTAAGGGATGTGAAAGGCAAAAAAGAGCCACTTCTACAGATACATAAGCAGAAAAATATAATGAAGGGAAAATTTGTATCTGCTGCTGAATGGGGCAGCCACCCTACTGACAAAAGACACAGAAAATCTGAGTTTTCTCAATGTCTTATTTGCCTCAATCTTTCCTATGGACACTGATATTTAGTAATGAATCCCAGGCTTCTGAGATTGGTGAGAAAGTCTGGAGCAAGGAAACCTTACCTTTGATAGAGGAGGATAAGATTAAGGAACATCTGACATACACAAGTCAATGGGACCTGATGAAATACTCCCATGAAAGGTAAGAGAGCTACTCAGTGTCAGTGCAAGGCCATGCTCAGTTATTTTTGAAATGTGGCTGTGCCACCTCTGTCCTTGGTGGTTTCAAACACTCAACTGGACAAAGCCCTGAGCAATGTAGTCTGACCCTAGAGGTGGCCCTACTTTGGCACAGAGAGCTTCCAAAATCCCATTCGGGTGACTTTGTGGTAGATACCGTCCCATGGTCACTGGCTCTCCACAATCACTGGCACCACTGGTTACACGGGCTGTCCTTCACACGGCTGCCATGTTCTGCTCTGCCTGTTTATGTGTGAAATTTCCACCCAGAGAAATCCCATGGTACAACATCATCCTATTTCATTTGTGTTGTCTGATACTTTCTGTAATATATTCATTCCTATATTATTTGTGCACTCTTAGTACTGTCCTTCTGAAATTCTGCCTTCCACAACTTTCTAAGATGCCTATAAAGCAATTTTTAATCCAGGCATCCTATTTCACCCATTTTAACTTTCAGACTCACAGTCTGAGTCTGTCACCTCTGAAAAAAAAAAAAAAAAAGAAGCATGCTTAGGCCCTAAAAATTAGTCTGTGTATTTCAGAAATGTCAAAATACCCCACAAATGTGCATGGGAGTTGCTGATTGTGCTAATGAAAACAAATTCTTCAGGCACTTAACTATGGACTTTATGCATTCATGTTTGTCAGAACAGAGAAAAAAAAACAAACAAAAAATTACCACAGTTTTTGTGCACATTGTTTTGCAGAGAATACTACTCTTCAGGCTAAGCTGTAAACTTGGCACACCGTGGGCAATAAGGATATGGGATTTACAAACATAAGACTCAAAACTAGCTCCCATAAGCCACGGTTATAGGACCTTATGAAGCTTTGCTGAGTTTCTAGCTTTAAAAATGGATGTGCAGCATTTCCTTCCCCAAAACAGTTTTGCTCATCTAGAAATTAGAAGATCACTGTGTAGTCAATAAATATGTAGCATTTAAGTATTTTATACTTTAAAAGAGTCCTTTTCATCACCTTGAAAACACATGGACAGTTATTGTTTATATATATTTAATATATATTTCTATACTGTGTGTTTTTCACAACAGTGCTCATTCATATAAAACTGGACATTGTTAAAACAAACATAATACTCTAAAACAATTACAAAAAAAGAAGAAAATAATTTCATGGCAGCGTAACAGTAGCTCAATATGCAAGGTAAAGTTTGAGTGTATGGTGTCCAGGAAAATGTGTTTATAAGACTGATCAATATAGTATTCCAATAAGTAATCAAACCAGATACTCCTTTCTGTGTCTGGCATAAATGAAATGTAATTATTTTGACCAAGACTTTTTTTGTTGGTTTTGCATTAATTTCTTATACCATACCATTGTGTTGCCTGACAAATGAATTCCAGGCTGCTGTGAAATTTTTGTCTTTGTTTTGTCTTTGTTTATTTATTCTCACACAGTGAATGGAAGAATGCAGACTCACAGGAACTAATGAGGTAATTCATAAACCTGTCAGCAACAGACATGAGAATTAATCTACTGGTGGTCTGGTGAAAGGGGAGAAGAGGATTACAAGTACATGGTTGCCAGCCAACATGCATCCACAGGAGGCCTGAAATAACACCTGAATTCCCTCTTCCACTAAATTCCACTTGAAACTCCCACATTTTTTTCTCTGCATACTTCCTTCTTTGTACCTGTTAGCCAGTAATGTTATACAGGATATAAACTCTACAACAGATGTGATATTCCATCTCCAGCACTCCTATTCTTTGCATGAATGTCTGCTCGGGGCCCCCCTGAAGGAGATTTCTCAAGGATGAAATTGTGCCAAAACCCATAAGGGCTGTTTATTGCCATATTACTTTTATTCTATATGATTCTTTGCAACAATATCATGTTTTTGAGAATGTACTAAGTGACAAGGCAGGACTTCATTACTAATGTTCTGTGAATTTTATTTTCTTAAGAAGAACTGGGGAGAGCAGCCCAACATGCAACTCCATGTTTGTTAGTTTTATTCTGCAGGGAAGTGAGAGGGATCTTCTATATGTGTTGCTATTCTTTGTTTTTCATGGGGAGAAGGAAGCCTTTCTGGCTTTATTGTTGCTCTATTTGTCCTACTCACATTCTCAGGAGAGACATGTGGAGAGAAGGATATGAAAACATGTGGGAGAAGATATGCTGTGGAAGGCAGGGGAGGTGGTTTTATAACAACCCATGAGGACAGTTTCCCAATGGGAAGAAACTACTAAATGAAAATGAAATTATCCGGATGTTTGGACAATTCTTGTCTTACTTATATCACAAGATTCCAGGTAATTCATGAATTGTTATGAATAAGACGAATCTGTTCCATTGTTTTATTACTTGACATGCTTTATCAATATCTTGTTACACAGTTCCATGCTGTTGCTGATCTCCGCTGGTTCTCTGATGTTTCATCAGTGCTGTGCTGAGCAAAGGGTCAGTGAGATAACAATAACTTCTGGCCTTGTAGTGGCCTGCCAGATGCTAGTTCTGTTTGACCTTTTCTTGACATAGATGCTCCAATTCTTTGTTTTTCATGTCTTCTAAGACAAGCTCACACATAAGACTTCAAGAATTTTTTACAGGTTTTAATGACACTCATGCGCTATACTTGAGCTGATTCTTTATTGACAGTTCTCAGAAGAATGTTCAAACCCCTCATTTCATGCCCTATTCTCATGTTCACAGTCCCTTGAAGACTGCCATAATAATAAGGATAAAAAACTATTAACCATTAATGAGAAACTTCATATCTGGTTTATACTTTAGAAAGGAGAAAGCTGAAGAGTTGATCTCTTGCCCTGTAAAGAGTAAGTACATGGGTTATGACTGAGCCCATGATATTGTGAAAGATAAATCTTGTCAAGCAAATCAAAAGTGCTATCACAGGACAAGGTTTTGGTGGTAAAAGAGAAAGGAATGGTTAACATATAAATAAACTTTAGCAAGGTTTTAAGGGCACAATCCATAGGAAAGTAGCAAAACCCTTCAGAAGCTGAGAAAACATGATCTTCAGGGAAGAACAGAACAAACTCAGGTTTCTTGGCAGTAGGAGGAGAACAAGGTGTAAGAGAAAAATACAGAAGTACATCAGAAGCTGATATAAAGAAGAGAGAAATAAAGTGCTTCCCAAATCTGCAGTCAGTAAGACAAGACACAGGTTAAATTGATGTATTGAAGAATCTCTTTTCTCCCATTTAAGGTATTTAATCAATGCTGCATTCTAGCATATTGTTACTTCTGCATTTGTTAACTGTCTTGGTTTTTCCCAAGGGTCATGTTGCTTGTAAATAAGGACTCATTTTTCAGTCATCAGTATTGCTTCTAGAAAACATGCGGTATAAAATTCTGACAGGAAAATGGTCCGCCTCATGTAGGGATTACAGAAACCTGCCTGGAGCTTTTCAGCTTTTCTCTGTTTCAGAGAACTTAGACCTAAAGAAGTTGTGCAAGGGCAGTGGGAATAAAAGTTACCACCATAGCATCCTGTTAATTAGTTGCCACTTTGTTTTAAAGACAAGGTGTAGTTTGGTTACTTTACCTGTCCTGTTCATTATCTCTCTCGCAAGCTTGTAAAGTACAAAGATAAGGATTTCATCTGTATGATGGTCTTAACTGTCCAGCAGGAGCAAGTCTGAGATCATCAATTCATCCATTACTTAATGGTAATGACCTAAACACTGGGATTCATCTGAGTCAGATACAATATTCATATTCTTCTTTGCTGTCCAGAGTCTCTATTGGGCAATTTTTGCATTATTTTTACATAAAACTTCTGTTTCATGTATTGCAATTCTATAAACGCTTTAAACATGGGCAAATATTGCAAAACAATATATGTGAATACCCTTTCAAAAAATGTTCACTTCCTTTTTTATATGGTTTTAAAAGTCTGTTGAGTGGCAGATTGTGAGCAAAAATTTTTGAAGACAGGGCTACTGGTCATGGATTTGCAAACAGAGGCTTACACAAATATGTAACACTGGAAATGTACACATCTGTCTTTGCAGATTTAATGAGACTTTGAGCCAAGGAGAAGGTGTAACACACGTGATCTGAATTATCACGGACAAAGTACACACTAATAATAAGGCTGAGAGCTATAAAAATTAATTCACAGGAAACTCAGAGCTCGACCAAGCACTGTGGCAAAGCCCACTTCCAGGTGATTCTTAAATAGAAGAGGGTGAACAGGTCACCATCATTGTCCTGCAAAAAAGTTTGTCAAACTCTGCTACTGCAGTTCTTCTTTTCAACTTCCCTCATTCCCTTGTTCCAAGTTCCCTTAGGCACAGCAAAGCTCCCCATTATCTCCAGTGCATGGACCAGAATGATCATACTGGTGGTGATAGATAAAACAGAGCTCATTCTTCACATGTGAGAAAGGACAAAGTTGGAAAAAGCTTAGAGTTTGTGGTTATATTACCTGATTACGAGAACGGTATTTTGGGTGAAGGTCAGCAATATCTACAGAAGAAAAAGATAAAAGCAAGAAACAAAATATACTGGATTTGAGGAAACAAGCAGTCATACTAAGTGATTAAAAGGAACAAGAATTTACTGATATGAGGAAATTGTGCATGAGATATGTTTGCGACTCTATTCCAATAGAGTCAATAAAAACATTTTCATCAGTTTGAAGCAGATGTATACACTACCAATGATACTGTAAGAGATGCAAATAATATCAAAGCCATTATCTATGTAAAGGAGTATTTATAAAACCTAAATGGAAAGAGGCAACAATATGACATGTCACACTAAAATTCTGTTTATCTTTGTAAGAAAAGACAAGAATAGCAACATTAAAACCTCATATGTGGAAAGAAAAATACCCCAAACTTTGCATAAGACATGATGCATTCACATGAGCAATCCCATTTTAATACATGGGAATACTTACGTGAGTAAACCCCTATATAGCTTTAAAGTAAGAGTATTTAGGAGAGTGTTTATTCTGAGCTCTCTAATCCCTCATATTTTAAGTTTTTTCATCTGCTCATTCAGCTCTTAGCACCAGTAGGAAAATCAGTTAATGTTCTGTGATATCACCTGTCCACACTTTCTGTGTTCTATGGCAAGCAGAGGAGCATATTAGCAAATTTGCAGATGACACCAAGCTGAGGGGGGAGTGTCGATCAGCTGGAAGGCAGGAGGGCTCTGCAGAGGGACCTGGACAGACTGGAGAGCTGGGCTGATTCCAACGGGATGAGGTTCAACAAGGCCAAGTGCCGGGTCCTGCACTTTGGCCACAACAACCCCCTGCAGCGCTACAGGCTGGGCACAGAGTGGCTGGAGAGCAGCCAGGCAGAAAGGGACCTGGGAGTTTGGATTGACAGGAAGCTGAACATGAGCCAGCAGTGTGCCCAGGTGGCCAAGAAGGCCAATGGCATCCTGGCCTGGATCAGGAACAGTGTGGCCAGCAGGAACAGGGAAGTGATTCTGCCCCTGTACTCGGCGCTGGTGAGGCCACACCTGGAGTGCTGTGTCCAGTTCTGGGCCCCTCAGTTCAGGAAGGATATTGAGGTGCTGGAGCAGCTGTAGAGAAAAGCAACGAGGCTGGTGAAGGGACTTGAGCACAAGTCCTATGAGGAGAGGCTGAGGGAGCTGGGGTTGTTTAGCCTGGAGAAGAGAAGGCTCAGGGGAGACCTCATCACTCTCTACAACTACCTGAGAGGAGGTTGCAGCCAGGTGGGGGTTGGTCTCTTCTCCCAGAGAACCAGCAGTAAGACAAGAAGGCACAGGCTTAAGCTCTGCCAGGGGAGGTTTAGGTTGGGTATTAGGAGGAAGTTCTTTACAGAGAGGGTAATCAGCCACTGGAATGGGCTACCCAGGGAGGTGGCAGATTCTCCATCCCTGGAGGTTTTTAAGATGAGTCTGGATGTGGCACTTAGTGCCATAGTCTAGTAACCACGGTAGTAGTGGGTCAAGGGATGGACCTGATGACATCAGAGGTCCTTTCCAACCTGGTTGAATCTATGATTCTATGAATCTATGATTCTATGCTTCTATGATTCTATGATTCTGTGAGCTGCGGTGTTCCTACAGTGAATAGCCATGAGGAAGGCTCCACTGGGGTGCAGTCATTACTACCTGCCTCCCAGCATCTTGGGGGAGTGCCTGATACGTGAGACAGGTATCCCAGCATCTGCACACAGATGTTGCTCAAAACACTTGCCTCTGATTTGGGTGTGAAATATGCTGGAGGAACTCCCATCTCTTCCAGTGCTTGGGAGGTGTCATTCTGTCCATACCACACTCATCCCACCTCTGACAGGGTGTGGGGCTTGAGCCCCTTCCCTAGCACAATTGTAGAGACCTCACCTGATAGTCTCAGGCTGCCACTGTGTATTTCTTGGTTATTGTGCACCCTGCTTAGTACTATTTTCCACCTGCTCAAGGCCTCCCTTGTGAGGAAAGATATGAAAATGGGGCAGGATGACTTTCCTCTGCACAGGAACTTGAATATTTGCATGCCTTGGACTTTGGTTGCTTGATTGACATTAAGGGATGTAAGTGATACATAATATAAGGGATGCATTTATTAGGAAAAGGTTTTTCACTCAGAGGGTGGTTGGGCACTGGAACAGACTCCCCAGCTCCGTGGTCACAGCACCAAGTCTGACAGAGATCAAGAAGCATCCGGACAATGCTCTCAGGTACATGGTGTGACTCTCGGGGCTGACCTGTGCAGGGCCAGGAGTTGGACTTTGATGATCCTTGTTGGTCTCTTCCAATTCAGGATATTCTGTGATTCTATGAAGTGACCACTGAAGCAATGCACCCTGACAGCACCATATTTACAGATACAGTGAATAATCTATAGAGTGGAATTTTAGGGGTGGGTAAATGTGTCTTTCTTTTCTTGTAGTTTTGTATGCTTTATTTTCTCAGAACTCTTTTCAGTTATCCTTTGTCTCCTGACTGCTATCACAAGTACTACTATTCCCATTTTGTGCACCTGTCAGTATCTTCTCCTGCTGTCTCTTCCAATCTTCACAAAAACACTTGCTCCATCTTGAAGATGTCTAACCCCAAGATTCCTGTCCTAAGCACTGAATTTGTTTCTGTTCTTTCTTGTCCTCTCTCCACTGCAGGATTTTGCTATCTTTTCCCCCATGAGAACATTTGATTGAATGAAAGGATTGTCTTTGAGCTTTAAGTGTTTAGTGGAAATCCGTGATATAAATTGCAGTGACATTTAAATGAGGGTCCAAATACATTTATGAGAAACCAAAACAGGAAGCAGATTATTTACTGTCTTATATGAGAAGTCTCCATCAGATTATTAGAGGCAAAAAAATAGCTGAAGAAATGTTTCCCAGGGCTTTCACCATCATAACATCAGTAAAAGTCATCAAATATCAGCAATCCAGAGAGGAAAACTCTGGGGAAGAGTAGGTAAATTCACTTGTGGTGACAGAAGTCACTCTATTTCCCTGAGCAAGGAGACAAAGGAAGTATTCTGCTTTTGAGAATAGCTGTGGGGTGAGACCATATCAACACTGGAGGATTCAAATAGGAAAACAACTCCTTACAAAATGCAGTGTGTCATGTCCTAAGTCCAGTCCTGTACAACAGGGAAGGCGTGAGGGACAACATGCTCATGGAGGGCAAAATATTCCAAGGAGACACAGAATAAGAGAAACAACACACTGAAATCTTTTCCACTGTTAACCTGTAGATGGTTGATTGAGGGTCAGACTACTTGGATTAGACAGGGGTACTTCTCTCTCTCTTTTCACCCTCTTACCAATCATCGAAGCAAAAGTACAAGCTTCTGCTCTCTTTGTAATATGTTTTAGCCTAGAGATTTGAATCATAGAGTGGTTGTAGAGCAATCACTGCCATAGTGGGGGAAGCTCCTTTCAGGGACAACTGAAGCCAGATTCTCCAAAGGCCGGGTGTCTCCTTAGGCTCTGTCACTCCTTACCCACAGCATTGCATACGTGAGCTGTCTTTGAGCAGCCAGCAAATATTCTCCAGCTTTTGCTTCATTAAGGGAGGGACAATGTAATCCCCACTGAGCAGGCAGGTGATATTTCTGACTCCCTCTCACATACAAAGTTACCATGGAGCAGAGAGAGTGGCACAAAGAAAAAATTCCAATCAGCATCCACCATGAAGTCCACCATTCACTAGTTTACTAGCTGCAACCTGTTTGCAGCTGTATAAGGCATCATATCCACACTTGCAGGCACACTGCTCAACTTCCATTCATCTTTTCTGAGCACCATCTCTTTTAGCACTCTAGTCCAATTTTTTCTCTTTTGAGGACTCTTGTCCCACCTGCTTTGATGGAGAGTGGAGGAAGAGGTGATGAACAGAGTTCAGTTACAGTATTTGGTAGAGATTTATGATGCTTCCTCTCATTTTTCACATTACTCTGTAGGTAAAACCAATGATACCTTCTCACCTGGCAGAATCTCACACGTGATATACGGAAATGATTGTCTTGGTGTATGTGATCTGAACTCTAACAACTTTATTTCCTTCTCCTTGCTCCTCTGCATCACAGCCAACTTTTCCTTAATTGGTTGACTCTGTTCAGTTACAGTCAGAGCAATTATTCTCAGTCTGTATTTGCTTTTGAAGGTCAATGCTAACTATTTCACCACACATCTTTCATTTCAGATATGCAAGGGCCTTATATCTTCTCTATATCTTTGCAGTCAGTCCAGAAAAAGGTATCACTTCACGCTGCAAATCTTGTGAGGGTTTCATTCTGTTATTCATATAAAATAACTAGGTAACACTTATTTGCCATCTTCACACCTGACAATTACACCTGTGCTAAAAAAAAAAAAAGTATAAAATTAACTAGGATTCGATAACATGTAGTCAGCTAAAAATATATAGAAAACGTATCGTTAACATCCCTGGCACCATAACAACATTGTGATGACAGAGATTTCTGGTTTTAGGGAAGTTAATGATTAAGTTTTATTTCAGTACAACTAAAACTGTATTACAGACTTGAGGAAAATGCAAGGTAGAACAGAGGTCTTCCTCAATGTTCTTCGTGCCTTGTACACACTTTTTAGGTAGAGTATCCCAGGGATCAATACCGAGGCAAATATTGTCTAACATCTTAATTAATTATCTAGATGTTTGGAGAGACTGCACCCTCAGTACATTTGGAGATGGTACAAAACTGGGACAAGTGGCTAACATAATAGTCAGGTGTGCTGCCATTCAGAGGGATCTGGACAGGCTCGAGAACTGGACTGAGAGGAACGTCACGAAACTGAATAAGGGGTGATGCAAAGTCTTGCATCCAGTGAGTAATAAACCCAGGCATCAGGACAGGGTGGGTGCTACAGTCTGGGAGGCAGCATTTCAGAGAAGAATCTGGAGGTCCTAGGGGACACCAGGCTGACCATGATCCAGAAATGTGCCTTCACAGCAAAGATGGTCAACAGCCTCCTGGGCTGCTTTAAGCAGAGCGCAGTCAGCATGCTGAGCAAAGGGATTCTTCTCCACTCAGCACTGGTGGACCCAGCATCTGCAGTGCTGGGTTCAGCTCTGGGCTCCCCAGGGATATCGGAACGAGTCAAAGGGTCATGAAAGGGATGAAGGGACTGGAGTATCTGATACATGAGAGGAGGCTGAGAGAACTGGGATTGCTTGGACTGGAGAAGAAAAGTTTTAGGGGAAACATCAACATGTATGAATAGCTGGTAGAAGAGAATGAAGAGAGTGCCAGATTATGTTCAGTGGTGCCCAGTGGTGCCCAGTGACAGGACAAAAGGCAGTGGGCACAAAAAAACCACATGAATCTGAACACAACAAAACACCTTTTTACTGTGAATGTGATCAAACATTCGAATAGTTTGCCCAGAGAGCAATTACTTGCTTCTTTGTTCAATTGCATGGCACTCCCGGACAAAAACCTTCAAGTGCACAGAGAGTATATGGTCATTGTCTCCAGTCACTGACTGCTGCATCCCCCCCTCAGACAGCATGTCAGAAATTCTGTGAGATGTGGTGAAGGTAGGTTCCATGATGGGGTATTCTGCACAGCTCTTACTGAGCTGTCTGGTTGTAACTTCTTAATGGATTAACTCCAGTCTTTGGACACCTCATGCTCCCAGTAACAGCTCTGCAGCAGGACCATGCGATTCTTCTATGCCCTATTTTTCATTCTCCATGAGATGTCCTTCATGGTCTGTTCGAAGTAACCTTGGGCTCTGCTGATGGCAGTAGGTTCTACCTACTGTTGAGTCTACATGTTCTACCTTTGCTACCATGGCATTGATAACCAAACCTTCCATGATGTTTGACAAAAAGAGAAAGGAGTGGTTTGGTGCGGCGGTGCTGGTAATGGTTACTCTGAAGAATTTCAGTATAGAAATGTTCTGCAAAAAATTAGATCATTTCTGTGCCATGGGTTCACTTGTCCTAAGAAACTAAACCCCTGCTGACTGTGGTTAGAATTGCATCAAAAGCTCAAACTGAACTGTTTACTTTTAATTGAAAGGGATTTTTCGGTATAGGACTATTGTTTGGTTGGGGTTTTGTTTTGTGTTCTTTTGTTGTTCTGGCAATACACATATATCCTTTAATAAAGGCCTGTTATTTTTCCTTTCTCCACACTTTCTCAATTGGAGCCTCTTAATTTCAGATTTACAATTGCTTAGAGAGAGGAGTTTTGGTCTTCCTCATAACTCATCCTCCTTAGCAAAACACTTCTGCCTCATTAAACTGAGACATTCTGTTACACTGAATTAACATAAAAACATAAACAAATACAGAAAGTGGTGTGTGTTATCTGCACTCCATCTAACTTGTCCTAAGTGTAAGTAGGGATCTCTTTCACACTTTTATGTAGGCTTAATGTCCTCCAAATTAAATAGGTGTGGTATGTTGAGGTGTGATGTCTGAAGTCATTGTTGCTATCAGCATGTGAGGAAAAACACGTAGCACTCTGATCTGAAATAATGGCAAGACTGTCTACCTGACCGTAAAGAGAATGAGAAAAACATCAAGAAGCCTCTACTTTGAAAAACATTTTTAAAATACCCTAGAAAGTAAGATGCAGGTGATATTGTTTGTCATGAAGTATTATGTAAAATAGTCTCTTTTGAATTACCTGCACTAATTTCATGTTGTTTGTTCAAACTTAACTTTCAGGGCTGGTCTACTGTCATCCACAAAGTTTGCTGAAATCATTAGGGATAGATTCATGCTAACATATTTGAAAGCACTTCTCATCCAGAAGGTCTAATTGGGCAAAATGCTGTGCTATATCCCCTTTAATTCCTTACTTCAGTTCCCTGGGAGAAAAGGAAATTTCAGAGGACAGAAGGCAGCAGCAGGGCACCCTGGTGTGCTAGCTGCCCACAAAGCCACTTACACTCCGCACATAATCTGTGAATCTTTCCTAGACTTCACTGACTTAATTTTGGATAAGGAACTCACTCTTTTAGCTACTGTTATACTTAAAAATATTTCAGATAATTAAAGCTGGTACAGCTGAGGACAAAGGTTTAGTATAGCCTGAACTCAGGGAAAACAAAACTGGTTCATAAGTCTTCCTTAGCAAGACGTGGTCATTCCAACACCAGCTCTGATCTAAGTTATCAAATGAAAAATCAGTAATCTATACTTTCTACCGCTTTTTCTATCTGAACACTTCACTGTGACAGAATGACCAGCTAAGACTGCAGATGAGCCTTTAAGAAATTAGTTTAGGATTTACTGCGATATGGTAAAACAGCCAGAGGCACTAGTATTTGGATTCAAAATACATGAAACCACTACTTTTTCTGCTGATCCTACTGGCTTTTCATCTGTTTTTCCCACTTTCACCACAGAGCTCAAAGAAAAGTCATTAGAGATTGGCAGATCTCTCCTTTCTTATGTGTCCAACCTTCTCCATGAAATCAGTTACTTAACTACCCCCTCTATATAAAGATATGTTGGGGCAGAGAGGAAAATGCTTGGATACCTAATTTTAATAGATTAGATTTATGGAGTTTAATTCATCTTTATGATTTGATAACTTTTAGCACAGACATCATTAATTGCATTTCATGCAATTATCTTAAACATACTCATTGTCCAAACTAGTTTTTTACTGCTATACCTTTTTTATTTTATTTTTTTGAAACCCATGTTTAAATTAAAGGGCTGCAAAAATGCACAGAGAAAACTTCTGAATTTGCCTTTGAGTCACAGGAAATAGAGCCTGGGGCCAGGGCAGTGGAAATGCAGGACACTCCAGGTTATGAGCAAGCCCCTCTGAAGGGTGAGTATTGACAGAAGGACTATACTTCTCAGACAAAGCTATTATATCAAATCCCAATATCTTCACTTTTCAAGGTAAGGGAGATTAAGAGCTGACATTTCAAGACCAAGTCAGAGAACCTACTGATTAAACACTAATCCAAACTGTCCCTTCTCTGCTATCGTCAAGGAGGAGAGTGAGTTATATTAAAAGAAGAGTATAATTCTATTGATTGATATGCTGAGTCCTTGCATATTTCTCAAGGTTATGATATTACAGTTTGCAATGAAACATGGAAGTCTAGTTTTGGCGTGTTCCAACATGAGAACAACAGAAAATGCTATGTACTCTATTGCAGTGATAGCTAGTTAGCTTTGTACGTGTAGATCACTTATGTCCTTACAAATTTTATTCTTCAATGACAGATATATTCAAAGAAACTTTGAAAAGAGATTTTAAACCACTGTTAGGCTGATTAAACTAGTAATATCTCTTCTTTTCTTAAAGGTTGGATGCAACCTTCCTTTAATGTAAGAGTACCTTCTGGTAGATGAACTGGTACACATTATTGATTCATCTGCAATTCAGCTCTGTATTATTATGGTCAGCATTCTATTAATATTAGCCCAGGGATTAATTATGCAAATAGTAAAATTTTAAAAATCAGATGCTAGGATGACTCTTTGGTTTCACATTCATGATACATAAAGTTTAAAGTTTCTCAATTGTTTTCCATTAAATGTATTTATCTGTTCTAGTGGTTTAAAAGAGAAATCCAGATTTGTTGCAAAACAACTGTTACTTCATTCTGTGCAGAGCTGTCTCCTGCACTGCATTTTAGTAAAATGCTTGTCCAGAATCTTACACTGTTTGGGGACTTAGAAGAGATAAATTACTGTAAAAATAAGCAGACAAGAAAAATACCAGCTTAAGGTATTTGTAACTGTCCTTTGCAGAAAATCTTATAGAGTATAATTCCCTCATAGAAAACTCTTTTGTGTGATTTCACTCAAATCATTGCACTTACTTCATACCAAGAAAAGATGTTCTTTTCTGATCTCAGCTAAAACCAGAAACCATGGCAATATCAAAATGTTTGAAATGTTACCCCTGAAGACAATTTTTGTTATTTCTTGTTCCTTTTGCAGCTCTACTGATTGAGCATTTGCCTGGAGAGCACGAACTTGGTTGAGGTTCCTTATCACTAGAGTGTTCACATCCAAATCACCTACCTGTCTGTTGAGTATGCCAAGCACGAGGCTTTGAGAATGATAAGAAAGGGATGTAGAAGTACAAACACACATGCCACTCACCCTCTCTTGTTCCTGTTTGTTTGGTTTTTCTTTTTTTTTTTTTACCTTATATCAACAAATTCAGAATTCATCAGTCCAGAGAGTCCACATTTTAGTGTGTCGATTGTGTGCCTGTGTGTTTATTTTTACTATAAACAATTAAGGAATAAATTGCTGAAGGAATTTTCAGGCTAAGAATTGAAGCCACATTTAAATCCTTTCTAGGCAAAAATCCCTAATTACAAGGCTTCACGGTTTTGCTCTTGCTGACGTTTTCTCACTGCTGAATGTGAAGCAACCGCACTAAGTGGCTCACAACAGGATCTGCCTGGGGTAGTGAAACAGTGAGATGGCCCTTTCTCAATTTTTTGGGCTATTTCGGGATGATATTTTTTTCCCTTCTCCAAAGGCTCAAGGACATGTTGAACCCATCATTCCTGAATACTGGACATGTGTTCCAATCACTTTATCCAACAGATTTGCCTAAAAGTCTGTGGAAGTGTGTTGAAGACATCATACACAGGGCTGCTGAGCATGACAGAAAGACCCTCAGACTCGTTTGGACCAACAGTAGGAGACAATGACAGATAACCTACAGAGCCTTAGCTGGCATCAGGTCCCTTTATGTGAAGTGAGGCAAGTCCCTGGATCCCACATGGACACCTACATGGAGATATCTAAAGTCAGGAAATTAATTAAACATTTGGAAATGGAATCTCACTATTCCTGTAAAGTGCTTTAGTCTTCAGTGTAACTTTTTCAATGCTATAAGAGAAGGAAAAAAAAATTATAAAGATATGAACTTGGTTAAAATTTGCCACCTCCCCGTGATACTACAGAGCCCCTTCTCAATTACCAGATTCTTGTGCCTTTCTCTGTGGAAAAGGGAAACTGAAAACAATACTAACTCAATTAAATCTTTCTGCTTTTTGCAAAATATGATTGATAAAGACTCTGCTGGTGTCAAGTCCCTGAGGGGAAAATAGTTCTGTTTGCAAAAATCTCTTTAAGCTTTTGCTGCCTTGCCCTCTCATTCCCACCTTTGCATTACTGCTTGATGTAATTTTTACAGGCCTCACTAATGATTGAACTGACCTAATTGGGAAGGGTACACACTGCTGCAGAAATCAGAACCTAAAAGGATCACCTCTGAAAAAAGTTTTACTGAAGCCTGTTTTCATGCAGACCTCTGCTCTGAGACCCCAAGTTTCTTAGTGAGCTACAAATGAAATTTCCCCTGTTCCCTTGAACTCTTCCCAGACCTCAGCTAGTTTGGGATGGGTGATACGTGGTTAGTCTGCTTCTACACCAGCATGGGATTTTATCCCTGAGGTCTCTGATTTGGGCAGTAACCAAATACCAAATGTTTCAGCTCTGTGACACTATGAGATCAATGTCTGTAAGGAAGTCTCTAGCTTGAGGAAAAAGGCTAGATGTGATGAGGACTTTCTTTTTTTTTTCACATCTCTCTCTTTCTTCTCAATCTGTGAGTGAATGTCTTTTTCTTATCAACAGTAAATTTCAAGATTTTGACTTTCGCTTTGCAAGACATTCCACTGGAACCACTGATAAGGTTCAAGATAGGGACGCTGATTATGAGCTCTTCCCCCAGACAACACAAGAGATGTGGGCAGCACAGAAAGTGTAACATTTTTTGGCCTCTTTACATTTCAAAAAATAGGAACTTTTCCTGTCAATGAAGTGCTTTCTGAAAGGGCATTCTGTTTTTTTGAAGAGAACAAAGCCCTACCCCAGCACTATCCAGTGCATGAGATGAATCAAAGATACACAGACATTCTGCAACTCCCTGTGGGGTATGTCAGTTTATCCTATATGGAGGGGGGTTTAAATTTAAATCTTTTCTTAAAGTGCCTTCCAGCATGAGGAAGGCAAAGATAAGAGGTACGTAAAATGAATACAAAATATGCCCTTAAGTTAAAAACAAAAAAATAAATAAATAAAAAAAAGAACAACCAGGGATATGTTTTGCCTAGTAGGAACATCTCCGGAATCGCTGCTTGTCCATGGCTCAGTTAAGGCCACTTTGCAATAACGATACAATTCCTGGATGATGATTAAAGAGAGCTGGATTTACAACTATGATAAATTTTTAGTATTTAGATGTTAGCAGACAGAATATGAAAGAACTTCAGAAACAGGAAGACTCATTTGTGTCTTCATCAGTCTGTTAACTTTGTTAGCTGCTCAGCCCCAAAGTGTTACAGGTGCTCTTAAAGGCAAATTCTGTAGTTTAATTCAGGCAACAGATAGGAGTGAATATATGGATAATATTCAGATCTTCAGTGCTGTCTGTTTTGTGCCACTTTTGTTGGCCACAGAGAAACCAAGAAGGACCAAGAGAAGCCAAGAAGGTTGAGTGGTACTTTTTAGAGAGGCTAGCATTTCTCAAGTGAGCACTAAAAGGTGAGTTCTGTCTTCTACCTTTCCCTACATGTAAAGTCTTTTCTTAATCCATCCATTTGGTTAAACAGAAGGAGAATGCAAGTTCATCAAATAATGTAATATACGAGGGTGCAGCTCTCCGGACTTCTGCGAAAGTGCATTTTGTTCCACAAAAGGTAGACTTGACTTCAGATTTGCCCAGAATACATTTTCCTTCATAATCTTATTCCATTTAATCTGAGCTGTGTGTTGAGTGGTAGAGGAGAAACATTAAGCAATTCTCAAATGCGTAGAGAACAAGGTATCAAGTGTGCCAAAGCTATTCTGTTTTCTCCTGTCCCCCAAATGTGGTAGTTTCCACTTTTCCAGAATGAGTATGGAGTGCACATAGCTACAAACAACTTAAGTAGACCATTAAGGATGAGTCAGAAAGGGCACCTGAACATTAAGACTGATTATCTCTAGCAGCTCTGCCTGAGTTTATAGCTTTCAATATCATTCTCTGGAAAATATTTATGAAAGGAGAGCCCCCGCATCCCCAGGAGCTACATTTCCTGCATCAGGAAATACCCACTTTGCATGGCCATTATTTTCTTCTAGAACACTTACAACTTTCCCTCCTCCAACAAAAACAGCATCTTTCAACCCAGAAATAATCTGCATTAAATTCTTTATCTTTTGAAAGTTGAATTTTTAGAGAATGAGGAAATGGCAAGAGGAGAAACATGATATATTGCCAATTTTCTGTTGAGCCATATCTGCAATATACTCCATGGGATCCTGTTACTCTAGACAGACATTCACAATTGAAGAGTTGCAGCATGTCACCTTTAATTGGCATACCATAAAATAGTTTTTAAAGCATTGAACATTTAGGGATTTAAATCTTTTTAATGCTCCTGGATGGCAAACTCTCAAGGTTCATATTGAGGCCAGACCCTTGCAATAAATAGAATGCAGGCAAAAAAGCAATAACACAAACTAATGACTTTGTAGAAAAGGTTTGAAATTCTTGAAATAAGATCTCTGTGAGTTCTGAGTTTCCAAATAAGTCACAGTAGTAAGTGGGAGGGAGGAGAGGAAATTTCTATTCCTTCACCATGCTGTGGTAAAGTCATTTATCACTCTTCAAGACAAAGATTTTAAATAATTCAGTACAGACAGATCCAGATGTGTGAAATCAAACCTACAGAAGGAAGGACCAAATCCAGCATCAGATTTGCGCTGAATGAGGTACAGCAATATGAAAACCATGGAATTGCAGTGCCAAATAGAAGGATACTCCCTGAGGATTTGAAAGTATTACTATCAGAGACATAGGCAATGTTTAGGACACTCCAGTCCACAATGCAATGTGAGCTAGGGAAATACAGTAGCTGTCTTTTCCCAAATATTCATAATGACCATGTAATTTCCAGAAGTCTATGGGTATCTAAGAAAGTTGAATAGAGATAAGAATGCTACTGGAAAAAGCAGTCATTTTACCTAAATCTAGCATTTTCCTAGCAAATTCTTTGTAAGGTCAAAACAAGACCCAAGATGTTTATGTAATTGGGTTTGCTCAAGATGCAGATATTTACAAACAACAAAAAGTTACGTAGGCACATTGTGTCATTAATGAACAGTTTCAAATAATGAAAAGCTGTGTCAAAAATGACATCCACCGACTTAGCAACACATGCACACCTGAAAACAGGTGCAACTTGAACTTCAGTGCACCAGGTCTGGCAGGAGGAATCTCTTTTTGATAGCACATTTTTTCTGTTATCACAGAATCATCAAGCAGACTCTTGTCCACATATTATATGTTTTTAGTATCCAAGATAAAGGCCTATCATACAAATCTGTGTCTGTTTTACTAAATCCTAACACAAGTGGTAATGGTGTTTTTTATTTTTATTAAGATTTACTTTTACAGCTTTTTACTAGGTTTTGATGTCTGACCTAAGTTTATCTTCATTAGTTTGCAACCATTACTGTTATGCAAAGTACTTGGGTGCATGTATTTGTGGGTACACTTGTAAATTTGCATGGTACATAAGTGTCAAGAATTTTCCATAACAAATGCTATGCTTGGAGTAGAAAATTCATTCTTGGTTGTATAAAACATTTTTCCTCATTCCATCTGAATTATTCCAATTACTTAATGGCATTTTTCTGGTTATATAAAAGGATAAATAAATATGTCACTTGTAATTACTGTAATAGCTCTGTCCAAAATCTCAGTCACAGCTGATCACTTCTTTAAAGTTTTGGAAACTTCAAATTCAAGAAGAAAATTTATCAAATTTCTTATTATTTACACAGAAATCATAATTGGCAAATTGCTCTCAGTATCCTATAGCCAAAGAAACTCCCAATGTTTCCTTTTCACAGACCCTTCCTCAATTCTGAAAGGCATTGTCCATGGAATAATGATGACTTCTGAGTTTAAGGAAGTCCCTTCGGTATTAAATTAGTTGTGGTTGCTTTTCTCAGACCAAGTTTGTATTTAGCAGTTTTCCAGTGTTCATCCAGACCAAGTCTATAGCTGAATGTGATAAAGGTCAAGGGCTCTAATGGTCTATAATGACCAGATCAAGGTTGAATCAATCCTTCGTACACTGAATCAGTATATTAAAGTTGAACTCAAACTACAGCAAACACAAACTGTGGACTTCTGTCCTGTCTTTCATTACAAATGAAGGAATGATAGCATAAATGGGTTAGATACAAGTTTTAAGGGAAAAAAAAGTTTATTTTGGCAATCTGAGCACGTACTCAGTTTATGGCTGAAAATTCTTATTTTTTAATCAAAATGGATGGAAACTAAAGAAGACCTTTGAAGGCAACTTGTATGGAAAACAGCCAGATAAAAATTGCAAGACCTTGATCTTGTAAAAGGAAGCTTGAGACACTGGAATCAGCTGAAAAGCAGCCTTGTGAAAGTTTTGAAACTTCCACAAACAACAAAAAGTTGACTGCCTGATCAGATAGAGTCAGTACAGCAAGAAAACTCATCAACCAAGTATGAAAAAAAGGTTGTATTTCCTGGATACTAAGACTGGAAAAAAGGGGACTACATATAAAAAAATGTAATTTAATAACTGCATAGAGAAAAGCAGGAGGAAATAGAATCATAGAATCAGATGGGTTGGAAAGGACCTCTGAGATGACATCAAGTCCAACCCTTGGTCCAACACCACCGTGGTTACTAGACTATGGAACTAAGTGTCACGTCCAGCCTTATCTTGAAAACCTCCAGGGATGGAGAATCCACCACTGCCATGGGCAGCCCATTCCAATGGCTGATTACTCTCTGTAAAGAATTTCTTTCTAATATCTAACCTGAACTTCCCCTGGCACAGCTTAAGGCCATGCCCTCTTATCTTCCTGCTGGTTGCCTGGGAGAAGAGACCAACCCCCACCTGGATACAACCTCCTCTCAGGTAGTTGTAGAGAATGATGAGGTCTCCCCTGAGCCTCCTCTTCTCCAGGCTAAACAACCCCAGCTCCCTCAGCCTCTCCTCATAGGACTTGTGCTCAAGTCCCTTCACCAGCCTCGTTGCTCTTCTCTGGACCTGCTCCAGCACCTCAATATCCTTCCTGAACTGAGGGGCCCAGAACTGGACACAGCACTCCAGGTGTGGCCTCACCAGCGCCGAGTACAGGGGCAGAATCACCTCCCTGTTCCTGCTGGCCACACTGTTCCTGATCCAGGCCAGGATGCCATTGGCCTTCTTGGCCACCTGGGCACACTGCTGGCTCATGTTCAGCTTCCTGTCAATCAGCACCCCCAGATCCCTTTCTGCCTGGCTGCTCTCCAGCCACTCTGTGCCCAGCCTGTAGCGCTGCAGGGGGTTGTTGTGGCCAAAGTGCAGGACCCGGCACTTGGCCTTGTTGAACCTCATCCCGTTGGAATCAGCCCAGCTCTCCAGTCTGTCCAGGTCCCTCTGCAGAGCTCTCCTGCCTTCCAGCTGATCGACACTCCCCCCCAGCTTGGTGTCATCTGCAAATTTACTAATGGTGCACTCTATCCCCTCATCTAAATCATCAATAAATATATTAAACAGAACTGGGCCCAACACTGATCCCTGGGGGACAACCACTAGTGACCGGCCGCCAACTGGATGCAGCCCCGTTCACCACCACTCTCTGGGCCTGGCCCTCCAGCCAGTTCCTAACCCAGCACAGAGTGCCCCTGTCCAAGCCATGGGCTGCAGCTTTTCCAGGAGAATGCTGTGGGAGACGGTGTCAAAGGCTTTGCTGAAGTCCAGATAGACACATCCACAGCCTTTCCCCCATCCACCAGGCGCGTCACCCGATCGTAGAAGGAGATCAGGTTGGAAATGGTCAAGTGCAGGGTTAAATCACAGAGAGGACCAAATATATCTGAGATTCTGCCAAGCAGTAAGATTAGATATTCATAGGTGACTCTGGGGATATGATCCTTATTAACTAGCCAGACATTGAGATAGGGATGTCTGAAAGTAAAGAGAAAAGTATCATCTTAACCGAAACAAAAAATTGGAGTTCTTTCTAATGTTTCCTTATATAATCAATGCCAATCTGCCTTTATTAACCCTGAAACCATTCTTCCTTTCTGTTTAGCCTTAGACCTCAGCATAAGGTTTCAAGCAAAAACTCATTACAAAGCACTCAATAAGGGCAGGAAAAAGATACCTATCAGACAAGAAGCCATAAACAACTTGTAAGAGCAGGTGAGGCCCAGGACTTTGAGACAAAGACCACAGCCCTCATCTATAGACCTATTAAATAGTAATTACACATGCTATTGCCTCAAATGAACTGCCACAGTCCACACTGAGGAGCATGGGTGGGCAATACCTATGTTCATCTCAACCATTTCATTCCTAGGAAGCCTTTGCAGGGGAGACCCTAGGAGATGGGAAATTAGCCTGAAGTGGATGAAAAATTAAAACCCTTCTGTGGAAATGAATTTGCCATGCTAGGTGCACCAAGATTCTCTTCAAAGTAAATAAATGGTACCACTTAAACCCTAGTCTTCTTTTTCCATTAAAACCATCAAAGAAGAGAAGAGCAAGCCTGATCTATTACCTATTAATGGATTTGCAAAGCCCATGATATGATTTAATTGCATGTAAGGCCATGGATTCCCTTGACTCTGCCCCTGAACCCTCAGCTTGCATAGGGTGTTACAGACACATCATTTGAGATCAAAAGGCAAGTATTGTGACCACACAGATCACACTTGATGGGTGGTTTACAGTCCTCCATGCATTCACCCACAGCTGGGCTATACCCTGGACCTTCTGATTTCATAAGATGACACTGTCCAAGCCCCTCCCACTGCTGCTGAGACTTTCAGCTCCAATTCAATTTGTTTTATCCACACTAAATCATCTGCACAACTTTAGTGATCCCTTGCATCGTCAGTGGAAAGCTGCATGGTGCACTCTCAAGCCCACTGCAAACAGATGCAATGGTGAAACCCCAAGTTCAGAAGGCAACACTTATGTCCAGGTGATTTTTTTTCCCTTTTACTTAGGACCAGCTTGGGGTCCCTGCTGGCACCCCAGACATCCCACTTACCAAGGGAATATCACATCTTCTGGAAAATATAGATACATCATTGCCTTCTCCCTGACAGGAATCTAGGTAACAGGTGGAGGACTGCCAGCTGCAGTGTTTCCTCATCATCAGTCTCACAAGAGCACTCCAGAGACACTGGTGCAACCTTTTTGTTTACTCTGTGGCCCGCAGAGAAACAGCTCTGTCTACAACTAGAAATATTCTGAGGCCCTTAGGATGTTTTTCATCAAGTTGTTCTTCCAAAAAGCAGTTCAGACAATAAGTCTCTGTAAGAGCAGATATTTAGTCTCCTAACTAAATACCACAGCAGTACTCTTTGGAGCAAGGAATATCTGTATATTTGTTCAGCATCTGCCATAATGATTGTCTCCACAGTACAAATACTATCATGTACAATAATGATATCTGATCTTTCACTGGGAGAAAAACTATTTACTCATTGAATAAGTTAGCTGTGAAAGTAACATTTTGAAAGCCCCAAAGCCATTCACTCATAACCTTTAAGAGGTTCTGCAATTTCACACAATCACAAAATATGCTGAGTTGGAAGGGACCCATAAAGATCATGGAGTCCATCCCTTAGCCCTGCACAGGCTCATCCCCAAGAGTCACACCATGCGCCTGAGAGTAAACTTGGAGGGTGTGAGACACAATAGCAACTTAAATGAAACCTGCCCTCCAAGAGGAGATGTCAGTTTGACTCAAAAAGTCACCCTGAGACTCTCATAAAAACAGGCATACACAGATCAGTGCAAAATTTCCTGACAGTAGGTCTGACATAAAGGTTATCTTAGAATGTACCTTTCCTATGCTGGGCTCAAAAAAACAGCCTGAATCTCTGCTCTGTGCATCAGTTCCAGCTGTCAATTCAATATTGCAACATTTTAAGCTTCCTTCTCAAAGGCATCATGTGTGGGGCTTTGCTAGTGCCTCAGAAGTTTAGTGTGCACCAGTTTGTTGCAGGAGGGCAACTATTGAGTAAAGAGCCCAGGACATAACCTAGAGGACAAAGGATATTTAACAGAAATGCCCTGAAATAACATTTAACAAGCTTCACAAAGCTTCCATAAAACCCAGATACAGATACTACTTGCATGAGCTTTACAGAAGATCTTCGGAAGGTAATGTAGTGGCCCTGATTGCACCATTGTACATTGAGGAATTACAATCCACATAGTAGTTAAAGTGAGCAGTCCAGGCCCATGTTCTGCTGTGTCACACTGTTCTGCAAGTCCAGCCTGGCTTTCAGGCAGTGTTGTGCCCTGATGCCTTAAGCCCTAATAGCTTTTTTTAGTTTCCTAATTTTTGTAAGCTTTATAAGTTTTATAAGCAGTAGAAGCAGTTTTAAAAAGCAGCAGCCCTTGTTCCCTTACCCCGTAGTACATTCCTAACCCTTTTACCCCATTCTAGGCTCCCCATATCAAATCTACCCCTGAAGTCAGTAGAAAATGTTTAGTCTCATGTCAAGGAAAGGCCTGAACTGTTTGGGAACAACTGGATTAGGGCGTGAACAACAAAACAGGGTCAGAGACGAGGTAACTATGTACCCTTTGTACTCTGAAGATGATGAAGATGATGAAGGGGTGGTCCCAAAACGCCCCCAGACTCAATTCTTGGGGGAGGGTCAGAGGGTGGACCAGAGCAGAAGTTAAGAGGCGGACACATTTTAGGATTGGTCAATTAGTATTATAAAAGATGTAACACAGCTGTATTCCGCGCATGCGTCTTGTAATAACTATTTACTATAGCACAGTAAATCCTTTCCTTATCTCACCCCAATTAACTGCTCCGGAGTTTTTTTTTAAGTCCAGGTGCTAGCAGGCATCAGCCCCACAAACCTCTTGTATGCAGGATAAACTCAGCCAGTTTGCTGTAACAGAGGAGCCTGGAGGCAGCTCCCACTTGATACTAGGGATTATGCCACTAGACTAATCTCACCTTTATCTAAAAGTACAGCAAGGAATCCCCAAGTTTGACAATAGAAATTATGAATAGAGTTGTTTTCTTGTAAGAAAATTCTATAATAGCTCAAATTACCAAAATGGTACAACCTCTTTCATGGACAAGGTCTGCACTGCATGGATCAGAGGCTCCTTCAATGTTGTATAAACTGTGGTTTCTAGCATCTAAAGAGGTGTAAAATTACCTATGCTATTCTGTCCACCCACTGTTAGTGCTAATAAATAGCATTTTAAATGATATGTTTTGGAGTCTGAGTGCTTTTCCTACTGGGATCATCTCCTCCTGGAGCAAAACAGGTATACTTAAGAATCCAGGACAGGGCAGTTACGATTCTCAAAATTAAGAATATACCCATATCCTTTTAAAAAGACACACAACAGTTAAAGCTCTGCCTTTGCCAACTGTAAGCTATATATAAGGACAGTAATGCATGGGAGACTTCATATGGACCTTTAAGACAGGCTTTCTCTTCTCCATAATCAGCCTTTTAAAACTTAGTCATATCACCTTACACCAAAGTTTAGAGTCCCAATATATTCAACAAAGACAAGGAGGTGATTCAGTATAGCAATCCATCCCTTTTTAAGACAGGTATCTGGAAAAACAAGACTAAGGTTCCTCTGCAGATGCTCTAAGTGTGTCCATGGAAGCCAAGCCTGATCTTCAGCCAGCTTAAGCTTTGTATCTAACTGTTACAGGTTCAAAGTCAAATGAGGTGATTTCTACTGCCAGTTGGTACTGATGGAGAAGTCAGAGCAGGTTGGAAGCAAAATGTTTGTAATGTACTGAAGACAAGATAATTGTAGCCATCTGGGGTTTTATATTAATAAAAAAAAAATCTGAGAAATATGTATGTCCATCTGGTACTGCTGCATTCATTCACTTTGTTATACCCCCAGTTTGCTCCACACAATTTTGCAGGAGTTTCTTCAGATTATAATGAATGATCCATCTGCTGACACCAGACCAGAGAGGTGTATTGCCCTGTCAGTGACTGTTACAACCCACCTCTTGTTTATGCCCACTAGCACTCTCCGTATGCTTGCAGGCATTTGTTGTGACCTCAAGAACTAATTATGAATAGGCGACAGGCAACTGATCTACCAGGACACCAGAGTTTTCTGTAAGGAGCAGGCTGCTTGGGAAAAGGCTGCTATAAAGCTGTTGCAGAGTTGAAGCTAAAGGAGTAGAAAAGTACAAAAGAATTTTGCTGTTGTGAACACAATAGGAACATTTGCTACTATGTCATGTCGTTAGCGTGGGTCTCAAGTCATGCTCCAGCTCATAGTTTATTTCAGCTGAACACCAAATCTGTAAATACACTCTTGTCCAGAGGTTGGAGTGGCAATGCACCCTTGGGGAAGCACAGCAGAGGGCTGCAGGGAGGAAAGTAAAGCTCCTGAGCACAGACTTTTGGAAGCTTTATGGACACAGAGTCACATAGCTTGAGGAACTTGACCCTGAACTCAAGTAAAGCTACCTGCAGCTATGTGTGTGTGTGTGGGTGTGTGTGAGTGCAGATATGTATCTCTCTCTCTATACACACACATACAATGGGACTGGACAAAAAGAAGGGCTTTTTTTACTGTTTCTGTAATATTATATGTATATTTTAAATACTTTTGGTGTATAATTTAGTGGTTCAGTTACCTCGTAACTGAACCTCGTTACTTTTCTGCTATTTGATCAATTCCAAACATAAAACTATGCACACACAAAGATGAATACAGATTATTTCAATCTCCTACTTTCTCAAACTATTGAGACTAAGAACTCAAGAGGAAGTAGTTGGATTAGGACTCTCTATTCCTCTAATGTTTAGTACTTCTAGATGCCTTCTGTAGCTTATCATCTTAGATCAGAATTTCTTAGTGATGTTCAAATGACATCCATCCTTGTTTCTTCTTTTTTCCAGTACTTCCTTCTTGCTTTCAAGAAAATAAATTATAGAAAAGTGGTATTAAGTGGTCAAAACATTGCTTGGATACCTCTGTTTCAGCTGTTTTACTGCAGGGCTCAGCTTTACTCCAAAATGCTAGAATTAAGTAGGCTTTTGCTTCTTGTCCCAGATACTTGCCACTTAGAGGGAACAGGTATTGGTGAATCCTAGGTCCATCTTCCATGAAACCCAAACAACAGCTTCAGGAATACATGTAAGCATATGAGTCACACTGTCTGGGCACTTTCTAGCCTGGTTGTTGGGTATTATTCAACTTGAACTTGGGTCTACTGCACCCCTAGAAAGCTGAAGGAGAGCTGAGCTTAGAATACCAGCTGGTAACCCAGACTGCCACGTGTTCAACCAGACCAGGTCTTGTCTACTCATCACGTATGAACAAGAATCTGGTGGGACACTCAATCTCTTACCTTAAAGAATCTTTCAGAAATCAATCTAACCCTGCCTCTCCATGAATGCTTCCAAGTACAAATGTGTACTGAGGAGCAGTGGACTTAAGAAAAGCTCAATTAGCAATTAATTGAGGCTTATAGGATATAATAGGAATTTCCTTGCATCTCCACCTTTCTTTAGGTTTCTACAGTCTAGAAGTGGATCCAGTCTTTAGACTGAGATATAAAATAGGAGAAAGAGAGTGAGTTTCACTATGGGGATGAAAGCAATGGACCCAACAGATTTTTATTAAAAATCTTCTGATTGCAACACTACATTTACCACAGGTTAATTCCCTAGAACCTAAGTAGGCTCAGCAGGTGAAGACTTAAGCCCTCCTGTGCTCCAAGGACAGTCTTCATAGAAGAACTGGAATTAGAAAGAAAGAGTTAATCCCCAGAAGGAAGAAGAGAAATATGGTGAAAGTACTGGATTTTAGTTAGGAGATTAGAAAAAAACAAATAATATCAGCTAGGACAAAGAACTGGAAAAAAGTATAGCTAGACTTATGACCTTCCCAGAAATACTGACAGTCAAGTAAAAAAAAGCAATCACAGAGATTTGCAGACCAGAAAATCCCAGGACCATGCTCACTCAAGGAGGCAGGTTTTTAATTGATCACCTGTATTTATAACACAGTTGAACATATTGTAAAAAATAGAATTAGTTCCCAGCTTCTCTAGTAACAGACAACCAAAAAGCACAAGAAGTGTTGCATGTCCTCAACTGAGCCTTTCAGCAGCTGTGTCAGCAGCTGTCCTGGGACCCTCATCCCCCACTCCAGCCACTGAGGACCTCAAAGTTGCCATCCTGCCCCTTTCCTGTCTCTGTGACAGCACCCAAACTACCTTGCCCCATGCTCAAGGTGCTCTGCCATTTACTGAGCTCACCAGCACAACCCAGGGTCACTCCCTGGGCACCCTGCTTGCTGTGCTACTGCCAGGTGGCACAGAAACCTGTGTTGGCCCCCTTGCACCCTCCAGCCCCTGGTTTGGACTCATTATCCCTGGCAACTTAAACCCAGTCATGACAGAGGTGGCAGCATTGCAAAACTAGGACTCACAATGCCATCTACCACGCCGTTTGCAGCAACATTTGTTTTAGTATTCAGAGACACTGATACTCACATATGGAAAAAAGTAAATTCCATATTCAAGGTCAAAAGTGTCTCAAACAAAAGAGCTTATCCCTTCATGTAGCAGTCCCAAAAGGTACACAACTCATTTTACCGTTTTGTCTGCAGCATGCCATCTTGTCAGTTCAACAGACTGTTGAACTGTTTGCAGCCTTTAAAACCTATTTGGTTGCTATGGTTACCAGCTCTTCAAAATATCACTAGTAGATTAAAAAAAAAAACACACACACACACACAACCTCAAACACATCTGAAGTCTGATTCTGCTATGATACTGTCTGATTTCACAAGAAAGTTGTCCTACATTTAGGACTTAAGAGATAATGAATGGTTGGTTCAAGTCAAGAGCAAAATGCTGAAAAAGATGTTTCTTCTGTACCTTGCAGGTTTAAACTATTATATAAATCATTTTAAGAAATTGATTGGAACAAAACAGCCCTGAAAAGCACAAAAGTTTCAGAACAGCATGATGTCCAAAATTTACATTTCTAGTAAATTTAGTTTTAATTTCTACCAAAATGTAATATTAGCATTCAGACCTTCAGATGAACTGTAATTGGTTTACAGTAGCAGGGACAGGGTGAACTACATCAGATAAAGATCTTACCACAGGTAAGTACAGTTTTACAAGTTTTGCCTACCTTTTCATCAGTATTAATTGAATGAATTGACATTATTAGACTAAAGCTGATATTTATTATAGACATTAAACTACACTGTGGAAAGACTTATCAGCACAGATATCAGATCATCTGAGTGCTTTCACCTCTCTTCAGCTCTTGATTAAAAGGAATGCCAGGAAGCCCACAGAAAGCAATGACTCTATAAGATGGAAGCCAATAGCTAAACTCTCAAATGGTAAGTATCTCTGTAATTCCTTCAAACCACATAGGTTTGAAAGTTTGGCCCTGGGAGCATTGCCCCAGCAATTTTATTACAAAGAACTGAGTTTTTCCCTGAATACAAATGGTAATTATCACATCAAGTTAATTAAAAGTGGTAGAATGTTTTAAAACCTTGGTTATTTATTAGATTCTTCCTGATAAAGGAGTTTTTCAAATCCTTTGAATCAGAGAAACAAGGATATCCCATGCCTCAAAGGATAATAATATTATGCACGATTGAGTGCTATTAAATATGGTGTGTTATTGAAACTAGTTTGAAACGTGAATAAGCATAAGTGCTATTTTCTTTTATATCCAGCATTTCACCCAGAGGGTGGTTGGGCTCTGGAACAGGCTCCCCAGAGAAGTGGCCACTGCACCAAGCCTGACAGAGTTCAAGAAGCGTTTGTATAATACTCTTGGGCACAAGGTGTGACTCTTGGGAATGGTGCTATTTAGGGCCAGGAGCTGGACTCAAAGATACTTGTGCATCACCTCCAACTGGACATACTCTGTGATTCTGTGATAAAGCACTAGATACCAAACAGATTAATTGCATTTCTAATGAATAAACCATTTAATATCGTGGTCAGGTGATCAGACCTCACCAGCATGGGTTTGTGAAAAACATGTCCTGATTGTCTAAGCTGATCTTCTTCTATGACAAGGTGACCCTGTGGATGAAAGAAAGGCTGTGGATGTTGCCTATCTGGGCTTTAGTAAAGCCTTTGACGCTCTTTCCCACACCATTCTCCAGGAAGAACTGCCTTTCTGTGGTGTGGATGGGTGTACTCTTCCCTGGGTAAAAAACTGGCAAATTTGGATGGAAATGTTGATCCGCTGAAGGGTAGGAAGGCTCTGCAGAGGAATCTAGACAGAATGACTTGTTGGACCAGGTCCTGCACTTGGGTCACAATGAACTCAAGTCGCACCAGAGGAGGTTTATTTTGGATATTAGGAAAAATTTCCTCACTGAAAGGGTTATCCAGGATTGGAACAGGATGCCCAAGAAGTGGTTGAGTCAGGATCCCTGAAGGTATTTAGAAGAAGGGTAGGTGTGGCAGTTAGTGACATGGTTTAGTGATAGACTTGGCAGTCACTGGTAGGTTAATGGTTAGACTATGACCTAAGAGGTCTTTTTCAACCTAAATGATTCTTTGATTCTAATTTCAGACCATCATCATGGAAATTTGCTTCACTCAACAGCGATTTACAACATACATTGGAAATCAAAAGGGGGCAATGAAGATAAACGTGTCATTTTTCTACAGATGAGAGAGAATCAAAAAGAAGTTGTTGTTACATGGTGAATAATAAAGCCTCACAGAAGAATAAGAAAAATGCATTTCTTCTTCTAGCACTTTCCTGCATAGGTGAATATGGACACAAACTTATCAGTCTTGTTTCTAACTTCTTAGGAAAACAGAGGTGCCTGGATATGAAGATTTTCAAGTAAATGAAAAGAGGAAGAATCAATTGAGACAGATAAATCCATGGTTTACCCAACACGATCATTGCATGCTCACATGCTATTTTATCCCCTCACAATTACTTGACTGTGTGCAATTGTTTTCACATTATTGATTTTGCAATGAAAAGCTAGATGGAAATTTAGTTGGGCCAATACACTTCCTTTGTAACCCTTTATTATTTATTAGTATACTGCTTTCAAATTTAGTCTTAAAATTATCTTGGAATGGAGTAATTACCATTTTATTAACATTGTAATTCTAAAAGAACGATCAGATCCTAGTTGCATCACCTTGACTCCACATCCCTATAGGATAACTCCAGTTTACATCTAGCGACTTTCTCATTCTTCAGGAAATCGGGAAAACCACAACAGACCAAATTATTGACAATGGTTTAGTTTCCAAATTGTATTTGAAGCCTAGCATGCATGTAATTCAATACTGTTGGTATTGGTTTTGGGATTATTAAAGACATTGACTCAACTATATGGAACAATTGACTCAAATGGGGATTTTTTAATGCCAATAAATATTCTTTATGTAAGTGTTCTCCCTGGTAATGTGCCATTCATTTCACTATTGATTTATTTCCATCTAGTTAAACTCTACAGTTATTTGTTACTTGAATTGTCATACACTGCAGCACTCCAGTCATCGGCCATAACACCACTGACTAAAGACTGAACAAACAGGACATAAATCTGCCAAGTAGCCCTGAGAAAATGAGTTTGCTTTTAGTCACAGGTAAGTAAATTGGATTATTGAACACTCAGAAGGGGGTACCAAAGAGAGAAACCAGGATTATGGACAGAGAAAATCTGTTTGTCTGTCTTCCTAGAGACTGGAGCCAAGTCTGCTTTTTGACAAAATTATCCAAAGAAAATGCATGCAGAAAATGACATAAAACAGCTAATAAAAACCCAGAGAATTGTTATAATCTGATTAGTGAGAGGTGCTTCTCCCCAAATTAGGGTGCAAATGAGACCGTATGCAGAAATCACTAATATGGGTTTTATTTAGCCTTAAAAATGTGGTAGAAAGGCAGAAAGAAATAGAAAAGGGGTGGGTGTGTTTGTGAGAGAGAGAGAGAGAGGGAGACGAAGGGAGAGAGAGAGCAAGCAGAAGATAGTCACCACCTGTGGATCCAGCAGCATCCTGTTGTCCCTTCTTCACCCTGGGCTTCTCAGCCATGGGAGTCCTGAGGTCATTCAAAACTTTTCACTATTTATGCACTTTAGAAAACGAAGGAATTAGGGTTTCTTGGCTACAGTTCTCTTATTCTATTAGTTAAATGATTCCCTCACTTCTCATGCTAATTAGTCCACACGCTCAGTCTTTCTCTTCTTTTTAGTCGGCAGGTTTCTTGAGTCAGTGGGATGGGGTTGGTGGTCATGATCTGCTCCTGCCAGAATTACCCTTGGCCCAGTCCAAGCTGATTTCAGCACAGTTGCTGAGTTGGCTTTCCTTGTGCCCATGCTGCATTCTCTATGTCCATTATCAGGGAGAGATTCTTCTCTCCCAGCTTTGTTAACCTCCCCGTAGTTCTGAGACAGCACTCAGACAATACTACCCAACCTTCGTCCTATCTCAAGTTCCCATCACAGTGGCTTAACTTACAGTCCAAGTTCCAGGTATCCATGGAGGCATATTTGGGGGAGGGGAGGGCTTTGGTGGTCCCAGATGCCATCTGTCCCATGACTTGGGATCATCTTTGTTTGACCCTTGATACACATACAAGCAGTTGCTTCTTTCCACAGTTTGCCACAGTGGGAACTTTTGCCTGTATGCATTACCCAGGAAGTGCTAAGCGGACCTTGCCTTCTCTGTGTTTATCTCACGGCAAAATCCTTCTGTGGTCTTAACAGTGTTTGAGGCAGGAAATTGTGCTCTTTAAGTCCTTACAAGGAAGTTAAAGGAATTGTCTCCCAAAAAAACATAATTAGAGAGTAGGAAAGAAGCCCAGAGAGGACAGAGTTCCTGGGGAAGGGCAAGAATTCAGGTAGAAAAGCCTGGTAAACAGGCTGGAGGTGCCTGATAGTTCAAAAAAGATAAGCCGACTGCTCTGGGTCTGAGATGCAGCTGCTGCCTTCAAGGGCCTTGGTGAGAGAAGTTTTAGAGATATGTTAGGGACAGAGGAGAGACTGGACATGGGATGAAGAAAAGAGTTTAGAGTAATAACAAGCTTAGGAACAGGGAGAAAGGAAGGTCTGAAAGGGGGTTAGAAAGCTAGGTGAGGATTGTGGGTGGGGTTTCTTAAGTATGGGAAGTGGTGAAATACTCTCAACTAACAGTGAGTGTGCAAGAAAGGCATCTGAAGATGCTGGGAGACAATACAGAAGCAAAATGGAAAAAAGCAAAGGAGACATTTATATCTGTGACAGGAAGGAATAGCAGAAAGATAAATCAAAGTCTAGAGGGTAGCTATAGTGTCTTTTTAGTCTTCTATTTGAAGAAATTAGAGAAAATTTGTGTAGAGAGTGAAGTGGAGGCAAGAGAAGCTGTATGAAGACAGGACTGGAGTTGTGAGGAGATGAGCCTTAGGTGTTTTAATGTTCCCAGCAGGGCTATGCACAGAAGAAACATCCTTGACCAGGTGAAGGAGAACTTAGGACCCCCTGAAGCACCGCTGTTTCATACCCTCATCCCTGAACATGGCAACACCAGAGGAGGAACTTATGCTCATGTGGGAAAACCACAGCATAAGATGCTTTTACAAAGGCTCCAGGGCCACAGATCCTTTTCCAAATGATTGTGACACAAGTATAGCCTGACTATGTGTAGAGACGAGTCTATCTGAGAAAACTGACTAGTATGTCAATGCCTAGGGCTAGGAAATTTTGTAATAAACCCTTTAGAGTTGGTACTGCTCTACTCCAAGAAGATTCTACCATCATTTTGAGAAATAATATATGTCCTCTATGGTGTGAAGTTCTCTGATAGGGTCTTTGTCTTTCAAGAAGACTGTCACAACAGTCTCTGAGCTAGTGGTATTTGCATGACATTGGGAAGACTCCCCCCATTCCTGCCACTTATGGTTTGCCCTTAAAAAAAAATGAAATAAAGAAGACCCCATGATTGCACACAAATATTTTACTTCAAAGAAATCAGATTATGCATGTCAGCACCAGAGGTAGGTAAAGCTTTACCTGGCACGTTTTTGTATGTCTGTACTAAAGAAAATATAATTCACGCCTAAATTTATTGCTGCTTAAAAGCAGCAGGTGGACTGAAGGCATTTTCTGTCTGCTTGATTTTTTTTAAGCTCAAACAGCCACTAAATTGCACTGGGAAAAAACCAACAGCACCACCACCACCACCACCAACAACAAACATAAACAAGATCATTTCAGTGCATTTTGTATCAGACTTTACCAATACTCTCTGACTGCAAACCTCACCTTGGGCTAGCAGGAAGTGTTCTTTTTCCTATCATATCTATGAAGCACACTCAAAACAGTCCCTTATTTGTTTCACTGCATCTGTGAAAGTTTCTGTGATTGTTTTCAAGGGAAAGAATTCAGTGCATTTACAATTCTGACAAATTCAACAAATATGTGACTCAATCAAACTAATTATCATTTGTGGTCCACTATCATTCCTGAAAAATGTATAGCTGCCTAATATACCAAAAAGAGCTTATAGTTTGTTTCAAGATTTAATTGCCCCATTTGTTCATCTATTTTTTAATATAATTTGTTCCATTATGTTCGAAAATATAATTGCCCCTATTAGAGCTAATTGTCTCATCTGTATAGACAAAACTTTCCTCTTCTCTATCCTTCAGTCCTGTTTATGCATCTTTATCAATGACTTGGACAAGGCAATCAAGTGCACCCTCAGCAAGTTCACAGATGACAGCAAGTTGGGTGGAAGTATTGACCTGCTGGAAAGTAGGAGGGCTCTGCAGAGGGTTCTGGACAGGCTGGATCAATGGGCCAAGGCCAGCTGAAGTTCAATAAGGCAAAGCGCCGGTTCCTGCACTTGGGTCACAACAACCCCCGGCAGTACTACAGGGTGAGGGAAGAGTGACTAGAAAGCTGCCTGGTGGAAAGGATCTGAGAATACTGGTAGGCTGAACATGAGCCAGCAGTGTGCTCAGGTGGCCAAGAAGGCCAATGGCATCCTGGCCTGTATCAGACTGTGTGGCCAGCATGACTAGATGGCTATTGATCAGCTCCCTGTACTCAGCACTAGTGACACCACACCTTGAATCGTGTGTTCAGTTTTGGGTCCCTCAGTACAAGAAAGACATTGAGGTGCTGGAGCATGTCCAGAGAAGGGCAGTGGAGCTGGTAAAGGGTCTAGAGAATAGGTCCTGTGGGGAGTGGCTGAGGGAGCTCAGGGTTGTTCAGCCTGGAGAAAAGGAGGTTCAAAGCAGACCTTATCGCTCTCTACAACTACCTGAAAAGAGGTTGTAGCCAGGTGGGGATCAGCCTCTTCTTGCAGGCAACTAGTGACAGGACAAGACATCATAGCCTCAAGCTGTGCCAGGGAAGGCTCAGGTGGGACATCAGGAAGAATTTCTTTGCAGAAAGGGTTATTAAGCATTGGAATGGGCTGCCCAGGGAGGCGGTGGAGTCACCACCCCGGAGGTGTTCAAGAAAAAACTGGATGTGGCAATTAGTGCTGTGGTTTAGTTGACATGGTGATGTTCAGCAAAGGTGGGACTCAATGATCTTGGAGGCGTTTTTCAACCTTGATAATTCTATGATTCTATGATTTTATGATTTCAGACACCATTAATCAAATTTCAAGTTCAGATGTTGTGTGAATTGCAATCACCCATGACACTCAGAGTGGACAGATGGGATTTGACTGAGCCAGTCACCTTAAGTGTCTTTCACAATCACCTCAGAGAAAGAGCCACTTCATCCCAAAGGAGAAGTCTAAAATAAGTCAGATGAATCATACCACAGAAATGCTTATTTCTCACCAAAGACTTTGATGGGAGCTGTGGGGAGTTACCTTAGATTTAGTTAACTACATTTCTGAGGTCTAAAGTAAGGTAGGCAGAACCTCATCAGACCTCTCCACTGCTGCCTACTCACTCTGAAAATTATGAAATAAACACAAGCAGTTTCATTAACAGTCAGAAAATTATATTCACCAGAGAATAATAAATTTTTAAAATAAAAAGTGAGATCCACAAGAGAAAGTGAATATTTTTATTACATACTTTCATTATGCTTTTCGTGATTGGTTATCAAACTATGGCACCCACTTTTCAGTATAAGTACTACAGTAGCAAATTATCCTAGTGACAGCTAACAACCAGTGAGTAGAACCTGAAAGAAGCCTGAACAATAGTGTTACTTTTTTATTCTGAAAGTCCTTTGGCAACATAATAAGTGTACACAATGAAAGCACTAGGGGAACGGACCAAAGCAGGATGTTGCTGGCTGATTACTGGCCTCAATCAAAGGAAAATTGTTGAGAAAAACATGAACAAGAAAGGAGGCCAGGTACTCCCTCCTAGCTGGGAATGTGCTAGAAAAATACACTGCACATCAGAAAAAGACCTGAGTACTAAGGAGATGAGGTTAAAGCAAGGGAAGGCAGCAAATTTGAACAGTAAAGGTTTTCTTTTCATGGTTTTAGGCTGATGGAAGGTATGTTCCTCATCATCAGATTGATGGGTCTAACAGCTTCTATCACAGTAGCAAGGCAAGAAAAAATAAAAGGCTGTTATACTATTTCTTCCTATCAGTTACCGAGGGACACTGAGATTATATGGCAAATCCAAAGTATTCATAGAAAACTGGGTTATATGTCATCATTCATAAAAATTATACCCTACCTCAGGGAAGCAAACATCTAGCAGACATAGAAGAATTAAAAGAAAGCTTCGCTTGCCATTTAAATGCTATATATTCCAGCCAACTTTTACTGCTTTTTAATGTCCATTTAGGGATGAAAACAGGAAAGCTCTTTACAAAAAGTGATTGGCTTTTGACTGAACTGATTAGGAATTTCATAATTTGACCATCTCTGTAATAGGTTGTGAAAGCCTTCTCTGTTTTTCTTCATGAAAACTGGCAAGGAAACAAGAAGTTAAAAAATAACTATTATGATGTATGTGTTTAATAGTGGCAGCACCAGAGTATGGTAATGGATGACCATATCTGCCAAATATTACAGTATTTTAGAATTGGATACAAAATTCATTCCCTATATTTGTGGGGTTTTTCCCCAGAAATTTCAAGACTACCTGATCTGATGGCTAACATTCATATCATTTTACTGTCAGATTCCGTAATATTCATCTCTTTGGACCTTTTTGAATGCGTCCATCTGATCCCAGTGGGGCATCTCTAGAATTTGCTCTTGGATTCACGTCAGTGTGTCATAACAGCTGCCTCACTGGTAGAAGAGGGATAATTGACTGGAACTAGGCTGTACCTGATGTATTCATTGGGGATGCAGTAGTCAGCATAGCCTATGTGCACCCTGATAGAAATAAGTATTCTTTTGTTTCACTAGTATCAACCACATGGTTGGGAAAGGACATTTTCAAGGTGCTGGAGGAAAATGTCCAGATTCTGAAACACACAGACATAATATGCAAAGTAAATTTGTCCGGTATCAGCATGTATAAATTACACAGTGTGATCACTGATTTTCCAAATGCAAGATAGAAAGGTACTCCTCATCATTACAGTAGTCGTATGTTCTCTCAGAGAACACTGGATGTGATTTTGATGACATTATAATACTGGGTACGCTACACTTCTGGAATTAGTATCCTTACTGGTGGTGCCAATTTAGGGCTAACAATATACACATAGGGGTTTGCATAACTCCTCAAAGGGATTGTCACAGCAGGCTTTTTAGTACTGCACTGCTGTGCCACAGCTGAAAAGCAAGATAGTGGTGCCAACTTCCATCTAGAGATGACCAGATGCTTCCTGACCACAATGAGGCAATTGAAATAAGTGTCCTGTTCCTTAAGAGCCTATACCACTTCCTAGCACAGGGTCAGGAAGGACATCTGCAATCACACAGATTACTAGCTTACTTCAAGTCATTCATTCAGCCTCACATTCACAAGACCTGTCCCCCCACAGAGGACTTAAACCACCCCAAAATTTTTTAGAGGGACAGTAGAGTAGGACAAAAGCAATCCAGAGAGGTTTCTGAAGTGCATTGGTAGTATCAGCCCCCTCCAAGCGAGAGATGAAAAAGGAAGGTTACTGTGTTGGAATAACCAATGAAGGTCTCATCAGTGAGGGTCTTGTTGAGAAGGTGAGAGTCAAAGGGAGTCTTGGCTGCAGTAACCGAGATGGTGGAGTTCAGGGCACCTCATGAAGTTCAACAAGGAAAAGTGCAAAGCCTGTTATTCCTCAGCCTACAGATGAGGAATAACAACCCCATGCACCAGTGTATGCTGGGGACCACCCAGATGGAAAGCAGATTGATAGAAAAGGCCCAGTACCAGGACCAGAGGCACAAACTAAGACACAAGAGGTGTCCTCTGATCATCAGGAAATACTTTTTTTCTGTGAGGGTGGCTGAGCATTGGCACAGGCTGCCCAGAGAAGTTTTGGAGTCTCCCACCTTGATAATATTCAAAAACTGTCTGGGCATGGTCCTTGAGCAGGTGGTTGGTCAAGACGACCTCCAGGGGTCCCTTCCCACCTCAACCATTCTGTGATTCGCATCTGCTGGACTGTGTGGTGCTGTCATTGACTGGTCAGGATGTACACACAAAATCATCAACATACAGCGGGTCCGAGCATAAGGCTGATGTCATCCTGTGACTCTCCTGGCATTGTTGTATTTAGCTGAAACAAACCCATGAACGACATTGCTCAGAACATCATTGTCCTTGAGATAGAGCTGGTATCTAACACTAACGTTGCTAGGTCTGCCTCTCCATTTCCTTGAAACTCCCTGGAGAGTTGAGTGGTGAGATGTGTCTGTGACTGCCCTCTGAGAGCACTGCTGTCACTGAAGTATAAGCAGTTTGGAAGCACTGGCTTCATATCTCATGCTGTAGGTGTGACCTTTGCTATATGCTGCCAGCTTCAATACCAACATGAAGTAATTTTATAGCTACTGTGCAGGATTTACTGGCACATTTTTAGTTACAGTTGAGAGACCTTATTATGCCTCAGTGAACAATACAGTTCTCCAACAAGTTGGTATATGCACTTCTTACACATGGGCCAGAAGATAGATAGAAATGCCAACTGTGACTTGCCTATTATAACCACAGATCTTTTTTCTCTTTCTAAGCAGTAGAAATGGCTACATAACCTGCATCTGCAAGAACTGGGCACAGCAGTGCAGAGACTTGTAATTATCCACAGTTCTAACATTAAATGTTGAGAAATCCAGCCGAATACTGTTCTTGTCTTCCTTTCTTCTTCATTTATAGTAGTAATGTTATCCTCTGAATCGTAAGGTGGAGTCTAGCATCACTATCACATTTGCATTTTTTATCATATCTGCATGATTTTATTACACCCCAAGCCAGGATCTCAGCTGGCACAAACACCAAACTAGTTTAATCACTTCCCTTGGAAAAAAACACTAAAATTCTGGCTCTACGTAAATAGATAGGAATTTGGAGGCCAAGGTTTTATTCCAAATGTCTGTGCCTGTAACTGAAGCTGTATAGTCAAAATCATTCTGTCAAGGACAGGCAAAGTGCATAATATTTTTGTAAGTCTGCCTTACTGTTGCTTTGGTAACAAATGGTCATAGTGTTGAAATGATGGTTCAGAAAACCTCAGAATGGATATCGTTGCCAATAAAACCATACAAACCAGTGGTTCTTAAAATACAAGGTTTTTCACAATAGGAGTATTTTTTAATTCCCACTGAACGTAGTGTTAAACCAGAATGTGATTCAGTTGCATGAACATTTTCATTACATTTAAGACATCCTATGGCAGCTTGAGAGTGCCCAGAGAGGTTGTGGTTTCACCATTCCTGGAGGTGTTCAAGGCCATGCTGGATGGGACTCTGAGTAATATCGTCTAATGGAACGTGTCCCTGACCATGGCAGGGGGATTGGAACTGGGTGGTTTTTAAGGTCACTTCCAACTCAAACCATTCTATGATTGATGTCTTAGGGAATTGGAAGGGCTTATTAGGTATGGTGGCAGAGACCAGAAAAGGGCTGCACTTTGCAGAAACCAGGAACTGTCTACCAAGCCAGGCTTGCCTTTGGTGAGTGGAGGCTGCCAACTCAAATAGAGTTTTCATTGCAGTTTAACCCCAGCCAGCAACTCAGCCCCACACAGCCACTCACTCCCTCCTTCAAAGTGGGAGAGGGGAGACAATCAGAAGAGAAAAAGTGAAAAAAAATCCTGGGTTGAGACACACATTAATGGGTAAAGCAAAAGTCACAAACACAAGCAAAGCAAAACAAGAAATTCCTTCACCGCTTCCCATTGGTAAAGAGGTGTTCAGCCATCTCCAGGAAAGCTCCATCATGCATGACGGTGACTTGGGAGGACAATCACCAGAACTCCAAACATCTCTGCTTTTCTCCATTTTCGCACAGCTCCATATGCTGAGCATACAGACATCATATGGTGTGGGATATTCCTTGGGTCAGCTGGGGTCAGCCGTCCTGGCTTTGCCCCCTCCCAACTCCTTGTGCACCCCCAGCCTGCTCACTGACGGCGTGGGGTGAGAAGCAGAAAAGGCTTTGACTCTGTGCAAGTACAGTTCGGGAATAACTAAAACATGCTTGTATTATCAACACTGTTTCCAGCACAAATCCAAACATAACCCCATACTAGTTGCTATGAAGAAAATTAACTCTATTCCAGCCAAACCCAGCACATGTGGAAAAGAGGTGGGTTCTCTGACCTTAACCACAGCTCTAAGTCTGTGAAAGAGTTATAGATGAAGATGTGATGCTGCATAAATGTTCTTGGACTGCGTCAGTATTAATCATACTTGACAAATGGATTTCAAATTATGATGTTTCAGCATCAGAGAAAAAATTGTTTTAGGGAACTACAAGTGCTCCTAAATGAAAGTGTATAACCCAATTTTCATCATCTGAAATTTACCTCTTACTTAAAGAATTGTTTTGTCTCTAGCTATGGTCAATGTGAATGATAGGAACTTCCAAAGGGAATAGATTATATGAAAGGTTTTTGAGAAGGCAATGCATAAGCAGTTCAGAATAGATTTACTCTTTTAGACAAATAAATTCATTTAACGTGAGTCCACCTCAGAACAGCTTAAGTAACATTCCTCTGTGATCCCAGAGTAGTTATTTCAATAACAGCTAGCAAATAGGATGTTATTTTCTGTCTCTGTCAAAAGTAGCCCCTGCCTACTAAGTCCTAGTTCGGTAAGCTCAGAGACACATTTGGCTCAAGAAATGGAAGAAACAAAATCACAAAGTACAAGAGATAAATCTCTGCAAATGCTCCTAACAACTGAATTGACTAAGAGAAGTTAAATAACAGGAAGCTATTATAAATCTTCCCCTGCTTCAGCTACTCTAATCATCTGTACACATTTAGATGGCATTTAATAAATGGCACCCCAGGAAAAGTAAAAAATCTACTTGCTGGCAAATGCTCTGCCAACAGCAGAGTGAAGCCAAGATTACAGTGGTCTTTTAACACAGCTAAAAAAAAAATCAATAGATTTTATTTTTATTAAATTACTATCAGTGGAGGGAATGACTGAAGTACATTTTCTATTTACTCCATAGAATCATATCTTCAAGGAGCTGGCAAATAATTGGATACAGAATCCTTCTGATGGAGAGGCTCAGACATCTTTTTTGTTAGAGGGGGTGCTTAATGTTCTGCCTTCCAGTGGCCCTTCAACAGAGGAGGAAAAAAATCTGAGGACTCAATAATTGACTGCTGCTTCAAAAATTAATAAAAAGCTCCACACATAGGCAGCAGTTGTAACTATGAATGAACTGTACTCTCTGTGGCTTTGTTCTCTTAAAAAACCCATCAGAAATTCTATTATTAAACAAAGTACACACATCCTCAAGAGGGGAAGCAGAGGAGGGAGAACAGTTGTCATGTTAATGAATATAAAACATGGCTTATTCTAAATACCACTCTCTTAAAGTTGGAATAATCAGACATCATTAAACATACCCTGGTAGGGTTGGATCTACGAAATGTAATTTCCATTTTTAACAAATATTTTCACTTGATCTTTACCATACACTCTATTTCTGGTCCTTTTCATGTTTACCTGCCAAGCAATACTCAGAGGGTAAGACAGGCTAAAGGACTGCTGCAGAATTTCCTGCAAAATACTCTTACAAAAGAATCCTACAAGTGCACCTGCCTACCTGTGGTGAGGGAAACTCTTTTCCAAACACAGACTATGTCAGTGATTTTTAACCTGCCCAGAAACTGTAGTCCTACGTATTTCCTGGAAGTGGCATTGCTGTCTGTGCTCTGAATTTACACATTCCTCTGCAATTTTTCACACACCTCCAGGGATCCACAGGCTCTAGGTAAAAAAATCACTGCCTTTTACACAGCTCACAGCTCATATGAGAGGTGTTCCAACCCTAGGCGCATTAGGGGTCACTGAATCAGGAAGGCTGCCCATTCATCATGCATACTGACTCTCTGGAGTCTACAACAGGTAACAGAGGTACTACTCAGCCTGTTGGGCTCATCTCACACTAAACACACAGGCCAACAGCAGTAATGTAAGCAAGGCAATGCAGGGCAGCTGGGACGGGTCCCTCCTCAGACTCAGGCTATTCACAGTGGGTACAACGGGATGCATGCTGCACACAAAACTCAAGGGACCTTTATCCACCTCAAGCCTCCTGAATAAGAGGGAGCTGGGAGGAAAGCTGTGCAAAAACAACAAGGCAAAAGGCAATTATGGAAAAACAATAATCTCAGGACAGTTTTTTCCCTGACCGCAATGCTGACCTGAATACAAAGCTCATTTCTTTTTCACAGAGAAAGCCTCTCAGAAACTCATTTCAGGTCTCAGAAAAGTAGCAGTAGGCAAAGGCAAAAGATAGGTAAGACAAAATGTAGTCAGAAGTAAAGAAAATGTCATTTTCAATCAATATGGAAAACAATGGAACTATGTTTTTAATAATCTCAAGGTGTACCCAAAGTAGTCCCATTCATTCATGCTGCCATACTATTATATCTGAGAAAGTCAACTGTGATTTAGAAAGCCATGAAAAAAATCAGTAACTTGAAAGAAGTCATTACATACTGAGAGTTTTTAAAAGGCCTGCACTAAATCCACCAGATGCACTTTCGTTGAAAACTGTGTCTTGTTTTGTCTTTGTTATGGGACCATGTTGTCAATAAGGAAGTTAAAATATTCATATCAAAAGGGCTAGTCATAATTTTCCCAGAAGTCTATAAATTTCCAGGATTAAGCACTTCTAAGGGAAAAAACTTCTATTTCGTTCTCTCTGTGATTATAACTTTAAGTATCTCAAGATTTTACATTCCCATCCTCATCTTCGCCTTCCCATAGGAAACATCTTAAAATCATAGTAAAGCTGGAAGAGATCTTTAGGGTCACTGAGTCCAAGCATTTACCCAGCACCACCATGTTCACCTCTACATGTGCCACATCCATGCACCTTTTGCTCACTTCCAAGGATGGTATTTCCACCACTTTCCTGGAAAAATGAATTTGAATGCCTTATCACTCTTTCAGTGAAGAAATTTTTGCTAATGTCCACTCTAAACCTTCCTGGTGCATCTTGTGGCCATTCCTCTCATTCTGTCATCACATCATTCAGCATATCTAAACACGAAAGTAGTCCCATTCATTCACACCGCCCCACAATTAAGTCTGAGAAAATCAACTATAATTTAGAATCACAAGTTACAGAGTACACAGTATAACTGAAAAGCAATTTCTAGAAAAAAACCCAATCACTAGTCTCACAGTACTTTATTTAGTCTGAATAAGAAAGGCTAACACAAGGAGATATCATAATCTAATCTCCAGTATGATTTAATCTTGTAACATAAAGCTTTGCTATGCAGTCAAAAAACCAAAGAATAGAGCTAGTCTTAGACCTTGTCTATAGATGGAAAATTATCTAAATCCTTTCCACAGATATATTTTAAACCCCATTAGCATGAACTCAAAGAAACCACTACTTATATTAAAAGGTAAACAAACTGAGAGAGCAGGAACATGATGCATGGTGAAGAAAGTGAAGACAAGCTGGCATATCATAAAGACACGGGTTGCATATCGGAGTTTTGCTTTCATTTCCTTTTAGTTTCTATGGACACAGTACACTCCAGAGGTGGCTTGGTACTGCATGTACTTCTGAGGAGACCTGAGGCAGAGAAGGAGATTGTCGGAGAAGATGGTAAACTGAAAGCAGCCCATCACGCCAGGCCCCCGTGGAACCACAGGCACAGGAATCTGCCCCTGAGTGACGTGTGCCAGCATCACCCTGAGCCCTCACCCTGCCTGATCCCAGTGGCCCTGGCTTTATGTCCCAGTACCCAGCCCCACCTCGGCATGGCCCCTTCCCTGCTGCTTTCAGAGCCCTGGCAGTGTTCTGACACAGGGATGCATGTCACATGTGGAGTGGGGAATTAGAGGAGCTTGTTACAGCTGAAAGTGAGAGGCTGAGCTGAAATCTCCACTGCTAGTCTGTTTTCCAGTGTAATTAAATGAATTAGTGATTAAAATCCTCTGTCCTGGTTTGCTGAAAATAATACAATCAGTTTTGTAGCACAGCCTGATATTCATGAAATTCCTTCCTCTAGAGGAAATAATAAACAAAGCCATGCTAACATTTGCTAAGGAAATAATAGCTAAGAATAGTATGTTTTCATAGAATGCAATGGAAGACACCTTCTTGGAGCTCACAATGTGGTAGCTAGATGACATCAAAGCACACAGAATTTGAGGCTTGCTGAAATGATCTGCCACAGGTAGTCAGCTGAGCAGGCAGCACTTCCTACAGAGACCACTCTCTCCGATGCTGTTGCAAACTGTAGTGGGTTGACCCTGGCTGGATGCCTCCAAAGCTGCTATAGAATCATAGAATCAGACGGGTTGGAAAGGACCTCGGAGATCATCAAGTCCAACCCTGTATATCACTCCCCTCCACAAAAAATATAACAAAAGGTTCATGAATTGAGATAAGGACTGGGAGAGATCGCTCACCAATTACTGTCATGGGCAAAACAGACTCATCTTGGGGATATTAATTGAATTTATTACAAACAAAATGAGAGCAGGAGAATGAGAAGTAAAATAATCTTAAAAACACCTTTCCCTCATCCCTCCCTCCTTCTCAGGCTCTACCTCCTCCTCCCCCCAGCAGCACAGGGAGACGGAGAATGAAGATTACAGGCAGTTCATCACACATTTTTCCCGCCGCCACTCAGCGGGAAGAGTCTTTCCCCTTCTCCAGTGTGGGGTCCCTCCCGTGGGAGACAGTCCTCCATGAACTTCTCCATCGTGAGTCCATCCCACAGGCAAAAGTTCTCCATGAACTGCTGCAAGATGGGTCATTCTTCCACAGAGAGCAGTCCTTCAAGCACAGCCTACTCCAATGTGGGTCCCTCACAGGGTCACAAGTCCTGCGAGGATTCTCCAGAGTGGGGTCCTTTCTCCATGGGTCCACAGCTTCCTGCTAGAAGCCTTATTCAGCATGGGCTTTCCATGGGTTCACAGCCTACTTTCAGGCATCCACCCGTTCCAGTGTGGGTCTCCTCCATGGGCTGCAGGTGGATCTTTGCACCCTCCTGGTCCTCTATGGGTTGCAGAGGCACAGCTGCTTCACCATGGCCTTCACCAAGGGCTGCAGGGGAATCTCTGCTCTAGCACCTGGAACACCTCCTCCCCCTCCTTCTCTGCTGACCCTGGTGTCTGCAGAGCTGCTCCTCTCACATGTTTCCACTCAGCTCTTCTCTGGCCGCAATTACACCTGTACAATAACTTTTTTTTCCTTCATAAATATGTTATCTCAGAGGCTTTATTTTCATTTCTGATAGGCTCAGCCTTGGCCAGCGGCGGGTCCATGCTGGAGCCAGCTGGCATTGGCTCTGACTGACATGGGAGAAGCTTCTGGCAGCTTCTCACAGAAGCCACCCTTGTAACCCCCCTACTAGCAAGACCTGGCCGTGCAAGCCCAATACACAGACCCATATCCACTCTGTTTCATTTCTTAATCAGGTTTTTTGTAATCAGTACAAAAAAGACTACAGGAAAAGGAAAAAAAAAAAAAAAGGACAAAAATGAGGCACTGGAAGGAAGCAGAAGGGGCTGGGGAATCTCCACCTCTTGCGTTTCTTCACCACTGTGTGATACACCTTCAGGGGTGTTTAAGCCTCTTGTGTGTCACCTGGCTGCTGGGCTGGGCAGGGCTGAAAGCACGCACAGAGCCCATTCCATTGTGTCTCTAACGTGAGACAAGGGGAACCTTTAGTAACTCACACCTGTGCCTGCACACTGCAAAATCCAGGCAATAATTCACAAGAATATGTTGCCTAGAGAGGGACATCCTGAAGAATCAGTAGGGTGTATATCAGTGAGATGTGACCTATACCGGCTTGGACAAAAATGTTCACAGTGAGTGATCAAGCACTGGAACAGACTGTCCAGGCAGGCTGTGAAATCTCCATCCTCAGAGAGTTTTAGCAGTCAGATGGAGAAGGTCCCAAGCACCTTGCTCTAATCTCAAAAGTGACTCTGCTTTGCGCTGGGGGTTATACCACATGGGCTCCAGAGGTCCCTTTCCTCCTGAATTATTTCCTAATTGAGCATAGAAATTGGCTGGTGAAGTCACAGGCTACATGTACAACAGCAAGCGACACAGTTATAAGGAACCAAATCATCTCTTTGCACTTCCCCAGCTTGCCGTCTGCCAAACCATTCTTGGACATGGCTGAGGAGACAACACGTACCTTCACACACTGTCAGTGAACAGTTTGTGTGTAGCTACCTTTTGGAGGCAGCTGAAAGGCTTACACGGTGTGGACAGAGACTCTTGCATGCCTGTGGGTACCAGTGCCGAAGGAGGGTCCCAGGCTCATTTGTTTACTAGTTTAGAGAAGATCCAGTGAAGGAATTACACATGTATTTCTAGGAGTCCTTCCCAAAACTTTGAAGTCCTACAGGCTTACCTGCAATAAATAGATTTTTTGAGCTTATCATAAGACCTGGCAGTCCATATATTCATTACTCCTTTCCTTGTCTGAGCAAACACCCTTTGCCTCTCTGAGAGGCTCAGAAAGGTTGGTACACACCACACTGCAGGCAGGTCTAGCACGTGCAAACACCACAGATTCAATTGCTATTCTAGAAGGGCACAAGCTTGCCTTAAGTCCTGTGGTGTATCTGCCAATCCAGTGAGGATACCGCTGAATGCCAAGCTTGGTTCTGGAGAGAACTGAATTTTAAAGACACAACAGAATGGGGAACATGTTGCATAAAACAAAAGGAAATAAGGATATCTAAAGCAAAGTGCAGCAAAATGCAAGGGCAATTGTATGAAGCAAGAATTATTCAGATGGGTCTTGTTCAGCCCCTCTTTTGCTGTAGAGCAAACAATGTATCTCAGTTCTTTGCCAACAAAAAGCTGTAGTGTGGCATTAGAATAGAGCAATAAGTTTATTGGATCTTATTATTCTGAACAGAAAAATGTTTAACTAGACTAACTTAATGAAGTTCTCCTGTGCTGTCTTGCAAAAAGCCTTTTTAACTTTAAAAGTACCTTTACCAAGGTGCAAAAAGAAAGACCGCTTTCTGCCCTGATGAGAGAAGAGCTATTTCTGTTTCCTTGAGCAGGAAACAGCAGGCATTCTGGCTGAGAAGTAGAAATATTCATGGCATTATTCTGCAGATAGGCATTGTCAACAAATGATCTGCTTGCAAAGCAAATGATTGCAAAATAGATTTGGCTCAGATGAAAACAAACAAACAAATCCAAATTCTCAGCAAAATAGGCAGAGTTAAAAATTTCATTCAAGTCTGACAACGAGTTCCATTAAACCCCAAGAGCAAATGTTTTGGTTCTAAGCACTTGGTGAGTAACTTAAGGAAAGAATGGACTAGATTCACAAAGCTGCTGACTTTATTTCTTAGCTCGGTCCCAGACTTCCTCCAAAATGCCTCAGCTCTCATTCACCACTTCACCAAGGAACTTTCCTTCAGTTCATCTCTGCAGGAATGGTTTTGGCTTTGTTTCACAGAGCAGTGCTCAGAACACCATCCTTGTTATTGACAGGGGAAAGGACTTGCTCTTAGCCCCCTTTTTTTATAAAATTCCACATTGCATAAATAATTAAAGGTCCAGCGCAATTAACACTTTTCATGTGAGTATCTAATCCACCATGCAAGAGAGAAATCCTTCTTCAAGCTCTGCTTTTTGAACAAGAGCTTGTTTGGTTTATCTCTTTTATTAGGAGAAACCAGAGACAAGCACCTCTTTCTTTTGCATGAGTGATTTGAGTGGATCACCCAGTTCTGCAAAAAGACATTCTTGGAGTTTTCTAACATTCTGCATGAAATAGGCTAGCAATACCTACTACTATGGTATTGCTAAAACAGTTCTTCTGCCCCATTTTTATATTTTCAGATTCTACTAGAGAATTATTGAGCCCATGTTTTGGGAAAATAATTCAACCAGAGGGACTTGGCCTTTGAAGTTTCTATGAGGGTCTCCACTCTTCCAGCCAGCTATTAACTCAAAGAAAATATTTTCCTTTTCAGTCATGCCTTAGGTAACCTGTCGATGACCTTTACAGTTCAGATCACTTAATTTTTTTTTTCATTTTTCATACAGCCTCAGGTTTATTCATCTACATTACAAAAGCCACAACAGCTTTTTTGGTTTCCTAGTCCTTAAATGCTCTTACTACATATCACATAAATGTAATGCACCATTTAGCATCACCAAAGTTTACAGACAAAAGGAACCCTCCTAATTGCATTTTTAAAAGAACAGCTTTTAAAGGAAATAAAGTCAGTGAGAAGCACAAGATGTAATTGGATAACATGATTGCAACACACCACACCACAATTCAAGAAATTCCCTAACTCAACTAATATTACCCAGTAATTAAAAATATCAATCACTTCTACATTCCTTTGTCATGCAGAAGCAGGTTGAAACTTTAGATACCTATATTCCTAGAGGTATAAACAACAATATCCATGGTAATTTTGTCTTATTTGAGTTTCCATGGAAACAGTGTTTATGGTATTGCAGTGTTATCAGGGAAAAAAATTAGTTATAAATAATAAAGAGGCTAATGTTGTTTCCCTTGGTCTTGCTGAACAGCTTCAGGCACTGAGACAGATGAATTGGACAGAAATGGAAGACAGCAGCTGTAACACTAATGCTTGTTATCGACTGTGCTTTATTACAGGAAAGCCCATATAACTGCTTGTCATGGTTTGCTCGCTCTCCCTCAGTGGGACTGGGGGTGAGAGAATTGGAAGGGTAAAAGAGAGAAAACTCGTGGTTTGAGATATGAACAATTTAATAATTGAAATAAAATCAAATAGTAATAGTAGCATGAATAATAATAATTGCAATATTAATGAAAAGGAAAACAGCAAGGAGAGATACGTGATTCTAATGAAAACAATCGCTCACCACCGACTGCTGTCCAGCTAGTTCCTGAGCAGCAGCCTCCCTACCAGCCTTCCCCCTAGTTTTATTGCTGAGCATGATGCCACATGGTGTGGGAAATCCCTCTGGTCAGTAGGGGTCAGTTCTCCCAGCTGTGTTACCTTCCAAAACCTTGCACACCCCCAGCCTGGGTTTCTGATGAGGTAGAGTGGGGAGCAGAAAAGGCCTTTACTCTGTGCAAGTGCTGCTCAGCAATAACAAAGTCATGCCTGTATTATCAACACTGTTTCTAGCACAAATCTTCATACTAAGTGCCACATCCAGTCATGTCTTGAACACTTCCAGGGATGGTGACTCCATCACTTCCCTGGGCAGCCCATTCCAATGCTTAACCACTCTTTTAGTGAAGAAATGAACTCTATCCCAGCCAAAACAAGCACCCTGACAGAGCTTTATAAAATGATGGTGCTAAATTACCTTTTATTAACTATGATAAGCACTAAAGCTCTAGCTTTCTTAGAAAAAAATGGCTACACTTTTTTCACTCTAATAATTCATAGAATTCGAACATTTTTTAGAAATGATTCAACCTTGGTTCACATTTTGCTCATCTACTCTACATATTTCAGTGAGAAACAGGTTTTTGTTTGTTTATACCTCTACTCTATATTTCAGCATTTCAGAGTATCACTCCTACAACTACTTTATTTTTGTTGATTTGCAAAACTCCACATAAATATTTATTATTCCAAAGCTAAGCAACTCTCCCTTGTAGCATAAATGGGTCACTCTGTACAGGCAGTGGTGGTTTTATCCATTTCTACCATGCTATTAAGTAAGAATAAGTGGGTCTAAGCTATGGCACACTCAAATGTTGGGACATAAATGACCCAGCTGTCAGAACTCCATGAGACTCTGTCAATGCTTTCTGTGCTCTGTAATTTTGAGAACTGGTGCAATAGAAATTCCTCCTGTGAGATGTTCAGTATCATTAAACCTGCTGAAGTCATGAGCAATTAAAAGCACTCCACAATTCACAGGAGGCCTTCAGGATGACATTCACAGGAAGGACTTAACCACTTAAAAGAGGAGGTAGATACACATGTAATAAAAAAGCTGAGGTATTTGCCACCTAGTTCTCATTTAATGCAGAAGGAATCTATGAGCAGAATTTTCAGCACTGTAGGACCTATCCAGACAAAGAAAGTGAGAAGAAAGGACTATATCCTCTCTTCCCCATTGCTTTAGTACCTTATATATTTATAATTCTTATCATATCATCAACACTTCTACTTGTATTGTAAGGCCTAGGATAAAAGTCCTTCTGTATTTTAGAAAAGAGATTTTAAGACTAGTCTGACATTTCTTACAAGGTTTTCTTGATGTCTGCTCTTAATTGCTTGTATGGACAAGGTCTCTCCTGAGATCTGGCAAAGTTAGCCCTCTGGGTAAAAATGCTTCAACATTCTTCGGACCCAAGAGACAAGGGCAATCTGCTTATTAGAACATTCAACCTTACAATTACACTGAATGAAGTTAATGAAGTCCCACTGTCCACATAAATAGTCATGTCCTCTAAGTTTGGATCCCATTTTTAACTTTGCAGTTTAGTCTCATCACTAATTAATTTCTATTGCAACACTCCCTATGAAATTAATGTTCTGTTTTGGTACCTTTTGTCTTGTACTAGCAGGGAGTAAAGTCTTCAGAGAAACTTCATAATGAGTAGCAATAGAATTAGTTCACAAAGGGAATATCTGCCTAAGCCTATGCTGACAACTGTTGATTCACGCTCATGAGCTTCTTCTTTTTTAAAAAAACATTGTTTTGAAACTTAGTGCCTCATGGTCAGTATTATTTTTTGTGTCTTCTATATTTACTTTCAAACTCTTCTTCTAAATGATGCTTTGTCTAAGGACTCCATCAGTAAATTATGGATTGTGAAAGAAAATTTGGTTTTTGTATATCTTAAAAATGTAGAGACAGACTTGAGACAAGCTTAAGTGCATAAAGATGCATGGTCTGTAGCTGATGGCATGCAGTAGTCTCTAGTGATTAAAGTTACTTTCAGGGAAATACAAATAAAAACAAAAGGAGAAAGAAAGTCCCACTCATCCTGCTGGTACTCACTTTCCATGAGAAAGACTGCAAAAGAGACATTACACTTCAAGATGTGCAAATGCAAGAGGAAGAGAACATTAGCACAAAAGCAACGCAGCAAAACACTGCCACAGCAGCCTCAGCATGCCCAGGTGACAGTGAAAGGCAGCCAGCAGTATCACAGGGCAAGGCTGCAGAGTTGCTGAGGGAAGCCCCTGGGCATTTCAAAGGTTCAGGGACCTGAGAACCTGAGAAGGAGACCTGACAGTGGCACTTCTGTTGGTAGTGAGTATGCCTTGTTTGCATCACTACTTAATGTGACTGGTACCTGACCTGTGAATGCCTTACTGGATTTTCCTGTGGCTGACTGAAATTCCATAGCAAGAGTTTACAGACACTACTGGTGTAAGCAAGATCCACCAAGAAACAGTGATTGATTTGGCTTGCAATGGCTTACAGAGGCTTAGCAGGATCAAACCCCAGATCAGTATGCACTGAACAAGACTATAAGTGAAGATGTCCCTGCTCATTGCAGGGGAGTTGAACTACATCACATTTAAAAGTCCCTTTCAACTCAAATTTTTCTATTATTCTGTGAGAAAATATTGTCTAACATATACAAAAAGACTTTTATTTAGTTCCACAATTAATTTATTAAAGACCAGCTTTAGCACTGCAAGCTTTTATTATATGCAGTCTTCCCTTCCCATACGTACAAATAAAATATGGTGTTCCTAAATTGCATTTGCAAATATTTGCTTGCACATGCACAACTTCCTGGAGTAGTCAATGTCACACTTTCTCAGAGCTAGGCTAGAAGCTTTTGTTTAAAATGTTGATGCAGTAAAGGTGAGAAAATTTATGAAGTGCCTGGTAATAATGTACCTGACTACAGCGATCACAAGTTTTGTTAACAGCTCACTGAAATCACTGGATTGTTGCAGTTCTTTTTTTGCCTTTAGCAAAACCCCAGCTGCAGCTGAGTGGAGGTTTCTGACTTTGCAATGTGATGATTCCATTTCACTGGTCACAGCAAATTAAAAACATTTTTATGAATTTTATTTAAAGGATAAAATCAATAATGATTCAGACTCTTGGCCTCTTCAGTGAATTGTCAGGATTATTTTGGAGGATTATTACATCGGCAGGAGTACTTAACAAATCTATCAAAAATATGCCCAATGCTTTCTCACCACAATTTATTTTTTAAGCAGATGCCAGATTTGTGCTCTTATAGCCATATCCAGATGTCTATATTTAGAAACAAAAGCTCTTCATATCCTTTAAAAAGGAAAGAGGGGGTAAAAAGTGCCTTTTTTGTCTTTTTCTTTTAAAGTCAAGGCAGCCATTAGAAGAGAGACTGGTTTCGCCAGCAAGGTAAACATATTTCTGCTACTCAGAATTGTAGGGTTCAAGTTCCCCTTTTGGCAACCAGTGAGTGAGTGGACAGGTATCCTCTACGTGGATCCTGAGGTACCTCTTTTTAAAAGAAATAAATAGCAGATGACAGAAATGATAGGTATTTCTCTATGACCTAGAAGGAGCTCTCCAGCTACTATTCCATCTCCATCAAACTAGCATTTTTTATTAGGCTTACCACCAAACCTGTGATTTAGGGCTCATGGAAAAGTTTGGGAAGCAAGTATTCTAAAATGTCATCAGATTAAATGTACTTACATGTCTTTTAAAGAGACAGTCTGCAACAGTAACACCTTTTTTTTTACTTACTAAAGGTCATAAAAGTCTAAGAATATAGAGCTAAAATTTCTGAAACATTCAACTACTTGTGTTCAAATGAAAAAGAAAAATAGTCCTTGTAGAAGGTAAACAAAAGCTATTTATATCTTTAAGATAAATGTATTTTCTTTCTACAATGTAGAAAAGCAGCATAGGTCAACGACAGTTGCAATTATGTAAATTATTTCTATAACATGTAATATTTGGAACTCATTATCTGAGTGAAAGAGGGAAAATTTAACTTCTTTCTCCAACAGTAGAGCCAACATGTTCTTATCTAGACTGTCAGTGGTAACTTGAAGCCCTTTAGCTCACAGTTCTTTTGTGATATTTTGAAGTCTATTACAGGACTGCTAATTGTGTTTGGAAACATTGATTTTAGGAAAGAGATGGAGTGTATCACATTAGAAAGCATTTGAGCCTTGGCAAAAATATACTGCATATACAGGAAAGGAAGTAAAGATTGACTTGTACTTGTACCCCATGGGGAAAGCATAAACACTTGTTAATTATAGAGGAAGCTAACCAGCAAGGTAGCTGGGGACACAAATTTATACCTCCAAATAAAGAAAACTAAACATTCACTTACAGAACCCCAGTGGAGAAAGGGTTGTGCAGATCTCTCTGCATTAAATCAGCTATCTCCCCAGGGCAAACAAATACAGATAGTACCCAGAGCTGCTTGGAGACGCCTGAATGAAAAAGGTTGACTAAGGGGAAAAGTGTAATCTTGTGTTCTCATGGCCAGTATCTCAATACCATAGTGGGGCCACACTGCCACTTCCCAGCTCTGGCAGCAGGCTCATGAGGTGCCAAGGTTCCCCGTAGCCCTTGTATCTCTTACTGTCCTCTCCAGTAAGAGGACAGCCAAATGGCACTTGGGTGAGCAAGGAAAGCTTTTCAATAGGCTTTAGCCCATGGTCACAGGAGGGCTGGGTAACTCATTCAGTGCTGCTTACACACTGCGTCCCATGCAAAGACCATTGCCCCCATGTCACCCAGGCTACTCCTTTTGGGCAGCTTGTGCTTCCAGACCTTCTTCACCCATGAAAAGTCCTGGGGCCATTGCAAGCCCCAAGGGCGATGTCCAGAGCATAGCCTTGGGCACCCCTTCCATTCCATTGCTAGAACGCTCGTGTGCTGTCAGAGGTTTAGCCTGGCTGCCACTCAGAGCAAGCATACCAACAACCTTCACAGGACCAAGGACCCAGGAGAGCTCATACCCTCGCTGCGCCCAGTAAACCACACAGATGAGGCCACTGTGTCTTTAGGAGAGTAGGGTTTAGCACATGACCACACGTGGCCATTGGTCCCTGAGGCAGAGAAAGACCCAGGATCACCACGCTTGCTACAAGAGGCACAGAGACATAGCAGGCTGAATTTGAGCTCCACTTCATGAAAAGGAGCAATGGCAATATCTTGACCTCCACCCTTGCTCATACTTTAAAGCTGCTGAAAAAAACCCCAAGAAGTAGGCATGAATTTCTGTCCAAGCAAAGCAATAAAAAATCAAATCATCGCTTCCAGTGCTGTCCTCTGCATATGCAGTTCTTTTTCCACAGGACTTTTTCTCATAAGAATACAAAGCAGCTTGTCTGATAGCTGCTGAAATCCTGCTTTTAGTGACAACCTATATGGCTATGTTAGAGGCAGTAGATGGGAGAGACTGCTGTGCCTCTTTGATCATAATTGGAATATAAATAACTGTTTGCTCTACTCAGATACATTCTGCATGCTGGACATAAATTAAGATCAGAAAAATAGTAGGCTTTGAATGTATGAGGAACAAATACTCGCCTGGTACTTCTATAACAGTAAAAGAAGGGATTGAAATCAAACTCTGTGACAAATTATTCTGTGGTGTTGTACAAGCTCAGTGAAAATATGGGAAGAGGTAGAGCTCTCAGGCTCAATCCACAGATGTCTTTGTATAGTTATGTTTTTTCCTATTTGTGTTATTCACAAAGGATTGTAGTGCGTAAGATTAGTGCAGCTAGACAAAGCAAAGCCCTGCTGCATTAGCACACGACTTAGCATGCTATCTGGGCTGAAACTGGAGTGAGTCCGATTAACTGGGTGAGTGAAAACCCACTGCACTAGATTAGAGTGAGGCTGATACGGTGGAATCAGCAAACCCCACAATGCATTACCTTGGTATTACACAAGGAAAACTAGATCAGTGAAATTAACATATTCTAGTGTTTATGTTTAGAATAAGCCAAGCTGGGCAGTTGAGTTTAGGCAGCAAGAGATGTATTCCCCAGTTCCCTGGTTTTATTAAAAAAAAAATTAAATCTGTATAACAATTGATTGAAAATGACATGGGAGGGAGAGGAGTAGAGACAGGAGAGAGAGCAAAAGTGAATGAGAGAAATAAAGAAAGGGCAAAGCCTAAAGAAAAAGTTTTTCAGATCCTCACAGAGATGGAGAGGATGCAAAGGTTTACTCTCAGTCCACTTGATGAATGATACCTTGAAAGGGAAATGTAACAGGAGAGGAAAGATTATGAGTCAAAATGCAAGGGCACTGTTAATAATTCATTTCATTGCCCTGCATCTTGATTTCAAAATTGTGAACCCTTGTCTTAACCTTCACTTTGACAAAATAAAGAAAACTGATTCCTTTTATCCGTAAGCCTCATCTATTAAAAAAGCCAGCTCTGAATGAGACAAGTGAAAAGGTTCCCCATTCTTTTGAGCAGTGAGTTGAGCAGAATGAATAGGCAAACGCACAGAGGGCCTTTCATACAGCAAGCATTAGGAAAGCCTAGAAAATTGGGGCACACATTTCACACTCCTCTACAAAGGCCTGTTTTGGTCTGGGAACACTGACAGCCAAGATAAATCCTTTTTGGCAGACGAAAGCTGACACAGACCCAAAGATCCGCATAATGTCTATGAACCCCAGAATTAAACACTCTCAATATCCACCAGAAACAGAATTCTGAGCTACAGTCAGATAAAACTGAGCAAATCCCAGTTAACTGAAAATATCTGCAGAAAAAAAAAAACGCCACAAAGCACCCATCTAGTTTGTTGCAACTATCACCAGCATTACACCAGTTCCCCACCATTACTTCTCATGTGAACATCCTTCAGCGTGGATTCACTACCTTTCAAACCACAATTGACTGCTTGCTAAGGGCACAGAGCATGTTTCTTAATAGCAGAGTTCTATATAAATAAGTAACAAGGTGTAAGTAAAGGGAGAAATGTGCTCTACTGACACTAAGGAGAAGCTTGCATGGACAGTATCACCTTTTCAGTACAGAATGTCTGAAGTACCCAGTACGATTCTCAAATGAACTTGATGTATTGGGTTTGCTGGAAAGGTATTGATAGTGGGGGGCTGTTCAGGGGTGGGGAGAAAAAAACAGGAGCTGCACCTGTTCCCCAGCCAGCTGCAAGATGGGCCCAGACACATCTGAGCAAAACAGAAATACTAATGGGGTCTCTTTGATGTTTAGAAAAGGGTAAAAAATGATGCACAGCAGCTGTGGGAATGAGGAGTGAATAAAAATGGAGCAGACACAGCTTCAAAGACACCAAGGTCAGGGAAGATGATGCTCCAGAGAATCCCCTGTAGCCTGTGGAGATGACCACGATGAAGCAGGTTGTCACCCTGCAGCTCATGGAGGTTGACAGTGGAGCAGACGTGCACCTTCAGCCCACAAAGGACCCAACACCAGAGCAGGTGAACATGCTCTGAAGGAAGCTGCAGCCTGTGGAGACCCCACACTGGAGCAGGTTTTCTGGCAAGACCTGAGGCCCACGTGGCAGCCCACATTTGAGCAAACCATTTCTGAAGGACTGCACTCCATGGAAAGGACCCATGCCAGAGCAGTTCATGAACGGAGCAGCAGAACAGCAGAACACAGAAGGAGTGGCAGCAACAAGGTGCTACCAACTGACCACAGCCTCCCATTCCCCTGCACTGCTGTGAGGGGAAGGAGGTAGAAGAATTGGAACTGAAGCAGTGAAGTTGAGCCTGGGAAGAAGTGTGAGGAGGCGTTTTCAGTTTTATTTTTGTTTCTCACTATTCTACTCACTGTCCATTTTTAGCTGTCAATAAATTAAACTAAACTTCCCCAAGTCTAGTCTGTTTTGCTGTGACAGTAACTGGTAAGTGATTTCTCTGTCCTTANTGAGGAGGCGTTTTCAGTTTTATTTTTGTTTCTCACTATTCTACTCACTGTCCATTTTTAGCTGTCAATAAATTAAACTAAACTTCCCCAAGTCTAGTCTGTTTTGTTGTGACAGTAATTGGTAAGTGATTTCTCTGTCCTTATAGAAACCCATGAGCTTTTTCATCTTAATTTGTCCCCTGTCCTGTTGAGGAGAGGAAATGAGAGAGTTGCTGGGTGGGCATCTTGCAGCCAGCCAGGGTCGAATTCTACCACATGTTTCTAATAAAAGAACAGATAAGAAAAATAGGGATTTTTGAAAAATATTGACTAAGTAGTAATTTAAAGTTTGGTACCAGTAAGGAAAACTGCATGACTTGTGCTACAATACAGCAGTGACTTGGTTCTCCTAGTCCATTCTGCCTGTGCTCTTTAGACAGGCCAGTAGAGTTATTGATTCTTTGGGATATCACGCAGGGAAATGAATTTGGGATTAGATTAGGAACCCTGCATAAATCACTGCTGTTGCACAGAAATAAAACTAGAAATTTATTCTCTTGATTCTAGAAATTACTTAATGGTAAAACTTCAGAAATTGCAGCTGGGGGTAATTTCCCTTCTCCATTACAGCAATCATGAGAGTGCTACAAAAGCTGGGAGCTTTGCCCAGAGGAAGGACTTTGCTTTCAAGTGAACTTCATAGTTTCATGGAATTTGAACTGAGGATACCATTTGATGCATTAATTGCAGCACTTGTCAAATGTAACATTTTTAGTGCATGATGATGTCTTCATTAATCATGATGATAGTATGTGCATGAAAGCCAAAACAGAGAGAAAAGCTGAAGAGACCAAATTGCAATTACTTTGAACCCCCCACAGGAGGGAAGAACTGCAGCTTTTGGGCTGTGTCCTAATTTTAGATGTGCTTTTTGAGTTCCCTCTACCATTGTCTTTGACGAGAATGCTTCCAAAGTTACATTGTTCACCTCTGCCTACTTATTCACACTTGGTAGCAATACAGACAGCAATTGAGTTAAAATTAATTTGAGTTTTTAAACAGAAGAGAGGCTGAGTCTTTTCTTCCTACAGCAGAAATATGATTAAGTTTTTCTATTTCTCTTTGTCCTACAAATAGGAGATATCCATAAATTATAGCAGCATAAAGGCTTGGCCTTTTCACATCCTGATAAAGCAGCTGTTTGAAGAATGTTTTTCATTTCTTCAGTCCATTGAAGATATGCTCTGCTTTTCCCAGTGGGTTCTTTGACTCTTCAAACTCACTCTTTCAGTTTAGTTGCTTACCTAATATGACATTGATGTTTTCATTTATCTCATTTGTGGTAAGTGAAAGGTCTTGTCAATAGGGATTTGGCACATCTTAAAGTTTCAGTAAGAATTCTTTTCCTTTTTAATGAAATCATTTCCTAATACTCAGTCTTTTTAGAGTGTCACGTTGAGCTGACAAGAAATTGTTTCTTTTCAAGGTTCCAGAGACTTTTCCCAAGGTAGCTACAACTCAATCAACATAGAAAATGGTCTTACAAAATGTTTTTGTAATTTCAAAGAGCTGGAGGTCTCAGTAGTTCCTTGCTGTGATGTGAAGAGGTGACTCAGAACCTATAGCTGGAGTGTGCCAGATTTAATTATAAAAGAACTCAATGCAGGTCAGAAAAATTCTCTTAAAGGTTAGCTTGTTCCAATATGCTTTGTATGAAGTATAGCAACTGAAATATAACATCTTCAAAATGCTTGAGAAGGAAGTTGCCTGCAGGAAGTGAGCAGGAACTGTGGTACTTACAGGACGACTGATGCAGTTGTAGAACCAGGGAGGTGATTAGCCTGTTTGTTCAGCATCATCATGGGAAAGGTCACCAACTGGTGCTCTCTGGCAGTCCCATGGGAGTGAACATCAGCATGGAAGGTACTGATGAGTTGCTGGAAGCAATGGAAGTCTGTGCATGGTCACCTCGGGAACAGGTTTGTGACTTGGCAGAAGGGCCAAGTTATGTCCATCTACACTTTGACAGATGGGCTGCCCCAAGGCAAAGATCAGAGTGGATCAAAGAGCCAGGAAAAGGAGGGTACTCTGATGAGCACCCCAGGTAAAGGGTGGCTTCCTCCCATATCTCAAACTGTCTTTTTGTGTCATACATTGTGACCCTAAAGACATTGTCACCAAACAGTGTCAGTGTAGCCATAAAGATTTACTAAAAGACTTGACGACCTATTTAAGATTATATTCTCACAGAATACATCTGTTTTTCATCCTTCATCAAAATACTTTGTTGTACTTTACTGTATAATAAGGTGAGGAAGAGCTCTTGCCTCAATTGCACAGGAAGACCTAACCATCTCAAACACAGGCACCTGTTTAGGATCTTCCATACTTCATGTGCCAATGCCCTGATGCGTGTCCTGTTCTTCCAGCCACACCAGAGCTGTTTCCCAGTACATGAGCAGAGGGAGTTTTGCCTCTGTTCTTTGGAGGAATCTAATTCTAGAGCCAGACACAAAAGAGACCGAGAAGCCTAGAGGATAATTAATTTGTATAACTTTATGGCCTTAACAAGATGTTTCACCAGGCATAAGTTATTGCAGCATGCAGTTCTAGACTTCATTTACAGAGTATGAACCTAGTGATGATTTTAGCACATTTTACCAGTTCAGGTCTCATTCAAGACTCCTCCTCTGCTAGGGAAAACTCTTAGGGAGAAAAATCTTCAGCTTCTTATGACATAAATTATGTTTCTCCTGGAAGCAAAAGGAGATGAAAATTAAAATATCTTGACATTTTTGTAACTACATATTCATTAACAAAATAAAATAAAGTCAGAGTATGGGACTCAAGAGGCGAAATAATCTTGGGTTTGAAAATCAGATGTGAAAAAAAATGAAGGACATAATTCAGCAGTGCTTTTGAATGCTTGGTGTTACATTCCAGAAGCTGAAAACCCACCATATCCCAAACAGTGCCAGAAACTACTGGGAAGGTTGGTGACACTGCTCCCATGAGCTCTGAGTTCTCATCACAGAAGGAAATGTGAGTCTCAAAATGAGAATGTTTGAGACACCTCTTTTTATTCTGGGGGATGATGAGGAAGCTGAAAAGTGAGGGGTGGTTTTTCTTTCTTTTCTTTTTGTTGTTGTGTGTGGTGATGGTGATAACGGGTTTGTTGTTTTTATTTTTTTACTGGAGAAAAAGATAAAAATTGTTCTGGCACCTGTGAGGCAGCAGTTAGACATAAATGATAGACCAAATCACCATTTCACCATTTTCTGTCCCCGTTTTTTTTAAGATTAAACACACTATCACCAGATCCTTATTACTGTGATATAAACACATGCCTCTTAGCTGATCTGACAGATGGTACTACCTCAGCATAGTAGCTAAACTGGCTCTACTTATACAAATAGTCAGACATGGCAAATAGTCTTTTGCATTCTTACACACACACAGGCTGCTTCTTCTTTGATGAACTCATATGTTAAAATAAAATATATGTCAATTTGCTGTCTGGATTTTCCATCTAATGAAATCTGGGAATAATGGCAAGTTCTTTTCCACTAAAGATAACTCAAATACCTTCATCCCCTCTATGCAACAACTCACAGAAACAGACCGGATTATTTCTGAGAGATGTTTGTTCATATTCTGAGAAAAGGGCTTGGTGACACATTTAGCAAATTGAAATACTTTGTACATGTTGGTACAGAGTCAGTGAGGAGAATAGGAACAATCTGTTTTACTGTGTCCCTACATTCTCATTAGTGGCCAGATGCTTCCGAGAGATGTAACCAGGCAGTTTTAATTGAAACTAACAGGGACTGCCTGTATCCAGGGGTAGATGAACCTCCATTTAGGAAATGGTAGACCAAGGGAGAAGGAGCCATATCTGAGTATATCAAGCCTTGTGTGGGAAGAGTCCTAGTCCAGGTTCTGTTAATTCAAAAGGCACAGAATTAGACAGAGTTGCCTAATTAGTTCTGGGTTTCCTTGAATGCTGGGAATGTCTCAAAGAGATACATGTGCTCCTTATGCACATGTCACCAAAGTGGTTGGCTGCTTTCATCAATATTCAATCAAACCAAACCAAACAACGAACAAACAAGCAAACAAAACCCACAAAATCAGGAAAAAAGTTACACCCCATCTGTTTGGGTGCAGAGCAGGCAATGTCACTACTTTTCATGTGTATTCTTACTCCTTTCCACCTAAGATGCAAAAATAAAAGAGAAAGGAAGCAAAGAAAGAGAGGTGTTTGTGCGGAGTCATCATTGGTCAGGATTGGCTCCCTGAGAATCCCAGGAGTGTCAGCTCCATCTTTTCTCAAGCAGTGAAATTTTCTCACTCCTCTTTCAACACTTTTTGCAATCTCTCAAGACTTATGTAGCAGAGGTAGGATTTAATAAAACAAATCCACTCACTCATTTGCCTTTCATAGAGGGATCATTTCCCAAGTATTTCCCTCTTTCTTGCCACAGGTTTTCCTGCTCCCAAATGTGAGCACCATGCTTACCTGCCCTTTCCCTAAGACTGTGTGGTTTTCTGAGGTCACTTGACTGGTATGTTCAGATGATTTTTGGCTATTTTTCCTCACAATGTGAAGTATCTTTTTCAATAGAGGCCAATAAATAACAGACCCACTTGCAGATCTGCATGGATACTTAACCTTTCAAAAAATGCCACCTTCCGCCTTTTGTGTAAAGTACTTTAAGCTAACCTGAAAATAGATGGATAATCAAAACCTAGCAGTATTTTTATTTCTTGATCCCATAAAGTGCTGCTTTGTGATCTACCTGGAGTCAAGACAGAAGTTCTAATTAGGTTTTACTCTGTGAGAGAACATAAGAGGCCAAGAAAAGTTAAAAGGAAGAGGGCAAGCCCTGAATAGCAGGCAGATTCAAACCATCTGGTTAGCAGGCATTGCTACTGCATGCAGACAAAGTCTTTTGAATACTAATATGGCAAAAGTGCTTACAAGCTGCAAGGCATCACTTCCTACTTTTAAAGAATCAGGGAATTTATATTATCCATTACCTCAAGACACAGCCTAAGGAATGGCCATTAGAGAAGTCAGAGGGAAAGCAAAAGAGCTGAAATACCCCTCCGGAAATGGTAAGGATTCTCAAGATAATGTTTCTATTTTATTTCTTTGTATCTAGAGTGATTTAGCAAGCATTTCTGTGTTCTCTGTAAAGCCATTCATTACACTAGCCATAAATGTTTGAATGTGGTATGTTCTGTGATGTTTTACTTCCTTCAGTACTTCACAACATCTACATCTGATTCTGTCTAATTTTTCTGGGAAACCAGAAAAAATATTTTAAAATTCTGTTTCTATGAGACAAGATGGAATTATTTGTAAAAAAATACACAAGCAGCTGCAGGGAATGTGTTTTGATAAACCTGTTGCACAAGAACCAGAGGCTGTCTTTGGAAGCAGAGCGCTGGGTAGTGGCGAACTTGGACTGCCCAACCATAATAAGGTATCTCCTTAAAGCCTTTTGAAACATGGCAGGAATATAAACCTCAGCATGACAGCAGGAAGGCAAGGAGGAATTTAAAAGAAAGAGGTGACTCATCTTGATGTCTTTGGAATTATACTAGGTGTAATCTGTCTTCCAAACCTGAATACAATAGTCAGTTTATAAAACCCAGAGGCCTTTTGTGAGTGTGAGATCTGTCGGCCATCAGATACAGCTCTCAACAGATGATGCCAATGAAATCCAACATGTCATTTCCTAAATGATTGAGAAATAATGCCATCTTTTGCAAACTCGTATAAAGCAATACACTGGAAGAAAAACCAAAGAGGCAGGGAAATGGTGTCCTTCACTACACGTTCTAGAATAAATCTCATCTACTATGCAGGATGAAAAACCTATTTCTGATAGCTCATCTTCTTTATTAAATACATTCACATCTTGTCTCCAGACTTTCCTCCAAAAGGCCTGGCACTACAACTCTTAATGATGAGTATAGGGCAACAAAGTTCCTGGAGTAATATAATGCAAGGAGCCCTTTTTCAGTGGGATGAGTCATTGATAACAAATGGATTTCAGGCAAACTGTTACAATCAAATAGCAGTTCTCACTGGAAGTGAGAGGAATCAAAAAAGGAGAATATAACCACATGTTTTATGCGAATATGTCCATATTTCAACAACACCATTATTTTACATTACTGAAAGGGTGCCTTGGCTCAGCAGCTTACAAAGTGCATCCCTTCCTTTGCTTGTGGCTGTACATCAGAGGAAAAGCAATGCTACATTTCTTTTGTTTGAATAGAAGTTCTTAGAGTGGCCAGGTCACTCTCTGTTCAGTGTAAAACTAGGTGCTTTGCCACAATGTCAAGAGTCTAAGCATTGATGCTGCCACAAGCATTAGTAGCTTCACTGGACTCTATTTATAACAGCAAAAAATTCAGTGTAAGGGAGTGTTGAACACAAAAATAGATGGAGATAATTTACCTTAGTACAAAGAGGAAGACAAAAGTAAGCGGGAGGTGTGGCTGTGAAGAGCAGTTCCCTCTGGCAGGTTCAGAACACGCCTCTACTGTAAGACACTGCAGGGAGCACCTGGGAGGTAACCAGACTTCTCTCTTCCTGCTTGCCAGGTCTACATCCTTGAAACCATTCCAATGGGGATCTTCTGAGCCAGAAAAACACTCATTAAGGACTGTTTCACAAATTTAAAAGACCAGGAGATTAAACAAATGTTGTTTAGTTAAAATGTTGAAGCAATTTTGATGAGAAATGCTACTAAAATAGTGTGTAGAGTTCTAGCAGACTGAGAAGTGATTAACATACTTGTCCTAAAAGAAAGGTAAGCTTTCAGTAATTCCCTGCTTATTATTATAGCTGAGTGCCACTTGTACTGGAATTAAAAGTGCACTCACCCTTCCTCATCAACTGATCTAAGTGCTATAAAATTTATATGGATGTGTGATTGGCATCACTGTTCCACATTTGGGAGTATTTGAACATGGCAAACTTGACAAGCATAATTCTGGAGAAATATATAACAAGAAGTGAATGAAAAAACAACAACAACAAAAAAAAAAAAACAGTTTTTCCTTAAAACTGGCAAGTTTCACTCACTTGTTTTGGTTGCCCTTGGGATTAACTCATGGCTCTCATTGTCACCCAAGTGTGTCAGCTACATAGAGGGTACACACCTGAGGAAAAAGAGAGCACAATTCTCATCAGTGCTCACTAAGGGAAGGGATCACACTTTACAAGCACATTGTAGAGATGAAAGGTCATTCAAACTTTTAACTTTGAGGTCTTTAATATGAGCTGGGTAGTATGTGAGTCAGATCAATATTCACTGCATCTGCCTCCCGTTGTCCTATCGCCAATTCACACCCAACCTCTTAAAAATGAAGGAAGAAAGACAAATGTTTTGATGCAATCTTCTCCAGCAAGGGCTTTGGGGAAACAGCTTTGAGCTGTATTATTAAAAAAAAAAAAAAAATAAATGTTTAGAAGGAGCTCAAATTCTTCTAAAGATGAAATTGAATAATACCAGTGAATATGTACTGCAAGTGTTCCAGAAGTCTGCTGCAGTGCGAGGGAGAAACAAGATAACAAGGAACAGAGTCTGGGGAGGCAGGAGGGTATTAGAGGCCACTTATGTCCGGCATCACTGAGCCAGAGTTCTTCCTTCTGTGTGTGGGCTCCTCTAAACTCCTTCAACTCTTTCTCAACAAGCTCTTCACCTCCACACCACATTATGCAACACCTCAAATCATGCCAGACACATCCTCAGTTTCATACTGAAAAAATTTCTCCCCAGTACAGTGCAACACAGAATTCAGAGTATATTTCAGACATTTTGAACTCAATCACCTCCCCAGGTACAAAAGGCAAATTATATCTCAGGTGTACTACCTGTGTCCCAAAGGAAAGCCAGGGTAGGTATGATTACAGGCAGTTCATTCCACTAGGGAAAAACTCCAAGCCATATGAATGTAAGGCAATTTATGTCACATGGCACTAGCATAAGGAATAGCTCTTTGCCTCCTTTACTTATTAGCATTAATAGAACCACTGAGCTCCCCTTCCTGTCCCCATGGTGCATTGCCTTCTGGAGAGGTCCCACCCCTCACATGCTGGACCCGGAACAGGTATGGAAGCTTTCCCCGGGGAAGAAGTAGAGTTAAAAATGTAGCAATGTAAACCTCCAGCCAAACGACCAGAACTGACTCAGAGGGACTGGTTCGGAAAGGGAAGAAAGGTAGCTATTATAATTCCCTTAGCTTTGATCAAGGCTGGAGGTAATCTCATCCCCTTTGGTAGAAATATTAGAAACAGTCCTGGTCCTTCAGCTGGTTCCTAAAGTGCCTCCAGCAAGTTGGCATCTCTCTGTTGGAGATGCCCCTCTGCCTCTCCCTGCACCATCTTCTTCCCAGACACTCACTATCAGGTAGGTGCAGGAACACATCTGCATGACTGAACCTCTGCTCAGTATTAGAGTCAAGCAGTAGGACGCAGTTAGTGCCTCTGCACACTAGGCCATTGTGCCCTGTGAGCATCTGAAGCTCTTTCATGTCTCCAGAAAGACTAATGGGAAGGGGGTGCAAGGGTGGAGCAAACAAGGTCCAAAAGGAGGACAAATTTGAAGGAAAAAAAAGGAGATGAAAAGATGAAGAAAAAGAAAGATTAATCCCACATTGCTGCTCAGCAAAGGATGCTTACCTTAAAATTTGTCTTTCAGCTACACCTGCTACAGTGCATTCCCAGAACAAGGACTACACATTACATCCTTCCTGTAATCTCATGTGCCTACCAAACAGGAAAGCACATCTAAGCCCTGAGGCACATGGTGCTGCAAGGCCTTCATCCAAAACCTTTCCTCTGAATGTAGATAGACAGAACTACCTGTGACTATCAAAAGCCTTGGTTTGTGAGGCTGGTTCTTGGGTAAGTTTTTTAGAAAAAAAAATAAAGCCTGTATTAATTTAATCATGGACACTTAAACTGCTTGATCCTCATCTTGTCTAAAAAAATACAAGACAAAAAAGGGCGGCAAAAACCAAAATGTAAATTAAAACCTAAACTGGCCAAGCAAGATGTTATGCATTATAATAAACACTTCAAACTGCAAGAAATTCCCACTTGTTGGTTTGAAAAACACTGTATATATTTTTAATAACAGCATCAGTCATCAGTTACTGACATGAAGTAATTCTAATACCTTTTCTCTTGAAAGTATATATAAAAAAAAAAAAGTGAGG